>CM053622.1:317621664-317657379 GCA_028646595.1 Phalanger gymnotis | reverse complement strand
AAAACAAGATAGTATTTAGCCAAATCATTTTTGCTGGCCTCAAGTCCTTGCTCGCACTCCTGGGTCTACACACGGGGGTGGGGGTGGGGGGTGTCAGCTCTGCTTCCGCAGCTTCCTGCCTCCGCTGAAGTTGTCCCTTGACTCGCCTTTCCTCGAAGTCGAGCCTCTGGCGTTCTCAAGCCCCGCCTCAGCGACCAGAGACCATTGGTTCCCGAGTTGGCCCCTCTTAAGTCATTAATCTACACCCACACAGGTTTCACACCTGATAGGGCTTTGGGCCTGGGGCTTAGCACTTAACAGCTGAAAGCACTTCCACTCAAAAGAAACAAAAGCCATGCTAAGGAGACAATTTTGCTTAACAACACAGTCCCAAAGAAGAAATTGAAAGTGTCAGGGAAAGTATCTTTGGGTTGATAGTAGAGAACAGTAGAGACTTTGTTCTTAGGGGTCCATTGGACCAATTTTTGTGGGACGAGTTAAAAAGTCTGGTTAGCTAGAAAGATCAAAGGGGGTTTTGAATATCTCAGCCATCAGAGGAAAATGAGAGAGATCCAACAAAGAAGGAGACCAGGATAAGGAGGTGGCAGAGAGATAGATAAGGACGTATGAATGCAAGAAGGGACGGGACAGAGAGGGTGAGATCCCTACAAAATAAAGGAATAGAGGGCAAATCCTTCTGATTGTGCCTGCAAACATATTTTCAGGCAATGAGAAAGCCAAATTCCTTGTGAGTTCTTCATTAAGCCTCAAGCCAAAAACCACAATATTAGCTTTTCCAAAACAACAAAAAATAGAAAACCCTGTTTCACTCTCTTCACGTATAATCCATCTAATATATCAAACATATTTGATATATTAATAATATCAAACATATCAAATACATGTTGAATATATAATTTATTTATTATTATCCATGTATGTATTACATATATATGCCTATATATTTTCAAAATAGAAAAACATAGATATCATTGGTATTCCTCCTATCATAGTTGGGATGTATGAGAAATGTCCTGTGTTCTTGCATAACTGTTCCAGCTTGGTCTTGCAAAAGTTTGTTTCCATTTTCCAAAAGCAGGATATGGAGCTTCACAAAAATCATTGAAGAGCAATTAGGAATTCAATTCAAGAACCAGAAGAATTTGGTAAGGGAGAGAGAGAATGATAGAGACACAGAGATAAAGAGACTAAGAGACAGAGACAGAATCAGAGAAGAGAGAGAGAATCATATTGTGAGTATATTATGTGAAGTATGTTCCACTAGATTCTGATGTAGATCTTGTAGTGTGATCTTGCATAGCTTTGATCTTAGCTTCTTTCCTCTTGTTTTAATTAAGTTTATTGTTTGGTTTGAAAATTGTTGATTTAAGCAGTGCATACATACAAACGCAACCCAAGGAGAACAATAATCAGGTCTGCGGCTAAAGAAGCCAGAATTATCTCTCTCAAGGCAAGAAAACAATGGAGTCTTCAGAGAAATTCTACTACCACATTTGTAAGGCTTCTTTTTGAATCTATCCTGCTTCTCCTAGGTGTCCACTTGGAAACAATTCAATAGCTGGATGATTCACTCAGGTCCATTATTGTGGCTTAAGTATGTCTCTCCTAAGCATTCTAGGAACCAGTGAGTATGTAATATTTTGGTTAGATATAAGAAGGAATTTACTGATGGTGAGAGCAGTTTGATCCCGGAATGGGGCACACAAAGGAAGTTGTTTTTGTGTTGAGCTGTTTTAAATGTGAAATGGCATGTTTAGTATACCAATGGAAAGAGTAAATATATTCACCTGTCTTGGAAGAGGTAAAGGAGGTGCTTTAAAAATTGTTCTTTCTTTTCTTGTCCTGGCTAAGTTGGGAAGGTGAAGAACCATGATGCTATTTTTAGGAAGGAAGTACTTAAAGTAAATGAGTTCCGCTCATTGAGAATTGGTAATTGCCAGAAATCTCTAAAGGGAGCCTATTTATGCAGGGTCTCTGGAAGAATTGAAGAACTCTAAAAGTTCATAAATATGTGAACTTTCCATGAAGTATCAGTATATATTTGATAGAGACTTGCTACTCTGAACAAAACCTGTCAAGACATTGATTGGTTCTTAGCTCCTGTGGATTATTAGTGGTGGGCATGCTTCAGAAGCTTTCCTAGGCCTAAGAAGGACACAAATGCTAGTGTTTTTGAGGGAAAATATGTATCTGATTATATTTTTTCAGATATCTTAAATTTAATACTCCTTTTTATCTTTTACATCTTACCCTTGTCACCAATGGATCTTTCGATTTTTTTATGTATTGTATTTTTTTGGATTTGTTATATAGTTATTTTATGATTATTTCTATTAATATTATTATTTTCATAATTTTCATCTGTTTACAAATCAACACACCCACATACATATATATATATATATATATATATATATATATATATATATATATATATGTATTTAGTGCCTGTTATTACCCAGAACCATGTTAGGTACTATGGGTATAGAACAATACTATAGAACTATATGACATAGTTCCTTATAACCCTTATTAAAGGCACGTACAAATTATCTCTATGGAATCCAGATTAATGCATATGAAATGATAATGGCATAATGAAGGGCAACTTATAGTTACTAAATTGTAAAGAGTAGACTACAGATTCAGAGATGAGAGAGATTATTTATGTCTAGAGCAGCCTGGAAAGACTACTTTAGTCATCACAATGGCATTACATAATTTATCATGTGTATACGAGATATCATGTGTATATCATCCTTCAATATTTCAATAGATAGTTTACCTTATTGATATGAGGGATCATTCTGCTAATCAGCCTTCCATATCTCAGTATACAATCTTCGTGAGTTGCTATGGCCCCAAATAGTCATCTGGTACTCTAGACTATTACAGTATCATAGGATTTCAGAGTTGGAAGGAACATGAAATGGTCTTATCCAGCTTATACCTGAAGAAAAATCTACTTTGTATCATATTTAACAAATGATCATCTACCCATTCCTTGAAGACTTACAGTGATGGAGAACCTACTAACTTCCAAGACAATCTGTTCCACTTTTGATAGCTTGAATTATTTAGAAGTTTTATGTTATAACAAGCAGAAATTTGCCTCTTTGTAAATTCTTTTTCTGGACAGCAGAGTAAGTCTAATTCATTTCTCACATGGCAATCCATCAAAAACTTGAGGGTAGTCCCCCTAATTATTCTAAACACCCCCAGTTCCTCCAAACTATTTTCATAACATAAACTATCCTGATTGTCTGCCTCTAAGTCAGGGTCAGAAAACTATGGCCAGAAACCTGTATTTGTATTTCCAGGGAGTTAAGAATGGTTTTTACATTTTAAAATACAATAAAACTAGGCTGCTGACTGAATTTGGCCCTTAGGGCCATAATTTACTTACCCCTGCTTTATATACTCTTCAACTTATCAGTATCCTTCCCAAAGTTGCCCAGAAATAAATATAATGCTTCAGATATAGTCTGACTAAGGCAGGGTCCCATGGAATTCCCACTTCTCCAGTCCTGGACACTTGCTTCTTTGAACATTCTCTGAATGCAGTGTATGACTGCATTAGTTCTTGGCTACCATGTCACACTGTAGACTTAAATTGAACTTGCAGTCCCGGAAAACAACTGTAATTTTTTTCTGTCCAATAGCTACTCATTTTTCCTCTCCATTTTTTACTTATAAAATGATATTTTGAACCCAAATGTAAGACTTTATATTTATCCCTATTAAATTTTATGTTTTAGTAGGGCAGCTCAAAGAGGTTTGTTGCTGACTACACGTACATAAGAAGGACAGGCTTTTGGGAAAAAAGGATTCAAATGGAGGAAGCTCTGCATTTCTCCAGTCTGATGACAAGGTTTATGAAAGGCCTGGTTTCTTAAAAGAGCTGAAGTTTAGGATCTGGGCCCAAAGCTAAAAGAGAGATGGCAAAGTCCAAGTCACTTCTTATGGAAATAAGGTAGCACCTTTGCTGAGGGATGCAGCTGGAAATCTCTGAGTGTAGCACGAAGAAAAGCCTGAGAGAGGAAAAGAGAAACTGGGTGTGGAAGAGGTAACTCTGTCAGAGGAGTCTTAGAGAAGTCAAAGACTTCTTTCTAAAAATGTTCTCTTTGGCATTTAAAGTCCTTCACCATCTGATCCCTTCCTAATGGAAGGCTGCAGTTGAAACCACCCCATCCTATTTTAGCTTGGTATAAAATGTGGTAAAAAAAAATATACATATATTTCAATCATTCAATCAATCCAAAGACCTTAGAGTAATTTGGAAAAGTTATTTGAGGAAGTAAAATGATATTAAATAAGAGGTCTGTTCCAATCCACTGAGGGATTAGGGGAACTTTTCCAGAAATTGTAGCTGTGGCTTTTTAGCATGCCAAGAAGGAATTACCTGGGGGGTGGGTTGGGGTGGGAAGGAGTGATTCCAGCTTCAATCAGGTCTCTTTCCACTTCTTTGACCAGAGGACCTTCCAACCTCAAAGGATCTGGAGGATGTCTCATAGGAGCCCAGATGGTAGGGGCTGCCTTATTGGGAGCCAAGGACAGACTGGACTTATGGTCTACAGGGATGTAACAGCAAGCACCTTAGCATACCCAGGATGGCCTGCTAGCACAGGTTCTTTAATCTGCTTTTCTAGAAAAGACTGCTCAAAAAGGCATTAACAATACTACTCTTAATTACATTCACTACCCTGAAGATCAGAGAAAATACAAGCAGAGAAATTGGCATAAAGACCAACAGACAGGGCTTTGACTGTCTGAATCAAAGCAATATTGCTATATACTTTACATACACCACTGGATAGAGAGAGCCTTTACACCAGAGCATTCGTGGGGGTTGGGGGGTGGTGCTGAACATATGGCTACTTAGAGTCTTGATCAGGAAATCAAAGGATCCTTCTCCTAAGTGAAATATCAAATCAGAGTATACATACACTTCTCAGAGCCAGAAGGCATCACAACCCTGGTGACGCAGTGCCTAATTAGAAATCAGCAAAAGGTGTGAAAGCCAACCTATAAGCAAGCCTCACCTAAGAAAGCTTCCCTCCCCCAATGGGCTCTGTGACTCAAGATGTATCACAGCTATGAGCTGGGCCAGAACTCCAAGCAGGTCACATAAGTCTATTAATGGACGGGGA
This sequence comes from Phalanger gymnotis, assembly GCA_028646595.1. Classification (NCBI taxonomy): domain Eukaryota; kingdom Metazoa; phylum Chordata; class Mammalia; order Diprotodontia; family Phalangeridae; genus Phalanger; species Phalanger gymnotis. The sequence continues at coordinate 317,652,229 of CM053622.1, read as the reverse complement.
AGATCTTTCTATCCTGTTAGCATGACAAGGGAGTCCAGCAAAGAAACTACACTGTGCCCAAGGTGAACTTTTTGAGTATCCCATGAATACAAGAGAGGCTTTTCAAGCTACCATGATTTACTTATTTGTCACATGTGCTAAGTTTAAACTTGGTTTCCCTTGGACTCCATGTGTACTTGTGAGAAAGTGTTACAGACCATGGGGTCGAATGAGATGGATTTTGCTTTGTTGACTAAATATTTTTGCTGTAGCACCTTAATAAATATCCTTTTCTTAATGTTATGTAAGACTACCTGACTAAATGATTCTCAACTGATAATCTTATGGGGAAACACACTAGTGATGAGTGAGCTGATAGCATTAGAGAATTAGCCATCCCCTCAGGGTTATTCCTAGAACCCTAAGGAAGAAATGTAGCCAGCTTAGTTTTGGGAACCTATTCACCTGTGAACATGTCAGAGCTTACATGGATCATGCTGCCTTCCTAGTCTTCTATTCTACTACCCTTCTATACTCTATGACTGTAACAACAATGTTACTAGCAGGTGCTGTGGAGGTATAAGACCAACAACACCAGCACACAGGAGGGCTGCTAGCACAGGTTCTTTGATCTGCTTTTCTAAGGAAAGAAACTTTAAAGGGTTTACAATCTCACTTTAATTAAACATACATTATTCACTTAGTTCAGGGGGAAAAGTCAGCACCCTGAACTTCAGAGAAGCCACAAACAGAAATTACAAGCAGAAATTATATGAACAGAACAAATAATGCAAATCAACAGACAAGGCTTCTAACCGTTTGTCCATAGCAATACATACACAGTTACCAGAGAGAGAAGCACTAACATCTGGGTTTTCAAAGCCAAGAGGCTCCTTAATGGCTACCCAGAGTCTTGTCTAGTCAAATCACACCAGTACTCTTCTAGTGAGTGAGCCCCCAGCAAAATGCTAACCTCAGTGTATAAATACACTTCTTCAGGGTTAGTCCACAGAAGGCGTCACAACCATGTGACTCAAACTTATGCCGCTTAAGCTTTCTTGTGACTTAAGCAGGTCATCAAAGACTCTTGGTTCAATCAAAGACTAGATTCAAACAAAGGCAGGGCTCAATCAAAGGCACTTGATTACCTTAGTGCTGAAAATGTACTCAAAAAGAAAAAAACAGCAGGAAGTCCCATTTTGCTTGTCATTACAATGACCCACTACACAGACTACTTAAACATTATGCTCCATCTTCTGACTCTATACCTTTTTACTTTCTTCCATTCTTAGAATTCTCTCCCTCCTCACCATTTCTTGGCTTCCTTGGCATCCTTCAAGACTTAATTTAAATCCTACCTTATGCAGCAGGCCTTTTTTATTTCTTCCCTCCCACTGCTAGTGCTTTCCCTCTAAGGTTATCTTTCGTGTGCCCTGTATATATCTGGTAAGTACATAATAATATACATGTAGAGGGTGAGAGTGGTATTTTTGCTTCTCTTTGTAGCCTTACTGTACTTAGCACAGTGCCTGGCACATAGTAAGTAATTCATAAATGCTTATTGATTGATAATGATGACCCAACATGTGAATCAGATGTAGGCCTAGGAAGAACAGCACGATGACATCACCAAAAATATCAGAGGCTGTGCGTTATTGTAAGCATAAGTTTTTCCTCTACAGATGTACCCTGGACACAGGGTGTCCCATAATGTGTTCCCTTGTGTAATGTCTGTATGTTTTGGTTCTTTCCATTAACTATGTGTGTATTTGTGGGGAAGTACTCCATTCTTATAGGAGGAATGATCTGTTATTGTTTTTCTTAGAATGTTATTTCATTAAATGCCTTTCAAAATTGCATTCTTTGGCTAATTAGTAAGTGTAGATGGATCAAAAGAGGCGCCTAACTTAAGGTTTCAAGTGGCTGTAGACCTACTGAGTACCTTGAACTCAGTCTAGCTTTTCTGGGAGAGTCACTTATGAAGGAAATGCCACTTGATGCTGCATTGTAGAAACTCCTTCAGGATTTCCATTGTGGTTAGAGCTTTAGTGTTGCCAAAATCCACTGGCTAATTTTGTTTTTAGACTATGATTGGACAGCAGTTTTCTAACATTTTTTTTAAGGTCACAGCAGTTGCTTTAAGAAAACTTTTGAATGGTGGTATATCTAAGCATGGATATTAGTTGCATTGCTGTGAACACCGTGAGAACAATTTAAGCTAAAATGAGTACCATATCTGTCTGCAATTTGGAATGTTGGTGTATGATGATAAACTTAGATCCTCCCAGGGAGACAAGAACACTGAGATTGCTGCTGGATGCCAGGGATAATTTGGGTAGATTGAGGGACTTTCTGAAGCATACAAGGGGTTACACATGACACTCTCTGTGTTATGGAAACTGTCTAAAGGAGGGTTGCTTTCCAGTGTCCATGCAAAGATCCAAGTTGAGGAGAATAATTGGAAATTGATTACTATTGCCTCCCACCTTCCCCCGCAGACACAGATACAGAAATGTAGCTCAAGATTTCCTTGAAAAGGGAAAGATTTTTTGAGCACAGAATGAATAACATATAGGAGGTCAGTATCAAAGAAATCTAATGATAGTGAGTAGGCTGAGCTTCCTATTATAAGTTAAGGAGCTTCTCTGGAGAATATCCATTCCTTGATTGATTGACTTTGGAATTTGGTTAAAGAGAAAACACGAGCCAGTAAGAAATAGATGCTGCCCTGACAAGAAACCCAAGGGCAGATTCAGGAGCAAACAATGCCCAGGGAGAGCCCTGAGACATCAGAGGACATCAGTAGTCATAAGGGTTCGGGGGTGCAACTTATTCCTATGACATGCACCTTGGCTGCACACATTCTCTATATACATCCTTTGTCTCATTAATGGTGTGTACATTTGTGGGAGAAAATGCTGAAGACTTATGGAGGAAATGTTCTATTGCTACTTTTCTTACTATGCTTGTTCATTAAATATTTTTTGCTTTGAACTTGTGTCCTTCCCCTGATTAGTAAAAATAAATATATAATAAGCTATAGTTTTAAGTGGCTATGGATCCAGAGTATCTTGAAACTGGGGTAGCTTTTCTGGCTGTGTTAAAATTGTATTTTGTTCTGGTTTCCCTGAGCACCCACTGCTTCCTAAACAGTATAGTAAGTTTGTAAGTGGTCAGTGTAAAGGGGCAATAGTCAGAAATAAAATTGCAAAAAAGAATCTGAAATTATGCAAAAACTGTCCTAAAGATCAAAGGGTGCATATTTTTTTCCTCTCCAAACTTTCTATTTAAAAAAATTAACATTCATTGTTTTTAATTCTGAGTTCCAAATTCTCTCCCTCCCTCCTGCTCACTGAGAAGGCAAGTAATATATAAATTATACATATGAAGTTGTGCAAAATATCTTTCTATATTATCTATGTTGCAAAAAAAAAATAAAGGGCAAGAAACATAAAGAAAGTGAAAAAAGTATGCTTCAATCTGCACTCAAAGTTCATCAGTTCTCTCTCTGGAGGTGGATAGCATTTTTCATCACAAGTTCTTTGGAATTGTATCATTGTATTGATCAGTGTAGCTAAGTCTCTCATAATATTGCAATGTCATCATGCCATATTGCTATTACTGTGCATAATGCTCTTCTGGTTCTGCTCACTTCACTTTGCATCAGTACATATAAATCTTCCCAGGTTTTCTGAAATTATCCTGCTCATCATTTCTTATAGCAGTATAGTATTCCATCAAAATTATATACCACACCTCATGAACCATTTGCCAATTGATGGGAATTCCCTCAAATTCCAATTCTTTGCCACTACAAAAAGATGACTAGAAATATTTTTGTACATATACATCAAAGGAGCATAATTTACAAATTATTTTACATGTTAACAAGAAATCACATCCTGCTAATAAAGGTGCTAAATCAGGGGAAGCTACCTAGATTTTGCTGTCAGGGTCTTTTGGTCCTATGTTATGAAAATCCCAGATAAATTCTAGACCAGCTGATCACCAAATAAAATTGATAATTTTGAGATGATATGGATTTGTTAACTTTAAAGTTTTGCTGACAACTCCAAAATGATTTGGATATGTTAGTGAATTAATCCAGAGGTGGCACGGATAAGAGGTAGTTTGTTCCTCCCCAAAACTTTATAAAAATGAGATCTTAACTCTTGTGTACTTCCTTTCCCTCCTTGACGTAAGGACTTTTTCATTTCCTATGGGTCCATTCTGCTCTAGTGCTCCCAACCTCAATCTGTAGTTAGATAAGTGACTCATCCTCTTCCTCACACTGTTTGCTTTCAGCAACCCATCCCCTGTCCTCCCACCATCTGCCTCTGGACCCCTTTCACTGCTTGTCTTTGGTACTTTCCATACTGTTTGCTCCCATATCCTTTGTGCCTAAGTGTGATTGCCACCTTATTTCCTGTCAGCATGAGTGTGCCTGCCCTCATTTCATAATTTCATAAATTAATGATCGATTCACTGGCAGATTCACAGATGAGTGAGTGGTATATGTTTCCAGTGGCTACATTATTAGAATTTGGCCAATGTTATAGATTGCTGAGATCCTTTTAATCCTGACTTTGTCATTCCCTGTGTTAGCTATCCCTCCCATATTTGTGTCATTTGCTAATTTGATGAGTATGCTACTCATACCTTCCTTCAATTCATTAACAAAAATATGAAACAGCACAGAGTGAAGCCAAGATTCCTGGGGCATTCTACTGGTGACCATTTGACATCAAGTGTTTGGTGACTACTTTTTAAATGACACAAAATTTCAAAGAATAAACATGGCTACAAAGAAGACATATAAGAAGACACCCTCACTCCACTTCTAGCACATGCCACATACTTTTAAACTTTTTGTGCATTAGTCAGTTTTATGGATTTTTATCTTTTTAAAAATATATACAACTTGTTATAAGGTTTGGCTCTCTAGGAATGGGATTGGGGTGGGATACTGGGGAAAATTCTGGTTACATAAGCCCCCCTCCTAGGATAGCAATAAAGCTTATTTTATAAAACAGTGTGAGAAGCTTTTTGAAATGCTTGACTAAGATCTAGTTAAATTATGTCTGTGACATTTCCCTGATCTACCAGCTGACTACTCTTAAAAAATGAAACAAGATTAGTATGGCATTCCATGTTCTTGATGAACCCATGATGGTTCTTTGTCTTACTTCCCTTTCTAAATGTTTACTAATAATCCATTTAAAATATTCATCAATTAGAACTACTGATGGGCTCAAGGGGTATGGGGACCTCTCTTTCTCCTACCGAAGTGGTCTTTCTCAATTCTGAAACTGGACATATGCAAAAATGGGTTCAGTCTTAGAGGAACCTAGTCTCCAAAAGAGGGGTTTGGCTCTTTCCCCTAAACACTCTGGTTCTTTATGATCTCAAACAGTAGCCCTGGGAAAATTACTTAAGTTTTTGGATCATGTCAAGGGTTTTCCCTAGATGGGGAATAGAAAAATGTTCAATGTATAATGTGAATCAGGTATGAGATAGTTGTTTATTTCTTTTACACAAAAGAAATGCTTGACACACATATCCATAATACCCAGAAGTGTAAGTTGACACAGAAACAAGGAGCTTCAACTCATATAATATTCTTTTGATATATTAAGACTTAGACATTAGAACATGAAGCAGTTTGTAGGACTGCTGAATTGGAATTTCACATTTCATCTTGGCTCCGCACTGTCCAAATAATTCCCTCCAGGTCTATGTTTCTTGGTCAGTCTCATCCTCTTGTTGATAGTCATCCTCTCCAACTTGAATACTCTTCTAACTGCCAATCTTCTCTGAGCAAAGGACATAGGCACTTCAGTCTCTTGAACTCATTAGACTACTTCCAATGTTGGAAATGTTAGTTTCAGGATCACGGTTCAGTCACCTATACTCAGGAGAGAAACACAGAGAAGAAAAAGTAGCCAGGTCTCATCTAGTTTTAGTTTCCATGTGCTTGCAGATACCATGCTGCTATGGTGGAGGGAGAGATACTATTTCTCTCCTAACCCCTCACAGAAAATCTAGCAATAGGGAGCTTCTTGTCACATTGAAGAGTCAAAAGATGAGAGTGAGCTGGAATCTGTCTCTCAATTTTAACTGATATGATACCCTACCCACTTACCTCTTTCATAGGATGAGGGAAGAACCAAGGAACCACTCACGGTTTGTTGCAACATACCAAAGCATTGGGTCCTTTCAACACAGAGACACATGTTTCCTTAGAAGTACCTAGGGCACAATGTCAGTGCTCCATGGAGTGTTCCATAATGAGGGAGTATGGGTGGGCAGGAGGTTGCTATTTGTCTCTCCCATTACAAACGCATTCTAGGTTTTTTCCTAAGAATCAGAGTCAAATTCTATTCTCTTCAATTAAAAAAAATCATGTTTGCTGTTCTTCCATTCTGTGGTATCTTTCCTCTCCTTCATGGCCTTTCCAAGTTTCTTGACAATGACTCAGAAATCACATTTGCCATTTCATTTAGTGCCCTTTGATGAAGTTTATCTGGGCCAGGTAACTTTAATTTATCAAAGACAATTAGTGAGATCTTATCCTATCCTTATTTGTCTTGGATATCAACTGCCTAATATATTTCCAGTCCAAAGACAATTCTCCTTGCCAGAGAAGAAAGAATTGAAAACAGCTGTGTACCTTTATCTTCTCTTAAGTCATCAGTTGTGAATCATCATTCCACTCACCCGGTGTAGAAATGCTACCCCTTTGTTGATCTTTCCTTTTCCTCCCAAAGAGTCACACCCTTTCTCCCCCACCTCCTTTTTTTTTCTTTGGTTGTCTGTGGATTTCTTCATCAGCCTTCAGCTCTGTAGGTTTTGGTACTCTTACCAAATTCTATTCTATTAAGACCATACCACACTCTTAAAGAATTCTATTAATTCTATTAAGACATACCACACTCTTAAAAAATTAACCTTCTATTGCTTGTCCTCACTACTATCTTCTGTACATGATTTAAAAAAAATCTATGTTTGATTTCTTTGGATCTATTTTAGTTTCTTAGGGCAATTTTCCCTCCCATTGTTCCTCCTCACTGGAAATTTTCCTAGGGATCATCATTATTTCATTCTGGAGACCTTCCCATTCATTCATGGCTGGCTTTTTTAAAATAGAATTTTAGTTCATGGCATACGGACTGGTCTTTTCTCTGATCTCTATTATTAAAATCTAGAATGCGTGTGAGACTTTTTTCTGATTTTTCTCTCCTCTTAGGATAGAGTGTCAGTTTCCTCCAAAGTTTCCCTCACTTCTACTTCAGAAACTAATTCATCCACTTTGGTAAGAATAAGATAAAGAATAGTATCTCCACATTCATTTCAAAACTTCTCGGAAGATGGAAACTATCATTAGAGCAAGTGAAGAAATTATTAGCTGCTTTGCACAGAAAGTTTCAGCAGATATCTGGATAATCAAGTTCTTCATTACTATGATCTTACACCTCTACACCAGGCTTGTGATTTTGTTTTCAAATTCTTTATCTATTTATTCTTTTTTCTGAACAAGTAGTTTGTAACACACTCCAATGACCGTATTGTTTCTATTTCTGCCTCTGATATTCTTCACCCAAATTCTCTCCAATTATTTCCTGTTTTGATCCCCTTTCTTCTTTACATGACATCTGAAAATAAAATGCTACTTCACCCCTCTTTTATTTTTCTATTTCTTTAGGATCAGATATCCTTCCAAGTCATATCCCAATCATCATTCTCACCTCACTTAGACAAAATGATACCTTTTGAAATCAAATTCATCTCCTTGGATTAGGATCTCTCGTTCATCTTGCTTGTTAGTCATATTTCAAGATTTTATGTATATTCACCCAAGAACATGGATTTTTGTTACTGATTCCTTTCTTGGATTTTGTCTCTAGTGAACTTTTGACTTTTTCTATTGTCATTCTTCCTATATTTTAGTTATACTCTATGGTTCCTAGCTTAGAGAATATTTATAGGTAATTTTTCCTTTTGTCTCCTTCACTTTAGAGCTGGTTTGATTAGATTTGCAAGATTATAGGCAAATTCATTATTTGCATTTGTCATGCATATTCCATCTCAGGCCAAGAGACTGTCATTCCTATAATTTAAGCCATGGTTCAGAAATCTAAATTCCCTTCTCATATACCATCTTTTTAATGAGCTGTTTTCACTTCCCAAATCTGCCTTCTTTTTAAAATCTCTTGTCTTAGATGAGAATCAGTGATGAAAACCACCTCTGTCCCCAAGGTCTCAAATTTCTTGTCTAAGATTTTGCAATGTTTAGCGATACTTTTTTTTAAAAAGATTTCTTTCTTTATATTCATATAGCTCATCATAGTGAATGAATGGATCAAAAGGCATTCATTAAAATAGCTCCTAAAGCATTATTAAATACTTTGTGCCAAGCATTTTACTAAGCTCTGGTTATGCAAAAACAAGAACACAAGACAGTCCCTATTCTCCAGGAGCTTACATTCTAGTAGGGGAAGGCAAAACATAAAGGGGAGCTTAGACAAAGAAGTCAGAGTGAATGATGTGGGAGTCATGGGGCAATTGATGAACATGTCCTCACCAGTAATGACAGCGTTGATTTGATTCCTGTCCCTAGAGTTAGATTTGAAAAGCAAGTGGAGGAAATAGGAGGTTGTTATAAGATAGCCTGGCATGGAGATGACCTGGGAGTGGCATGTTGGATTTGAGACAGAGCAAGATAGGCAAGGCCTCATCAATCAGACTGCAATATCACAACGATGGGACCTTCAGTGCTGGGTTGTGGTGGAGGCTAGAGCATGAGCAACATGGAATGAAGGTTCAGAAGTGGGTGGTAGTCATATAGTTTGTCAAGTCTCGGGAGCTTCTCTTTCATGCCTTAGATGCATGCCCTGGGGAGATGCCAGACCTCATTAGGATTATTTGGTCAATGAACGGTTGTCTCAATTCTCCTCAGTGGGGCGTCTCTAATTACTATTGCTTATCTCTTCTTTCTCTCACTCTCATTGGATGACAGTAGCTATGGAGCCACATTTTAGTTCCTTGGGAACCAGCAGCTTCCCCAGTGGTTCTTCTCCTAGATGGCATAGTGGGTAGTGCACTGGATGTGCAGTCAAGAAGACCTGAGTTCGAATCCTGCCTCAGGCTCTTACTGACAGTGTGATCCTGGGCGAGTCACTTAACTTTTGTCAGCCCGAGTTTCTTCATTTGTAAAATGGGAATATTAACAGTACCTACCTCACTGGGTGGTTGGGACCATCAGATGCGATCATACACGTAAAGAGCTTTGTAAATCTTAAAGCTCTGTAAAAATGCAAGCTATTAGTTCTTCTGTATTGTGCTTTCCCACTATTCAACCTGCTAAGTGGGTCAGGATTTCCCTTTCCTCCTTTATTGTCACAGTGAGTCCTCTTCTCTCCTCCTTCTTTCTGGCTGATGACCTGGAGAATGGAGTGAAGTTCTTTGAGGCCCTTTACCTTCTCTTCTAGGATGGAGATCAGCTAGCACTTTGAAGAAAGATAGCAGGACGTTGGTGGTAGCTGTAAATAGAAACATTGGCCACTGTATATGTCATTGTAAATTTCCTTCTTCTCTGTACTCGCTGGAAATGAGATCCCTAGTCCTCTTAGTTCTTAATAATCCATCCCTTCTCCCCATTGTATTCCATGGTCTAATTCTAGCCAAAATGGACTTATTCCTGCTCCTCAGAAGTCACACTTAGTCTCCCATCTCAGTGCCTCTGCCTCTGGATGTCCTTCATGCTTGGAATTTATTCTATCCTTTCAGCTGTCTCTCAGATTCTTTGGTTTCAATAAAAGTTCAGTTCAGGTGCTACATGTGGCCATTTCTACACCCTCCCCTGTAACTATTAGTATTTCCCTCTTCCCCACTGATTACCTCGTGTGTAGTTTGTGGATGTTTCACGTACATGGGCAGTTAGGTGGTTTAGTGGATAGAGTACTGGGCCTGGAGTCAGGGTCATCTTCTTGAGTTTAAATCTGGCTCCGACACTTACTTGCCGTGTGACCCTTGGCAAATCACTTAACCCGGTTTGCCTCAGTTTCTTCATCTTTAAAAAAAGCTGGAAAAGGGAACCACTTGTATCTCTGCCAAGCAAAATCCCAAATAGGGTCACAAAGAATCAGACATGACTGAAAAACAACTAAAATTTACCTACATGCTGTCTTCCCTGGGAGAATGTAAATGCCCTGAGGGCAGAGAATGTTCCACTTTTGTCACTGTGTCCTCATCACCTAGCTCAGTGCTTAACAGATGTTCAGGATAGGCGATTAATGGATACTTTTTGATTGATTGAATGGCTAAACAGATGTTGTGACTTGAAATCAGCCTTTATTCTTTTTGGACAAGGCAAACACCTGGCAAAAAACTTGGAGTCCAAGTGCCCTGAGCCATTTTCTTCTCCATCAGGCCATGACCCCCAGGAGCCAGTCTATTCAGGGCACCTCCCTCTGTTTATTGTATTGGTGTCTGGCTCACATTTAGTTACCTCTGCATGCTGATAGGTTGGGGAACTGTGTTGCCAGAAATGGAGGACGTCCTTCTCTGTTGCCATCGCATTTCTGAATTAGTGTTGTATCTTCATGCATCGCTTCTGTCTTGTGTCGGGCCCACAAGTCAAGGTATCTGACTCCAGTCCTTCTCTCCCAAGGTACTAAGCATCTCATGGAATGATGTTTTGTTTTTTTTTTTTGAGTAGTAGAAGAGGTCATTCTTTGCCTCATTTCTTACCTAACCTTAATCACCAAATAGATGTTGCCTCAGTTAAACTGAGATCTGTTAAAGATCTTAGCTTGAAAAGGCCAAGGTCTCCCACTGCATCTGCAGCCATCTCCAGTCAATCTGTTATTTATCTTGCCACTGCACCCAGGTGACTCCAGAGGAGAAAGTGAGGCTGGTGACTTTGCACAGCCCTGCCTCACTTAAATCCAATCCACTTGCAAGTCATGGCATGACCTTTCTGATATTAGCATCTCATGTGGAAAAGGTGAACAAAGCTATTCTGGAACACCAAAGTACTATTACAGTGCTTAAATACTCCTCTTTATAGAAATTTTTTACTAAGCCAGTCAGCTATATCAATCAGTTCTGCTGCATTATTTGTTTTGTCAAATAGCAGAATGTCTGGTCTGTTTGCCCGGATTTATCAGCCTGTAATTATGGCTCTATCCCAGAACAGCTTGTTGCAGTTATTATAATGCATTTTTAGGTACTGTGCTAATTGCTGGTGTGTGATTTTAGCAACATTATTATACCTGTTGGTATAATCCACGGCAGCTAAGGTGGTATGGGTTCCAATGATAGTAACAACGGTAGCAGTTACAATAATAGGTTACAGTGGTATAGGTAACCTCTACTTTCAGACACAATGGTGCTGGTGATTTTGTCTTCTAGGGCATCACCAAGAAGACAACCCTGGCTGCACATTTGCTGACTGTATGCACCCTGTTTGTTTACCAGCAGACACCTTTAAGTGAGAGGACAAAAGCATCGAGAAGTGAAATGTAGATCTTTATTAGGCAGTTTTAAATATGTGGAGGGGCAACATATGAAAAGCTTGGGGCAGTGGATAAGAGTTCTAGGCTTGAAGTTAGGAAGACTTGAGTTCCAATCTGATCTTAGATGCTTACTAGCTGTGCAAGCCCAGGTAAATCACTTACCTTCTGTTTGCCTCAGTTTCCTCATCTATAAAATGAAGATGATAGGAATAGCACCTCCCTCCCAGGGTTGTTATGAAGATCAAATGGGATAATAATTTTGGAGCACTTAGCACAGTGCCTGGCACATAGTAAGAACTATATAGATATTAGTTTAAGAAAGAACAGGAGCTACACAGTTATGATGTCTTAAGGTTTCCTGAGCATTTTCATAGACATGATTTTGTTTGTTTCTCATAGCCCTAATTTTATTATCATTAGCTTTACTTTACAGATTAAGACAACAAAACCCACTGAAACTATCTCTTAAGACCATAAGTCCAGGTCCCCTGACATCTCACCAAATGACAGAATTTTAGGGTTTGTAGAATCTATAGATAGAACGTTTAATCAAACCCCTTCATTTTATAGACGTGGGAAAGCCCAGAGAAGTTACCTGATTTCCCTAAAGCAAATTAATGGCGGAGTCAGGAAAGGCATTGGGTTTAGACAGAGAACTGCCGTTCCAATCCTCGCTTCTCCACCTAGATGTGTGATGAGAAACAAGTTGTTTTGCCCTTCTGGATCTCAGTTTCTTCCTTCATGAAATAAGTGGATTGGTCTCGATAACCCCCAGTTTTCCTTCCTACTATAAATCTCTGATGTTATGGCTCAAATTTAGTCTCCTCAGTTTAAGTTCGTTGCTCTTTCTACCACATTGTACTGGCTTTCTCATCTTCCTAACACTCCCAGAGTCTGTCCCCACCCCTAGCCAAATTTCCATCATTTTAGTCGAAATTATTAGTATTGCCATTTCTGGCCTCCAGTATTTTGAGGCTAGGGAGTTTCATGGTCAAGAATCATACAGGATGCGAAGATTTTCCTCCCGAATTGAACAGATATGGTCTGACCAGGGCAGAGCACAGAAAGATAGCCCCCTTCCTTGCCCTGAACATTATGGCTCCCAATATAGCCTGTTGTTATGTGACAGACCCACATCATCAGGCATCATCTCAAGGCTGGGACTTGAAATCTTTTCAATTTGCTAGGGCCTAGCAGGGGCAACAGTGGAGTGTTGGTCCTAGAGTCAGGAAGACTCATCTTTGTGAGTTCAAATCTGGCTTTAGATATTTACTAGTTGTGTGACCCTGAGCAAGTTCCTTAACCCTGTTTGCCTCAGTTTCTTCATCTGTTGAATGGGCTCGAAAAGGAAATGGCAAACCACCCCAGTATCTTTGCGAAGAAAACCCCAAATGGGGTCATGAAGAGTTGGACATGATTGAAATGACTAAACAACAAGAGGGCCTAGCAGAGCTTGTGCTCAGCCGGCATAATCTTTAAGAGCACAATGTTATCGTCATGTCACTATGTGGCCCTTGTGTTAGTGAAACTCTTATTTAAATAGCAGCTAAATTTAAAAAATTATGATGAAATGTGTGGCACTTTGCAAAATATAATAATTTATTTTACACTTGGTTAAGTGCCTTGCCCAAGATCATGTAGCTATGTATCAGATCTGAAACTCAAACCCGTGTTCTTTGACTCTAAGTCAACTTCTCTTTGAGTTAGACCATTTTCCCTACCATGAGAACCTAATGTGGAACTAGAAGATGAAAAAGAAATAGATTCAGAAACTATAGCCTCATGCGCACTGAAAATATGATTATGATACTAATAACAGTAATGGCTAATATTGATATGGCACCTACAATGTTCTAGGCACTGGGCTAGATGCTTTACAAATATGTCATTTCACTCTCACAACGACTCTGAGAGGTAGGCACTATAATTATCCCTATTTTACAGATGAGGAAACTGAGGCAAATAGAGATTAAGTGACTTGTTTGGGGTCACAAAGCTACTACCTAAGGCAGATTTGAACTCAGGTCTTTCCGGCCCAGTGCTCTAAGCCACTGTGCTACCTATGTCAAATGTTCCTAATTTCATAAAAAAAGGCTAATACCTAACTGTAATCATGTAATAGAGCTTCTGCAGAACTCTAGTTCTCCATAGTACTCCATAGCCATGAGTACTGAACTGATCTAGTCTTGTCCTCAGAGAGCAGACACAATCTGTTACCAGGTCCATATGCAAACCCTTTGCTTGGTAGGACGTGCTAGGATTTTCTGGCATAGCTTTTGAGAACCTAGTGTCACTTTCAGAACCATAAATATGAATTTTTGCTCCTGCTATAAGTATCTCTCTCCCTCTTGGCAGAAGATAACTTATATTTCACTGAGAAAAATGAAGTCATTTGTCCTTCTTCCACCCACCTCTACACCTCAAATTTCTTCTCCTTGTCTATTTGTGTGAAATCTGCATCTCATTTTTTTCTTGTTTTCTCTGGAAATTTGTCCCTTTTATCAATTTTTCTCTTTCCCTAATTTTTTATCTTTCCTTATCTATTGGCTCCTTTCCAAATGCTTATGAAACTACTCAGATCTCTCCTATCCTTAAAAATTTTCTCTTGATCCTACCTTCTCCCCGAGTTACAATTACATCCTTTCCTAGTGAATACTGTCTTTTCTCATCCTCTCCACTTCCTCGCCTACAATTCACTCCTCAACCCCTTAAAATTTGGCTTCTTATTTTGTTGCTCAACTGAAACTACTTTTGCCATCTTTATTAATGATCTTTTAATTTGATACATTCAATGATCTGGGCTAATACTGACTAGCTCAGTCCCCTGGTAGTTTGTGTTCAATATTGGAAGAAAATCAGACACACATAGGTGATTCAACAGTTAACAAAAGAAGATGTACTCAGACATTGAAGGAGAAGGATTTTCAAGAAGCAAACGTGTTGAGAACATCTTGAGTTGATTCAGCTGAGTGAAGCTCACTTTCCAAAGCTGCCCATTGGTTTCCACCAGTCAAACATTAGAGAAAGCACCTGAAGCTCCTTGTGACTGTTTGGTAGTTAGGGGACAAGGAAATTATGTCAGTAGACCAAGGCCCCTGAGCCAATCAAGACAAAAGCATGATTTCAATACACTGTAAGGAATACTAATCCAACTTGCATGGGCCAGGGGTTAGGATATTGCTTCCACCTTAAATGGCCTTTTCTCATTCCTCATCTTTTTTGACTTTACTGTAACATTTGATATTGTTCACCACTCCCATCTCCCAGACCCCCATCTTCTCTCTGTTTTTGTTCTCCTCCCACCTGTCTGACTGCTCCTTTCAGTATCCTTCACTGGATCATCCTCCATCCCATATGCCCTAACTGTGGGTATATCCCGAAGCTCTATCCTGTGCCCACTTCTCTCTTCTTTGTCTCACTAACTCTCGTGGGTGAAACCATCATTTCCATGCAAGTGACAAATTTATATCTCTAGCGGGAGCTCCGTATCTAGTTTATCTAGTTATATATCTAGCTGTGAACTACAGTTGATCACAACTGTGTACTGGACATTTCTACCTGGATGTTTCACAGAAATTTCAAACTCAACATTTCCAAAATAGAATTTATCATCTTCCTTTCCTGCTCCCAAACCCACCCTTCTTTCTAACTTTTCTATTTCTGTAGAGGGCATCACCATCCTTATAGTCAACCAGATTCAGAAACTCGGAGTCATCTGTTCTCTCATCCTACATAAGTCATAAGTTACCAAGTCTTGTGGATTCTATCTTTACAATACCTTTCATATCTGTCTCCTTATCAGTGTTGAATTGGCCAACCCCCTGGTTCAGGCCCTCATCACTTTTCACCCGGCCTCTCGCAGCAGCTGCCAAGGTCGCCATCTTGCCTCCCCTCTCCAATGAACCCTCTAGACTGCTGCCAAATAGATATTTTTAAATACAGGTCACATCTCTCTCCTGCTCAGAAAGCTCCAGTGATATCTCTGTGATTCTTAGGCATTTAACATCCTTTGCTAACTAGGTCCAGGCTACCTTTCTAGGCATATTGCCCATTACTTTCCTTCACACATTCTATGTTCCATCCTATTTACTATTCTTTGTATATAACATTCCATTACTGTTGCTTTTGCACAGTCTGTCTCCATATGTGGAATACATTCCCTCCTTAAATCTAACCTTTTTTGGTCCCTAGCTTTCTTCAAAGCAGCCCTCAGGTATCACCTTCTAAATGTGGGCTTTCCTGAACCCCCATCTACTCAATTATTATTTCTCATTCTGTCTTTTAAAAATTATTTTATTTTTAATTTGTGGGATAAAACAAGCATTTCCATAACATAGTATAATGATGATAATAAAAAATTGTACATAAAACTGCAAATCTATTATGTGTAACTTGCTATTCTATTCATATATATAGTAATCATGTAAATTTCTTTTTTAGAAATTTCTTCCCCCCACCCTAGAGATGGCTACCATTAGACACAAATATGTGTGTGTGTATATATATGCATATACACATAAATATACACATGTGCAAGATCATTCCATACATACTTCTATTTATCAGTTCTTTCTCTGGATGCAGATAGCATCTTCCTTCATACGTCCTTTGCAGTTAATTCGTGTATGGATAATAGTCAAAATGACTTAGTTGCCCAAAATCATTCTTAAAACAATATTGCTCTTGTTGTATATAAGGTTCCCTTGGTTCTGCTCATGCCCTCTTTATATTAAAATATCTTGATATTACTTTTTGTTATTTTATATAAGAGGCAGCAAAGTATAGTGGCCAGAGAGCTAGACTCAAAGCCAGGAAAACCTAGGTTCAAATCCTTCCTCTGACACATATTGCTTTTGTCATGCTGGGCAAGGAACTTAATTTCTCAGTGCTTCAGGCAGTTCTCTAAGGCTCTCAGTGGCTGACCTGAACTAGGGAGTTTCCTCACCAGGAAGGGTGTTTCTTATATCAGTGCAGTGAAATCATAGGTTCAATCTCCACCTTCTTTTGTACTTACTTGGGTACAAAGCACCTTCCCAACAGGATGGAAGGATTACTTCAGTTTTGTCTTGGCATCTCTAGCACCTGGCACACAGTAGGCATTTAGTAAATGCTGGCTGATTAAGACAAATAAACTACATCTGGGGCAAACTTTAAAATGGACACTTTAAACAGTTGGGGAGGAGGCATGTCTATAGGGGACACTAGCGACAGTAACCCTGGAACCTCGGCATATGGCTACTGACAGTGACTCCTTCAAGTGAGATGGGTTGTGGGGAATGGTGTGGAGTACGGGAAGAGTTCTCTCCAGCCTCTTATAGCTTCCTATTTTAATTAATTACTTTTACAGAGTGGCATAGTAGATAGAGAGTTGACTCTGAGTTTGGGATGACCTGGGTTTAACACATACTGGCTTTACGACCCTGGGAAAGTCATTTATCCTTTCAGTGATCCAGGCAACTATTGGAAACCATAAGTGGCAGAAAAGGCAGCAGCCTACTTATCAGAAGTAGTTTTCCAGGTTAAAAAAAATAAATAAATGACAATAAATCATAATAACTCCTGGAATCACATCATTTCAGTGATGAAATCACAGGTCTGGTCTTCTTCCTTTACCCTAATTTTTCCCTTTTAGTCCTGTTGTTTCTATGCTGCTCAAAGGCTGGAAGTGCTTTGTAAATTCAGTCTCCTTCCCTTCCCTCCACCCCAAGCCTTATTTATTTCACCCCAGTTTTGGCTTTGGTCACCTTCACGCTATTATGAGACGTTGGAGTAGGCTGACAGTGATTCTAGAAACACAATTAAGAAAAAATCCTCTGATCTAGAGAGGAAGTCTTTTGCCATGGGTCAGTCTGTTAAAACAAAACAACTCCCTTTGAGCCTTCCCTCCTCCCCCCAACATAGATCCAGGATTATCGCTTTAAAGCCTGATTACCAGTACCTTTCCTTAATCCTCTGGGAGAAAGCAGATTTTGGAAGAAGGATTTGTGACAGAGATCAAATATCAGACGATGGATTGATTTTTTTTTTATTGTTGTTTGCCCTTTCCAGCTATTGTAATATAGTTTCTGGTGCTGGAACAGAATTTAGTCATTTGGACCCCTGGGGTTAAGGATCCAGGCATGTCCTTGCTGCTGCAGATTATTCTGGGATCAGTGCTAACAATGGTGGTGATAAGGAGGAGGAGTATGGTGAAATTAAGGGCCTTGTCACCAAGTGGCTCATTTCTCCCCTGCTGGGAAATAGGCTGTCTTAGAGGGCAAGCAGACCCAAATAGGACTCCATCCATGACTCAGAGCTCCTGTTGCCCTTGCAGTGCAATGGTTCTCATCTGCCCACTGAAGTGTTTCCACTAGCCACTATGCATAAGAATCGGGTCCCCTCTGTGGATAAGCTCCATACTCCCATGAAAAGTCCATTAGACATTGCTAAGCAACACTTCCCGAGATGTCTTCCGCTTGCCGCTGTTCTCCTTGGGCTCTTCCCACATGCACTTTGACATTTGTCTCTAAAGTGTAACAAATAACAAGATTGTTTTCTATCTCGATGCATCAGTGCAAACTGGAGCTGTCGTGGGAGAGCGTGCCTAAGCCCCCGCAAAGAGTGAGCGGAGGATCCCGGGACCCCTGGCGGGTGCACATATTATGCTGGCGAGCCTCGGATCAGAACCCTATATTTTCAAAGATGAGTCAAAAAATTATTATTTTTTTTTCCACATTAGAAACGTCAAGCTGATCAAAGAAACAAACACTTTTAATGAAACATATGTGGGATACTTAGAAGGAGAAGATTTACAATGCATCTGCTGTGAAACCAGAAGGCTTATGGAAAGTGTGAAGTAGGAGGAGAAAGATAACTGGGGTATGATGCCAGAGGAGACATGGCCTAAATATTAAACAGAAGGAGAAATAATTTCCATCTATAAAATCACTATTCATTTCTGTATCTAATATAAATCAATAATATACAACTATGATATCTCCATATAATTGCAATCAATCTTTTCCTGCTTTCATCACAAAATTGTACACTTTGATCTTGGGAAAGGAAATTAAATTCAGCCATTTGAATGTCAGGTTGTCACTGTCACTTCAAAACACCAACCCCCATTTCCCTCCCCCCCCCCCAATTTCACTATCCTTTCTTCACTTCTTTATTTGATAAAGATGGCATAAGATATATAGCAAAAGCAGATCTTTGAAGGGTTAATATTAATGACAGGCAGGATTTATCTTTTTTTTTTTAAAGACTTAATAATTTCCAACAACTTTGGGTCTGCAAGGAAATGTTGGCTAAAAATTGAGTGATCTGTTTCCTTACTGAATGATCAAGCCTTTGAAAGATCACATGGGCTCAGTGTGAGACAAAAGCATTTCAAATTTTGTGAAAGTAGGTCCAGTCTTTCATTTTTACTAGGTGTTAAAATTAAAGATTATAGGATTGTCAGATCTGAAGGGCCATCTAGTGCATCCCCCTCCCCCCTCCATTTCACAGATGAGGAAACTGAAACCTAGAGAGGGGAAGTATGGCCCAAGGTCTTACAAATAATAAGTGTCCTAGGTGAGATTTGAACCGCTTTCACTCCAGAACCAATTCTCTTTCTACTCTACTAGGCTGCTTTCAAGATGCAATATAACCTGGTATTGAGGCATGATATTAAATTTCTTTTTATCACATAGAACGATTAGTAAATTTTATATCCTAATTTCCATCTGTAAAGCTTCTTAACAAGAATTCTTTTCAATCAGCAAACAAACAACCACTTGTCTACTGTCCAGTTCACAACTACAGTGAGGTCTTCCCTTTCTGCATGTTCACATTTCCTATTTCTCCCTTATTTCTTGAGGGGGTAGGGATGGACAGGCAGAAAAATAGATCCTCATTCCACCCCTCCCACACTCAGTTTGGCTCTCTCCCAACTTTTCCCTTGTCATACTTACACTCAGTTGTAACCCTAGATGTAAAGTCCTCAACTTTTTTTCCACAGAGATCTCCACTTTTCATTTCACCAAAGTCTTTAAGGTGCCAGGACAAATGGGTTTCTGACCAGGGAAGTCAGTGATGACAATACAAAGCAGCTGACTTAGTAAATGTGTGTGTGTGTGTGTGTGTGTGTGTATTATGTTTAGTCAAATGTGAGGAAGTGATTGGGAAGGATATTGTGGTGGTGACTGTTCAGAGCCAAAGGGAGCTCCTATGGCAGAATCTACCAGTTTCTTTGTTGAATGGTGATTAGGCTTCAAGTTTAACCAGAGTCATAGTGGAAGGATCCTGAAGGTGTGAACTGTGCTTTGTTTATGTTTTTATCCCTTGCAGTGCCTAGCTCAGTGTTCACAGACACAAAGGAAAGACTCAGAGTTTATTGGCCATGAGGGATTGAGACTACACTATTCCTAAGGTTTCTTCTGTCTCTAAATTCTATGATTGTCTGAACATTTCTCCAATGTTTGTACTTTGTATAGATCTCTTTTTAAACCTTCCTTTGTATCACGGACTTGTTTGCTCCTTGGGACACTGTCTTTTTTTTACCTTTGCGTCCCTCTTGATCATCTAGCACATAGTAGGTACCTAATTAGTGCTCGTTGAATTTGAATGAATGAATGATTTGAACAAGGCAAAGAAGGATAACTGGAGTAATCTATAGAGCCCCCACTGTGTACATCTTTATGTTTCTGGTCTCTGTCTCTTCCTATACCATTTATTTTATCAAATCTTTTTTTTTTTTTGGGTGGGGGAAGGCAGGATAATTGGGGTTAAGTGACTTGCCCAAGGTCACACAGCTAGTAAATGTGTCAAGTGTCTGAGGCTGGGTTTGAATTCAAGTCCCCCTGATTCCAGGGCCGGTGCTCTACTGACTGTGCCATCTACCTGCCCCTATATGTTTCTCCTTTTTTCGAATCTTTTTTTTTTTTTTTTACCATTTTGTTTAAACATCTGAAATAGATTATTTGGAGGGAACTTAGTGTGATACATTGAAAAGAGCACAGGTTCCGGTGTTAGACAACTTGAGCTCAGATTCCACCTTTGATGCTCACTTTCCTCCTCTGACCTTCAGGTTAAATTCTTCAACTTCCCTGGATCTCATCAGGAAAATAAGGAAGATAGACTAGCTGACCCCTGAATGAGTTCCTTTTCTAGCTCTAAATCTGTGATGCTTTCGTCACAGCTCCCCTCCCCCAAACCTCCACTTCCCTCCAGTTTAAATGGTCTCGATAAATAACTTGTTCATATCCCTTTGCAGGGATCGACACAAACGAAAGCTGCGCTTCGAAAGCCAATTTTCTTCTGGATCATCAGCCTAAGAGCGTAAATTCAATTTAGAGACCTTCTCTTTGGCCAGTGCTGCTATTTAGGCAGAATTTTCCCTCTGGCTTATTTTGGGCCTTTATACTCTTCCAACTGTTTGGTGGCTAATTTTCTTATGCAAATATAGTAACTAACAGTATTGAGTTTTTGTGTGTCTGTGTGTGTGTGTGCTAGGAACGCAAGAGGGAGTATTTTTTGAAATGGTAGACATGGGGTGCTTTGTTCTGTTCCATCTTGAAAGAGATTATCTTGAGATTATAGGAAGAAATGTTTGATTCTACCCTGCAGGCTTTGGAACCGAGACAAGCTTCCATTTGCTGCCCTTTGGGCATTTTTCTCACCACCCAGGCTTGAGATCTAAGTCCGAAATTCTCCCTTAAAAAAAAGTTTCACTGAATTGGTTCTCTATTTAAAAACACTCTTACTTCCAAATGATCCTCCACTTTGTCCCCTTCCCCATATACACATAGAAAAGCTTCTTTTTAAATACATAAACACAGTTAAACAGGGCAGCTAGGTGGCACAGTAAATAGAGTGCTAGGCCCAGAGTCAGAAAGACTCATCTTCCCAAGTTCAAATCTGGCCTCAGACACTTACTAGCTGTGTGACCCTGGATAAGTCACTTAATCCTGCTTGCCTCAGTTTCCTCATCTCTATAATGAGCTGGAGAAGGAAATGGCAAGCCACTTCAGTATCTTTGCCAAGAAACTCCCCCTCTCCCAAAAGGGATCACGATGAGTTGAACATGACTGAAATGACTGAACAGCAGTTAAGCAAGTTAAATCATTGGCCATTCCTGAAAATACAGTCTGTATTCCGCAGCCACAGTCCACCACCTTTCTGTAGAGCAATGTAATGCTGCTTCCCTGTGAGTTTTCTGAAGTCATGTTATTGATCAAAGCTCTGAAGTCTAAGAGTGTTGTTTTCCTTTTCATTATTGTGGTTGTGTAAATTGTTCTCCGGATTCTGCTTATTTCATTCAACCTCAATTCATACAAAATCTTCCCAGGTTTCTCAGAATTCTTCGTATTGAAAATTTCTTAAGATGTAATAATATTCCATTCCATTAGCATATTGCTGTTCGTTTAGCCATCCTCAACTCAATAGATTTTGATTTTCCTTCTAGTTATTTGCAGTGCCTCTAAACTCTACCATGAGGAAGCAATTATCAAAACTATTTACTACTGATTAAAATAGAAAAATCAATCAATGGAACAGATTAGGTAAGCATTACCCAGAAGCAATTGAGCATAGTAGCCTAGTGTTTCAGATAGTTCTTAGTTCACTTCATGGTGATTAAGGAAGCTGAGGCAGACAGAGATTAAAAGACTTGCCTACATTAACATAGCTAGTGTCTGAGATTGAATTCGAACTCAAGCCTTCCTGACACTACGCTCAGCCTCTCTGTCCACTGCATTTTTGTTGTTTCTATTCAGTCTTTTCAGTCTTTGTGACCCCGTTTGGGGTTTTCTTGGCAAAGACATTGGAGTAGTTTGCCATTTCCTTCTCTGGATGAGGAAACTGAGGCAAACAGGGTTAAGTGACTTACCCAAGGTCACACAGCTAGTAAGTGTCTGAGTCTAGATTTGATCTTGGGAAGATGAGTCTTTCTGACTCTGAGCCTGGCACTCTATCTACTGTACCACTTAGGTGCCTATCCACTGCATTACCATCACTATCTAATCAGCCAGTCTTGCATCTAACTGTTGCAATGTTACAAGTGTGTGTTCAGTGCCATGTCTGTGGCAAATGGTGAGTCATTCTTGCAAATAAAATAAATATTAATAGATTTATATGCACAGTATATTTTATACAAAGCATATGAATGGTGTTCCAGAGAATAACAAGTTTTGGAAGCAAAATAAGTTCTTAAATTGGCAATGTTGACATGTGATTCTTTGTGGTGCTGTCAACCTTGTTGGGGGATTTGAATGTTGCGTTATTTGAATACTTTCCAATAATGTTTGCTGGCAGTTGCCAGTGTTTGAATATTCACTATAGGCTATAGTTCTTTGTAAATACTTCATAGTTCTCATTTCTTAACCACTTTTTTTTTTAGATATCCACAATAATGAGTAAAGAATATGAAGTATTTTAAGAAAGATAAAGGAAATCAGTCAGCTCCTTGCCAAGTATTGTTTAAATCAGCCATAAGATGTTGTTTCATAAAAACAATAAATCATTTATTACATCATTTTTATATAAAATCTCTGAAACTTACATAACCTAATCACAGTAAAATGATTCATTGTTTATTATTATAATCACAAATTATTATTTTAAAACGGATGCATAAGATGTTTCAAAAATACAGAAATACAATTTAGGATTTTGAGAATTCCTTAGAATTCCTAATTCTTATTCCTAAACTCCATAGATGAATATCTGTTACAAACTTGGAAACAATAGATTAGATTTTTTTTTTTTCTGAAAGGCAACAAAGCTGGGACTTGATTGGCTGGGGTGGACAAGGTTTAAATCATGCCCCCTTTGACTCAACTTCCTGGTAGCTTCTATCTATATTGATTTGGCTTCCTGGTCACCTAAGGACTGAGACCTTCAGAATTGGTGGATATCCTGAGACTACACCCTGCCCTGCTTACCAGGCATGTTTCCATATGGAGACAAGGGGGGTGGGGCAGGGCATATCTACCCAATCTAAGTGCTACAATATCTTTGTTAAATATGTCTATTATGTTAGGGCTAAGTTAACTCCTTTTGTTGAACGTTCAATGACATATGAGTGACTTATATCACCCCAACATCAAGCCTGAACTAACAATGTCACGGTATCAGATCAGAGATCAGAGATCTTCTGTAACCCAGTATCAAGCTCTCTTTTTAGTATCGTCTCTCACTTCGCCCCTTGCTTTAGTCAGAATGGTCTTTCTACTGTTTTCTAAACACATCATATTTGTTGAAGCCTTAAAACCTTTGTTTTCCTTTTTCTTCTCCCCCGAAGAGGGAAGCGTGTGTGGCCTTTGACAAGTTATATCAACCCTATGCGGGGCATAGAGGGTGTCCTCTCATTCTCATCTGCAAAATGAAGGGTTTGCATGTTTTTACCATAGCGGAGTGGGCTTCTACTTGTATTACAGGCTCAAGGTCAGAGACCATGGCAAAATGGTAGGGGCAGAGGTCCTGAAAAGGAAAAAGAAGAGGATTATGAACAAGGGTAGCATCCAAGGGGGAATGGTGAAGAGGTTCTAGTTTTAGTTCTAGGTTTTTTTGTCTTCTGAGGGAATAGGGGTGAGATTGGGAGGGGGGTAAAGACTAGTTTGAGGGCACGTAGGCAGTCTATGGATTGACTGAGTTGTAATAAGTACTGACAGCAGGTTCTTCAGAGCTGCAGGAGTAGATGGGCCACCAATAGGTGGCTTCATAGGTCCCGGATATGTAGGGGCTTCACATAGCCTATGTTCCTGTCCATTTTGGGAGGTCCTGGTGCCTCTCACACTCACTGCCTATGAGACCTTAGATAAGCCCACCTCCTTGGGCCTTAGTTTCCTACGTGTAAAATGAGGGGATTCAACTAAAATGCCTCTGAGGTCTCTTTCATTTCTAACTCTATGGTCCTATGATAGCATGGAGAATGTGGCTTCATTCCATTGGGAGTTGGTATGAGAAAAGCAGAACAAGTAATGAATATGAGTATCCATTGATGACTTTACATCTGGAAGCTTGAGATGCCACCAGAAGCATTCATTGTACAAACTCAATAGTGTTGCCTGCTGCAAAGGCTAACTTTAATGTGGCCAATCATTCCCAGCTGCCTTCTGCTTCTTCTTTCATTGCCCTCTTGATTTTTACCCAATACAGCTCTGAACACAGGCTATTTGATTTTATAATCCTTCATTAGATAAAATGGAAACATGAACCCCTGGGTGGAATACTTTCCCTTAGACAGAAATATAACTGTTAACAGTTCAGGAGGAGTCTGTCCTCCTTCTTGGTTTCTTTGAAGGCATCTGCATGCGGCTCCATGTCACTGAAATGACCCCCATAGATTATAGGTCATTAGGATCTTCTCAGTATTGTGGACAATCACTTCTCTTTCTGAGTGGTTCCTGTTGAGCACCAGAGTCTCCCCTTATGTCCTACTTCTGAGCCTCCAAATTCTGGGAAAGTACTTTTTCAAAAGTGCAAGTACCATAATTATACATAACAACACAAGGTATTTTTTAAAAGTAACTTTTTTCCATGCTCCTCTAGAATGGATCTGCCTTGAGCCTTGCTATGCACCTTATCAGGATCTGCTTTGTTTGTAGTGGTTATGAGGCAACTAGGTGGTGCAATGGCTAGATTGCTGGGCTTGGAGTCAGGGAGACTTGAGTTCAAATGTGACCTCAGATACTCAATAGCTGGGAGACCCTGGGCAAGTCACCTAATCTCCACCTGCCTCAGTTTCCTCATATGTAAAATGAGGCTAATAATAGCACCTATCTCTTAGTTTTGTTGTGAAGATAAAGCGAGATAATTTT
Source organism: Phalanger gymnotis (assembly GCA_028646595.1). NCBI lineage: Eukaryota > Metazoa > Chordata > Mammalia > Diprotodontia > Phalangeridae > Phalanger > Phalanger gymnotis. The sequence goes on along the minus strand of CM053622.1, from coordinate 317,626,950 downwards.
TGTAAAGTCCTTTGCAAATCTTCAAGCTCTATATAAGTGCTAGGTATGTGCACAAATTTATATGTGTATCTATGTATGCATGTATACGCATGTAGACACATGCACATACGCATGTGCACATATGTATATATACACACATACACATATCTATTCACCATATTCTGATCCTGGTTACATACATGCACAGTATACATACATACATGCATACACATATGCATAATGTGTATGTGTATCACATCAACCAAGAACACCATCCTTCCCAAATTCAAATACCTTGGGATGAGGAAGGGCAATGGCTCTTCTCATTTTACGGATGTCCAAACTGATACTCCCAGCAGAAGCGACTTGCTCAAAGTCACACATAGAGAAAAGAACAGACTGGGGCTTGAACTCAGATCTCTTGACCCCAATTCGGTGGGCTTCCCATTGTACTAGGATGCTTCCCTAGCAACTTCTTCTAGCTTGCCTTTTCTTCTCTCCTTCTTGTTTACCCCTAGCTGGTTGCAGACAATATTAGATCTTTTGAGATTTTCACTAAACTACTCTTTCCTTCCTGCGCAACCTGTTTTAAGTGCTAGATTACAGGGCCAGGTGTTTGACCCTGGAAGGAACTCAGATAGGTTCGAAATGAATATTAGTTTTTCTGAAGAGGAAGGAAACCAGGTTGTCACAAAACTTCATGTAGAGAGATCGCCTGAAGTGTGCAAAGAATAAATGTTAAATGTGATCATTTTCTGTCTGTCACACTGCAGCTATCATTATCAGCAGAGACTTAGGGCCTTACGAAGGACAAGGTGGTATTTCAGGTGGCAAGGAGTGATTATCCATGGAGCTGATCTGTCTCTGTCTCTCTCCCACCCAAACTTTCATCGTGACCACACAAGATGCTGACAAGAAACAGTCAGAAGATATCTGGGTATACCCCCAAATGGGGAGAAGTGCCTCTCTAGTCCACATGTCCAGAAACAATATCACCAAAAATTCTGCATGTTGTATGAGGGGATATCGCAAATACTCTAAGTAATGAGATTTTACCCATTATTTATGGAATACGTTCCAAGGGGGTCTCACTAATGAGCTTTGTTCAGGGCACGTGCTATAAGATTATAGGATAATAGATCACAGAACTAGACCTAGAAGGGACCTCAGAGGCCATCTAGTCCAATTCTCTCAGGTATGGAAACCGAGGTCCCGAGAGGCTACAGAAATAGTAATCCTCAGAGATGAGACTTCAACCCAGGACCTTTCAGTCCGAATCCAGCATTTTCCCCACTGCACTAGGCTGAATCTCCTTGCATGTAAAACCTCTCCAAAATAAGGTCATGTTGGTACTTTCATAAACTGCCCCCCTTTATCATCTGGAACTTGGGATGGACCTACCTTATGTTGATTTTTGCCCTGTGGTGAGTGGCTGGTTCATTTCCTTTCAGTGGTCATATTTTTGAAGTCTTTTTAGTATTTCTAAACTTCCAAGAAGGATCTAGGATTGATGCCCCAAAGCAGTGATTCAAAGAGAAACAGAAAAGCCCTGTCACATATTTCTAAGTTGGAGACACCGGGAGCACAAAAATAAGACATCATGTTACTCTAATGAAGAAAGGAGCTATGGATGGGGAGGAAAAAACATAACCAAATATAACTCCACATTAAGAAGAGCAGAAAAACAAACATCCTCCTGAGTTCGACAATCAACCAAGAATAAGGCATGAGTTCATCTGGCCCCAAAAGGAGAGAAGAAAGATAGAATCATTAGGGCTGCTAATTTAAAAATTAAGAAGTTTGATTCTCATTTTCATGCAGAGGGCCTTGCGTGAACAAATCTTCCTGGAGTAAAGCTATGCCCCTAAAGTGGGGTTTCCTGTAGAGATGAAGCAGCTGCACCTTTGATGACTCCATGGATATTAGCAAAACACTCGCTAAATATAGAAGAATGTCAACAAGTCATAAATAAGGGAGCATGAGTGGGAAACTCCGCACAAAAGGTGAGTGGGCAAGAACAAAGAGATGCTTTTCTGCTCAGGCAATTATCATGTGCGGCGTCCAAAGCATTAGTCACCGAGTCATTTAAAAGCACAAATGCCAAACAAGAATAAAAGTCACTGTGCAGGAAACTGTCTCATATTGGGGTAATGGAAGCAAATGACGGCATAAATCTATTTCTAGAGCTTAGAGTAGAATGAAGGCCTAATGTTGGAACCAAGTCTGACGATGGCAGAAGAAAAAAAATACAAAGAGGGAATGAGCTTTGCAGAGCTGTCCCGAGCCAGGTGATATCTAGTGGAGGAGATGGGAGGACAGTTGAGTTGTTTAGGGGTCCTCCTTACCATCTCACCTCTCACCTTTTGTAGATATTAGAAATCACGTTTCTTCTCCTTGATATCTCCCTTCTTGTTCAAATGTTTATTTTTACAATGTTTCCAGCTTTTTTGTTTTGCTTTGAAAGTATATGAAGTAGTGAGACCAAAACTTTAGACCTTTTCAAATCCTGCCCCCCCCATCCCCTCCACTTTGCCATTGCTTACCCTACTAAAAATTATCTTGTACCTTCATTTTATCTATATCCAAATTCCATATCTATATGTACATATCTATCTCCAAATTTCATATCTATCTATTTATGTATATCTATATCTACTAGTCATCCCCCTCCCCCAGACAATGTTAAATCCTTGAAGGCAGACACATTTTTGCCTTTTTAATCCTAGCACCTAGAATAGTGCCTGGCACATAATAGATGCTTAATAAATATTTGTTGATTGATTGATTTAGGAAACACTTCTGAGATTCAGAAGCAACTCTATAGTTTCTGTATTTAAGCACCATCTCTTTTACAAATGGGGAGACTCAGAGGAATGGAATTATTTGCCCCAAGGTTATGTGACTAAGTAGGGAAATAAGGAACTCAATAAGGTCTTCTGACTATAAGTTCACTGCTTTTTCAAGCCCACAACTGTTGCCTCTAACAGAGTAAACAGAGATCACTGGAGAGCTGCATGAACTAACCAGGACATTTGACTTACTGTCACTTTCATCTCTTTAATATTGTGAATTGCTATTTTCTAGGTTAAAGTTAAATTTAACACATGAAACTGTATTGATATAACACCATCTCTGTGGGTTTCTGTTCCTACTTTTGTCTTAACAACCATGGAGAAGCAACCATATTTGATCTAACGACTATTAGATCATTTTAAAGTTATTACCATTAACTTTTCAAGAGAGAGATTAACAGTAACAATAGAATTCAAATGAATATCTATTAAGTGTCTACAACGTATCAAGTCCTGTAAAAGATACAAAGTTTAGATATGAATTGTAGAAATACTTCCTGTCCTCAATGAGCTTATGGGGATTAGACACAAATACAGGAAGATAAAGTATATAAGAGAGACAGCGACCTTTGCCGGGACCTGGCCAAGACTACTACCTTATGTCTTCCCATCCAGTGTTTCTAGTAACTTCTGGAGGCTTATTGGAGTTTCATCTGGGCCATTTACTTGGCTCTGAGCCTGTTATATGGAGGGGCATGACAGCATTTGAAAAGAGTTGCTGGTGTCTTTTCACAACCTCAGAAATACTCAGTAGGAGGTACTGATGGTGTACACAATGGTATATGGCTGCACTCTGAGGTGAGAGATAGATGAAAGGAATTCACTTGCCTTAACTCCACTGTATTGAAGGACTGGAGGCCTTCCATTGGGATGAGGTGAGTCAGTGAATTCTCAAAGCTGCCTGAGTGACCCTTTTGAGTGCTTTCTGGATAAGGATGGTCAGGTTATCCAGCCACAGAGCTGAAGACATCCTGACTCGACTGCGGCATGAAGGTGCAGTGACCTCACTCTAAAAAGGCATGATAATGCATCCTTCAGATAGGAGAAATAACTCTAACAGCAGCAGCTGGTACAGGGCAGAGCCTCAGTGGATAGCTTCTAAGGAGTGGGAAGAGCAGTGATCTAGCAATGATGATGTGTCAGAGAGCAGAGGGGAACTTCAGCAGATGACAGCCAGGGCAGGGGGAAGCAACAGAAGCGGGCAACTTCGATAGCTGTTCATAGCAGGGCAGTGGCAGGGTGGCCCTTTCCAGCTTCATTGGAAGTGGATGTAGGGTGGAGACAAGAAGCTTCAGAATCTCTGAGTGATGCCAGGCATCTGTGTTAGGCAGAATCATGCAGATAAAGAGAGATGTAGTTTCAAAAAAAATTAAATTAGATTCATTTTTGAATGAACAAAATTTTATTTTCTTCACTGTCACTCTGTTCTGCCCCACACTGGGGGTAGAGGTGGGGAGAGGAAGGGGACCAAACCTTGTAATCAATATGCACAGTCAAAAAACTCAAACTTCTGCATTGCCCATATCAAAAAGTATGTCTCATTCTGCATTTTGAATTTATTATCTCTCTTCAGGAGGTAGGTAGAATATTTCATCATTGATCTCCTGGAATTGTAGTTGGTTCTTACGTCGATCAGAGACTCAAGTCTTTCAAAATTCTCTGACCTTACAACGTTGTGATTGCATTAATTTTTCTCTTGGTTCTATTTACTTCACTCTGCATTCGTTCCTATAAGTATTCCCAGCTTTCTCTGAAATTGTCCTTGTTGTCATTTTTTTAATGGCAAAATAGTATCAGAAATAATTTCCTGCCATTATAGAAGGTAAACATAAAGATTGAATCTGTTACCCTAAGGTGGGAGCTTTCTGAGACTTTGCTCTCTTCCCCAACAACATATGATACTGTGAGCAGTTGTACCCATTTGTGTATGGGATTTTAGTTCAGAGAATGATTCTTTTCTTTGCTTTTCCCTTTGCTATTTATTTCACTGTTCTGTCTACTATATTACCTCGCTTTTTGATTAATACAGAGTGTTTCTGAAGTCTGGACACAGAGGCAAAAATGCTTATTTTCAAGAAATGAAATGATTGAAATTTTCAACAACATTTTATTTAATTGGAATATTAGCAAATAACATCTTCAACTTCAAATAACATCATATGATATCATATTCATATTCCAAGAGTAAATGTGCTAAAATTGATGGCAATGTGGAGTTATTGAGTTATTGCACTGAGTTCATGTGAATCTTGCAAAGCACATCAACCTTTGCATCACAAATGTTGGAAATCACATTGAAGATGTTATTTGTTAATATTCCAATTAAATAAAATGTTGTTGAAATTTTCAATCATTTCATTTCTTGAAAATATGCATTTTTGCCTATGTGTTCAGACTTTAGGAACACCCTGTAGTTGCTGCCTGTTCTGTTGGTATGGAAGAATGCACTGGATGG
>CM053622.1:317565925-317621164 GCA_028646595.1 Phalanger gymnotis | reverse complement strand
AGGTTATCCTTGAGAACAGAGAGGAGGAGACAGATTCAGAGATTTAGGTGATGATGAGGTAGAGATGGAATTCACAGGTTTTGGCAATTGATTGGTAAGGAGAAGGAAAGTCAAGGACAAGTCTAGTTATGGCCATGACAGCCTGAGTAAATGGTGGTGCCTTAGACAAAAACAGAGAAGTTGGAAGGAGGAGCAGGTTTGGGTGGGGGAGATGAGGAGGTCAGTTTTGAATATTTTGAAATTGAAATGCTGGTGAGTCATAAGGGGCATCAATTGATCAGTCAATCAATCAACAAACCTCTATTAAGTGCTAGTGTGTGCCAAGCACTATGCTAGGTTCTGAGGATACAAGGACAAAAGTAAAAATCATCCCGATGTTAAAAGAACCTACAGTCTAAATGGGGAAGACAAAATGCACAGATATGGATGTACAAAATATAGATGAAATAGTCACAGAATAATTTTGAGGAGAAGGTACTAACAGATAAAGGGGATCAGGAAAGGCCTCATGTAGGAAGTAGTGCTTGAGATGAACCTTGAAAGCAACTAGGAATTCTGAGGGACAGAGGATGAGGCAATGTGGTTCATGCAGAGGGGACGACAGCCTGGACAAAGGAATGGAGATGGGGTATAGGGTGCTGAGTTCGAGGAACAGCAAGAAAGCCAGTTTGTCTGGATCACAGTAGACACAAGCAGTGTGCAATAAATCTGGAAAGGAAGGTTGGGACCAAGTTGTAAAAGGACTTAAATGACAAGCAGAGGAGTTTATACAGGATATTCCAAAAGTCTTCATGCAGTTTTAATATATGCAGTTTTATAGTAACTCTGTATTTGATTCTAGAAGTAATGGAGAGCCACTGGACTTTATGGAGTAGGATGATGATATGGCCAGATTTGTATCTTAGGAAAATTGCTTTGCAGCCATAGGGAGGATAGATTGGGCGGGGGGGGGAGGTGGCACTTAAGGCAAGGTGATGAATTAGGAGTCTACGGCAGTAGTCCAGGTAAGAGGTGATAAGGGCCTGAACTAGGGTGGTGGATGTGTGAGTAGAAAGAAGTGAATAAATACAAAGGCTCTTGTGAAGGTAGGAATAACAAGAGCTATGGGAGATGAGTAATAGTGGAGAGTTGAGGATCTCACTGAGGTTTTGAATCTGAGTGGCTGGAAGGATGGTACCTTAAAAGAGAGACAGCAAAATTCATGAGAAGGTTGTAGGTAGAGGGAAAAGTATTAAGTTCAATTTTTTACATGTAGAGTTTGAGCTAGCTATGGGACATCCTGTGCAATGTTTCTAGAAGGCATGTGATGATGTAGGGTTGTAGTTTAAGACATGTACTAGGGCTGCCCTAGGTCTAGAAATGTAGATCTGGGAGGCTTCAGCATAGGAGTGATAACCCCATGTGACCAGATGAGAGAAAAGAAGAGGGCCTAGGACAGAGTTTTGGGTCATACTTACAGTTAGGAGGCATGTTGTGGATAATGAGCCATCAAAGGAGAGTGAGGAGCAGTCAGACAGGTAGGAGGAGAACCAGGAAGAAGTAGTGTTACAAAAACTGAGAGTCAAGGGGAGGAGAGTGTCAAGTGTATAGAGAGGAAAAGAAGGAGAAAGATTGAGTTGGTTACTTTGCAAATGTCCTAGAGTCAATTGAAGACACAAATCTAAAGCTTAGAGACAAAGTTAGGACTAGTAGTTGAAATCAGGAGCGAATGAGATTGTCAATGGAGAGAGTATAGGTGGAGAAGAAAAGAGGGCTAACAATAGATCCTTGGACAATATCCCCATGAGTGTTTTGGAAGAGGATGAGGAGCCATGATAGGAAACAGAAAAAGAGAGGTTGGAAAGGGAGGAGAAAGACCAGGAGAACACGGTGTCTTGTAAGCCAAGGGAATAGAGAATATTCAGTACGAAAGCCCCTGCTCCTTCATAATTTTTGAGAAGGATAATGCAGACATTTTTTCGCATGCAAAGATTCAGCTACTGCTGGAATCGGGAAGAGGTGATCCCATGTGGTGTCTGCAGCTGTGGCTTGCAGGTCAATGCCACTCTTTGTAACTCGGTCTCAGTAGGCATGTTGTTTTGGTTATATTGAGCTCAACGTCTCTCTATGGATAGGCATGTAGCATCAGTTTTTATTCTGCTTTGGAGTTTTGGTGCAGTGTTTTCCTCCTCTTGCAGTGTTTTCCATAGGCAATCCTCCTTTCAGAAGTCTCCCAGAAGCCAGGGGCTTTTGTTAGCCATCGTTCTTGCCTTCAGAAAAGCTGAGTTGCAATCCTCTCATGTCTCCAGGTCAAAACAATTCTCCAGTAAAAACCTTTTATTCTAAACTCATCCCTTTGGGGTCCTCTAAACTAGATTTGGGGCCCAAGGTTTCTCTGAGGGAGGATTTTTCAAATGTCACCGATCCTGGGGGAGAAGTTGAGGGCAGGACTGGTGGGCGTCTCACAAGCTAACGTATTGCAGACCATCTGTAGCTCCAATGCATGGCTGGTAAACAAGCACAAGGGATCACAGACACAGACTTAGAAAATTGTTCTAGAGAAATCTCATTAATTGGGGCTAATTGGCAGGGGCAGCACCTATTGTTTACACCCTACATTTGACAACTGGATGCTGCCTTGAATTTTTACTTTTCTTTTTTTTTTTTCCTGAGTATGTTTAGTCTTTTCTACTAGATGGTCAAAGAAGCTGCCTGAGGGCAGGGAGCATGCCTCGGACTTCTTCGAAGTCTGTCACACAGCTTAATTCTAGTATAATACTTAGAGGGCTACTGATGGATTGGATTACTGAAAAGTTTGCATTAGAGAATATTTACTGAGAAGTGAGATGTCATTACTCTGAAAAGCATGCAAATGAAGCTAATCAAATATTGCCTTGTAAAGACTGTTAAAGGATTTTTTTTTGGAGGGGTGGGTGGTAGTGGTGGGTGGGATCAGGAGGATGGATTAGACTTGTGATTTCATTGTGTGGCACATAGTGTTATATCAAATGAGACATACCTCCAGCCTCCCAGCAGATTTAATCTTTGAATCCTGTTTAAATCATTTTATTGCCAGGCAGGATGGTAAGTAACTCCAGCTACCTGCAAGCTGAAACTGGCAAATCTCTTGAGCTCAGGAATTGTTAGTTTCAGTGGGCTACACAGATCTAGCGTCCATACTAAGTTTGGTATCAATATGGTGAGTCCCCTGGGAGGAGGTGCTGAGAGAGGGACACCAGGCTGCCCAAGGAGCAGCAAATCAGTCCAGATTGGAAGAGAGCAAATGGAGAATGTCACAGCTCCTGTGCTGATCGGCAGAGGAATCAAACCTATGGGTAGTCTCTATACTTCTAGACTGAGTGAGATGCTGAGACTCAGTCTTTTAAAAATCATTCTGTTAATGCACCTTTTATGCTTAGCATTCCTATCTCTTTGTAGCAATAAATTGTATGTCATATACCTAATTTGTGTTTGTTCATTAAATATAATTTTTTAAAAAGCTGATTCCGTTTTTAGGGGGAAACCTAGACTAGAAAAAAATAGAATTGTCACTAGTGTAGAGGGGGTGGGGCGGTGAGACAGTGGATGTGAGAGAGGAGAGCCCAATCACCTGAGAAGGGATCAGGCTCCCTAGAAGTGAACTTGGGCAAATGTGATGACAGGGATTGTTTAAACCTAGGTTTTCTACCTCCAAATCTAATGCTATTTCCACTACATAAGGTTGTACGGCAGGGGGTGGGGAGGTGTTTCTTGGTCAGGTACTGGTGGGACAAGGTGATCTCTGCGCTTCCTTACAACTCTGAGTTTCTATGATTCTAAGACTCTTGTTCTAGTGAGTTTGGGATTCTAAGTTAACCTAAGTGGAGCAGTAACTTTCTTAACACAGAGGGCTCTAGATGACTCATATCAATTGCATTTGACTGAAACAAAAGTAGAAGTGATGTGGTGCCTCTTAGAATTCTCTATTCATCCCACAAAAGATGCCCTCTTCGGTGGCATCTCAAGTTTATCAGGAAATTAACTTAGACTAAGTAAAAAGGTGACGTGTCACACACCCAAAAAGTGTGAAGCAATTTGAAAAAATATTTTAAATCTGCCATGGATTTGTAAATTAATGCAGGCCTCACTGTGCTTCAATTTCCATTTCTAAACGCCTTCATTTGCATGCAAAGAGTGGGCAATTTTTGTGTGTGTGAAAATTTAGCCTTAAGAAATGAAAATCAAAAACTCAGCAACTTGAAAAGAGCTGTTAGGCATAGAAATTGTTTAATCGGTTTCCAGCAGGGCCAATGGTGTTGGCATTTTCAAATACCAGATTGGTCTGGCATCCTAGGGGAAAAAAAAACCCTCAGCTCAGAAAAAGTAGCCTAGGAAAGCCACCATCCAAAAAGTGGTGAAAAGCTATATCTGAGGTATGACAAATGCTAATGGAATGGCTCCTGTCATGGAGAGAGAACCCTCAAGTGCGAAATGAACAAATGTGATCAGTTTCTATCTGTCCCACTGCACCCCACATCAGTGGTGTTAACATAGGCCTTACCAATGCTGTAGATGGTGAGAACCTTTCGTCACTGCACGGGGTGGGGGGGGGCAGGGGGGGGGTACATAGGGGGTGGAGAGCTGTCTGTGAAGGTCACCATGATGCACTTTCCCTGTAAGCAAGAGAAAGAACCCACACGTATATTCTCTAGCAATGTCAAGTTCCAAATTTTAGACTGATATTCATGGGTCTTTAAAATGACAGGTTTAAACTGAAGATTGGTCCTATTATCCATTCAACCCTGAGCAGTGTTTGAGAAGTGCATTTAAATTTTTACGGTTCCCTTTTGCCATCAGAGCTGACACCCAGATCAAGATACTGAATTTTGCTAGAAATGCTTGTTATTGTCCTTGACAAAGAACCTAAATAAATAGTCCAAGCATTAGCCACTGGTATTATAGGATCACAGATGGAAAAGACCCAATTAGGGTCTATCTAGTCCAACCCCCTAATTTTACAGATAAGGCAACCAAGGCATAGGGAATTTGAATGACTTAACCAAGATCACATAGGCACTATCACAAATAGGAATTGAACCCAACGTCTTGGATCCCAGAGTCCTAGTTCTTCCCATCGTGCTTTGTGGAAAATTATTCTCCACCCCTCCCTCCCCCACCAAGTGCAATATACTTGGGTCTACATTTAGTGCTCTTTCAGCAGGAATTTGCTAGCCTACTCCTTTACCCTTCTCAGGACAGATCTACTGAATCAAAAGGTCTGGATACCAACACATCTAATTTAGCTTTTGCCAAACTTTTTCTTCTCAATTACAATGGGAGAAGAACCAGATCAGGGAACTCCATGTTTTGTCTGCTATTTTTTTATAGCACATGGGCCAGACACTTTGCACACACTCAATTCTGTCTCCTTGTGAATGAAACAAGAAAATGGAGATTCAAGAATCCTGACTTTTATTTGGAGGTCCACAGTTTGAATTTGGGTGGCCATCAATGTGAAAATAGCATGATTTCATGTTTGGAATTTCTTCTTTTCTGTGCTATGGCTAAAAGGGAACAATACTTATGGCTTTATTCTGTTAGACAAGTGTTTGGGGTTGATAGCCTTCTCGTAATCCATGAAAATAAAGAGAGGAATGACTCTAGCATGTTGGGTGGACCCACTGGGGCAAATTTATGGATAGAAGTGCCATGGAATGGTCAGGCATGGATGGGTTGCCCTCTCACTGGAGAGAAGATCCACATTAATGAGGTCATACTTCCATTGGAGTACTACAGTATTAAAGTTCTGGACCAATAGACCCCTTGGCACATGAGAGGCATTCACATTTTTTTCTCATTGAACATTGATAAAGCGGCACCATTTAAGAAAGTGGAGATTTTCAGGAAAGGGTATTGATGTAAGAATCTGATGCAGAGGTCCTGTGGTAGGATTTCTCTCTCTTTTTTTTAGTAGGATTTTAATCTAATAGAATCAATCAACAAATATTTCAGAAGCCCCTACTAGGTGCTTGATGATGCCCTGTAATTGCATTTGTAGACAGATGGAAGCACAGAATATTATGAATGACATTAGAGTTTGTCAGTCAAGAAGTATTTATTAAATGCCTACTATGTCCCAGGTACTGTGCTAAGTGCTAGTAATATAAAGAAAGGCAAAATATAGTAACTTTAGACAATTAGAGGTCTTCAAAAGCTGAACAGGTTGCCTTGCAGGGTAATGACTTTCTCATCTTTGGAACTCTTTAAGTAGAGCTTGTGCATGGCAATCTATGAGGATATTGGAGAGGGGGTGCAGACTTCAGTTGTTCACATCTGAGTCCCATAACAACACCAGGATTCTGTGATTTTGTGACTTTTTTGGTTTATTGAAAGGAAGCAGTTCAATGCTAAGTAGTTTCTCGGGGAACTGTTTTGTTCTATTGGTGTAGAGAGGTTATACCAGATTGAAGTGTGGTAGTCTATGATGATGCAATAGGGTATGGAGGATTGGATTTTTCTCTAATATTTATCAACATCTTATTGGGCATTAGGTTAGTGACTGCAGATCTATGACATGAATGAATATTTTTTCTGATTTCTTGGGTGAGTGGAACATTAATTACCATTTTGTACAAAGTTATTTTACTAACAAAATTTATATGTAACAGAAAAATCATCAGTGTCCTTGTCGTTCAATTTCCTTATTTCAATTAATAATATCAATATTCTAGGAAGCTGTGTGGTGTAGTGGCAAGTGGGCTAGATAGAAGTCGAGGGACCTGGGTTCAAATCCTATCTCTGCCACTTACCACCTTGGGCAAGTCATTTGATCTTTTTTTGCTTTAGTTTCTTCTTCTGTAAAATAAAGAACCTGGGTGATTTCTTCCATTTCTAATAAGATTTTTTTCTATTTCTAAATTTGTGACTCTGTTCAAGTCAAGTCAATAAGCATTATTTATTAAGTACCTATTACATGACAGGCACTGCTCTAGGCTAGATTAATAGGTAGCAAATATTTTAAGAGATTTGAAATGCTGCCAAATGAAAAGTACAATGAAATTTGCTGTATTGTGCCTGGATACAATGTAAAACTGGCTATTTTCCCCTTACAACCAGAAGTTAAAGTGTTATACTTGGACTCTCAAGACAATGGCTTCTGGGAGTGATGGTAGCCTAGAGAAAGGGCAGTGACTTGTGCAGGGTCATACAGGTAGTAAATTATATGGTCAGGGTTTGAACCTGGGTTCTCTAATTCAGGGGAGCTGTATGTCGCCCACCATCTCACACCTTGGCTTGGGAGTTCTACTGTATTATTGAAACAAACAGTCAAAATTGTCTGGATTCTGTTTCACAACACAGAAAGTTAGGATCTTTGATAAAGACTGACCAGGAGGCAGGAGTCCTGGCTTGGTCACTTCTAGCTCTGTGACCTTGGGCAAGACCTTGGGTCTACACCTCAGACTTCTCTTCTATCAGAAGGGGTGGGGCAGAAAAGGGACTGCATGATCTCATACATTCATTTTAATCTGAAATTCAACTGGGGCTTCGATCTAGCTGTGTCGCTCAGGGTTTTATTTTATATCTAGTGCTCAGAATAGGATATTCTGAAAGATCCTCAGTTAACTTTGTACTTATCCAGTTTCTTCAATAAAAACAAGGCAAGTGCATAATTAGCATTTTAACAATAAATAAATTAGAACTTGAGATCCCTACAACAATATACAATGCTAGGAGAAGAATACAGAATGTATTCTAAAAATAAAGGCAAAACTGTAAACATACTCTCCATTCTCTTTCTGGAAATTAAAAAAAAACCATACTAACAGTTTTATGACAAAGGAAGAATTATGGGAAAGGAAGTGAGTACAATTTAGCTATTCTTCCTTACTAAAGGAGAGTAGTTTGCTCTTTGAAGCGGGTAAGGGAAAACTTGTAACCAATACAACTCTACAGTGCTTGATTACTATTTCTACTTGAGGGGAAAAAATGGAAAATGGAAAACTGATGCTAGGGGATTTTTATAAAAAGCTGTAACCTATGAAGACTAAGTAGGCATTTGCAAAACACTGTTCCAATCAGCAGAATTGTTTCCTTAAGAAAATGTGGCTGATGCATCCACTACCCTGCCCTGGCACAGCCTACAAGTTAATCTTGCTTCCTGTGCGACATGGAATGGTTAAAAAAAAAAAAAAAACTTCAGGGAGGCTGTCATTCCCCTCAAAACCCTCAGTATCATCCCAGAATAATCACCCTCAAATTTTAAAACATGTTTTCTATAGCCCGGTGGTCTTCAAGTAATTTTTACTTACAGCACAGTTTTTCTCTTTGCTGTGAAGAACTGGGGTCTGCTATAGAAGAGCTGGAAAACTGCAACATGCGCTATGATCTATGTAATTCGTAAGAGACTCATGCACATGAATTTGATTCCAATTGGAAGTTCCATGCCATTCACAGCATACTTAGAGAAAACTCCTGGTGCATGATCATGCCCCAACACACCTTTTGGATGTACACTGTTGGAATTAGTTAATTGAAGTCCCAGGAGTAGGGATGAGGGCACATGTAAAGAGTTTTTTGGAGAGAAGATATGTGAGAGAGGAATGGAGATGCTTTGAGTATTTAGAATTGTCTGGGATTCTCCTTTCTCTCCCCTCTGTCTCTGTCAATGTCTCCTGTCTCTGTCTGTCTGTCTCTTTCTTTCTTCTCTCTGTCAGAGTCTGTCTCTCTTTGTTTCTCCTTTTCTCTCTGTTTCTCCTCTTTCTCTTTGTCACTGTCTCTCATCTCCCTATCTGTCTTGATCTCTTTTTGTGTTTTCCCCCTGTCTCTCTCTCTCTGTGTCTCTTTTTCTCCTCTCTGTCTCTGTTGTTCCCTTTCTCTCTGTCTCTCAGTATATGTCTCTATCTTTGTTTCTCCTTTCTGTCTCTCTCTCTCTGTGTCACTATCTTTCATCTCACCATCTCTGTCTCTGTCTTTCTTTGTCTTTTCTGTCTGCCTCTGTCTCTGTCTGTCTCTCCTCTCTGTGTCTGTTCTTCTCTTTCTGTCTGTCTGTACCTCATCCCAACCCCAATTTTACAGATGGTCAGTTTCCTAAATCTTTACAATTCTGGGAGCCAACCATACCTTTGCTTTTTCTTGCGATAAAGTATAGGTGCAAGCCCTCGCCTTTAACTTGGGAGGGTAGTATTTCCAGAATCAGACAATCTGGGTTCATGTCCTACTTTTGTCACTTAGTAGCTATGTGACCTTGGCCACGTCACTTAACTTTCTTGGGCTTCACTTTCCTCATTTGTAAAATAAAGGAAATTGTACTAGATGGCCTTTGAAGTGCCTTCCACCTTTAAAAAATTTAGTTTTTTTGTTGCCCAAGACTAGTGCAGTCAGTAGGCTTTTAAAGTAGCTACCATTTAGGTAAACTTTAATGTTTGTAAAGCACTTTACACATATTCTCTCAGTTGAATTTCACAAAGACTCTGTGAGATAGGTGCTACAGGGATTATTATCCACATCAGGAAACTGAAGCTTGGAGAAGTTAATTGACTTGCCCAGGGTCATTCAACTGATCGTATCAGAAGCAGGATTCATGCCCTGATTTGCCCCACTCCAGATCCAGCACCCTTACAACTATGCCTGCTGCCTCTTTGGAACAACAATTCCAGATAGTTTTTCACACATTTTCATAAAGTGAAACAATGTATATCCTTAATTCCTTCCTTTATAGGAAAAAAGAAAATTTAATAAAATGGAGCTATGCTTAGAGTGGGATGAATGACTAGGATTTTACTCCCAGGCACCTAAATTGGAGAGGGAGACACTCTTCTTCAAGTCAACAAACATTTATTAAATGCTTGCTATATGGCAGTCACTTTGTGTTGAGTGCTTGGGATACAAAGAAATGTAAAACGCAAACCCAAACCTGAACCAAAGCCAGTCCCTGTTCTCAGTCCTTCAGCTCATTATTCCTGCATTGCCTAGTCCGGAGCAGTGTGAACACACCTCATTGCCACCCTGGGCTCCCATTGTCCAGGTGCTTATAGGACTTGAGTTCTCCTGCTGCCATGCCTTCCCCAAACACTAGCCTACTCATGGGGTTCAGAAGTTGAGAGTAAGGGGTTGTTGTTCTACACCCCATATTCTCTGGAGGATGAAGTGTCTCTTTTCTTGATTTGATTTCATTCAGCGGGACTTACTGTCTACTTTGACCTTGTGCTGCTGGTCCTTTGGAAACCTTTCACCTGTAACACTCAAGATCACCTGTGAGAATGATTTGTGCCACCTGAGGTGAGCTTTCCCTAACTCAGCTGGGGCTCTCCTCTGCTTGTTGCCAGCTTCTTCCACATAGAGACATAAGGTCCTGGACACAGACATCTATTTTTCAGGTTGACAACAGGTCTTCTATTTCATTGATCCTGGAGCAAGTTTTCTTTATACCTTTTCAGACAAAGTGACTCGAGTCATTGAGATATTTGCAAGATTTTTTAATGTGGATGACCAAGGATTCATGTATTGTGTGTGTGATGTGGGGTGTGTGTGTGTGTGTGTGTGTGTGTGTGTGTGTGTGTATTTGGGTGAATTTCCTTTCATGTCTGGGTTTGGGGTAAATACAATAATTATGTTTGGCCTGTGCTGGAATTGCTCCTTATGTGTTTTTTTTTTTTTTTCGTTTTTTCATTGGCAGGAGTTTTAGAAATCTGATTTGCTCAATGGAGACACAGGGAAGGAAATTTGTGGATATTAGCTAAATTGCTATGACTTGTTAAAGTATGGACTTTGATCTAAAAAACTGGGGGGAAATTAATGGGGAAAAAATACTTTTCCAGGGCAAAAATGATGCAGGAGTCAATGAGCTGGCCATGAAAATTGGGGAGGACATGAAGGGCACATCCTGGCTAGTGCTCATTAAAGATGAAATGGATCTAAAGAGAAGAAGAAAGCAGATGAGCTGAAAAAAAGCAAAGGAGTGGTATTTCCATAGGGCTTTGCAACAAGCTCTTTGCATTTGGAATAGGATCAGAGACTGTTCAAGCTGGAAAAGACTTTAGAGATCAACTCTTTCCTTTTACAGAAAGGGATCTAAGGCCCAAAGAGGTTAAATAATTTATCCAAGGTTATCGAGCTTCCTAGTGGCAAGGCTAGAACCAGAATCTTGGTATTGGACACCTCCCTCCAGTCCCCCCTTCCAATTCCTGTTCTTTCATCACCACCCCCACGCTGGGCATTTTCCACCACAACATATTGTGTCTGGTTAAACTTTGGTCTCTTCTGCTTTCCATAACTTTGCTAGGAAATTAAAAAGCGTGGGTGGGGGGAGGGGAGAAAAGAAGCCAGATGGAAAAATAGCAGAATAAAGACAATTGGAACAATTGCAAGGAAAGGAACCTGGTGCTATCAGCACCTGTGTAAAGATCTGAATCTTAGTAAATACTGACTAAGTGATCGATCAGTTGATCAATAAACACTTATTTATTAGTTGCTTCCTATGTGCTGGGCAGCAAAGGTCATAATTTTTATTTATAGACCATGTTATTGTGTGGGCTTCCTTTCCTGAAAATGATTCTAACCTACTGGGCATACCCACCCTGTTCATTCCCGCTCAATATACCAAACTTATTATTTTCAGTTCTTAGCTATGCTAGTGGGGAAGAGAAGCAGGTCCCAATAAAGCCAACATTTTACCCATTTATTACAGCTACCCTTTAGGGACCTGGGCTCTAGTCTCAGCACCTCTTTAGACTGCTCAGATCAACTATCCTTCTGAGAAGGCAGCATGGGATAGAAACCTGAGCCCTGTACTCAAGGCTGTGCTGGAGGCAGCTCCTACTGGCTAAGTTTATTAAAATTCTTAAATTTTCAATGTGCCTATTTAGGCTTCCGGAATGAGGAAATATAACAAATTAGGGCTTGATGTATTTTTTTTTTTGCTGATGTTAAGAAAGTGATGGAGAAAATGATGATAGATGAAATTTAAAAGTGTATCCTTTTTTTTTCAGGGAGCTGGTTTTTTTAGTCCTGCCTGGACTAAAAGGCAGAGTAGACCTGGGTTCTAGACTCTCACTATGTAAGCTTGAAAAATCATTTCTTTGGGAGCCTCAATTTCCTCTTTTGTAAAATAATGGATGATAATAAGGACCTGAATGATCTCTAAGGTTCTTTTTTGCTCTAAAATTCCATATTTCATGGTGCTATTAACTTTCCTGGGTTTGAATCCTTGTTCCGCCTTTTGCTTTCCCTTCAGCTTTTCAGAACTTCTCATCAAAAATGAAAGTTGACAATTACAATAATTAAATCTGTGTGTATGCACATGTATATATTCACGTTGATTACTGTTATCTGAAAGAGTCCTACATTACCTCTCAGGATCCATTCTCTTATTACAGTATTTCCCTTTCATTGCTGGCAGTCATCGTTAATTAATTTTCAGGTTTGTTGGGATCCTGGTGATTACATATATTCAGCGATAGAAATGTAAATGTATTACTCTTACATGATTTGTATGCAATCAGTGATTTATACAATGATGGGGCCAAATTATATTCGAATTAGGTCCCTTTCCATTGTTACCAATGCATATGTTTATGATAATAGTACACTCTTGCTATATTTCTCATGTAAAGTATTTTGGGCCACTTTACTCTTTGGGGATTAAACATAATGCCAGCAGTACATCTGAATACCTGTTGAAGGGAGTAGAGCAATAGGCCCCTGAGACATTCTGGGTCTTTTTGCTTCCAGATCATTGGAACTGTGAGAACTTTGCAAGAGACATGACAAATCACTAGAGAGAAGGAAAAATATGGAAAACCTCCACCAGTGGAAACCAGATTTCCTTTGTAAAATGACACTCATACCAAACCATTTCTACCTGATGTGGTAGTATGTTGCCTTCTCATTTGGGAGGGGGTGGATGCATCCGCAAATCCTACAGATCAGGCTGATGGCTCCCTTTGTCTCCTTTCCAAATTGAAGCCATGGAAACCAGCTCCTTGGGATGATGAGCCCTGCCTTTAGATGACTTGCTTCTTGGCAAATGTTTAAAAAAAATCATAGCAAGTACACACCGATCCTGTCAGAATTAGCTTGCTGGTTTTTGGGGTAGCTTTCCAGATATTAGAATGTTAGAGTGAGAAGGGATCCTAAGCTTTAGAGCTGGCAGTAGGGTCTTAGCAGCCATCAAATCCAGTCCCCTCATTTTACTGAGAGCATCGAATCCTAACCCTCATTGGTGAATATTATTGCTGTTCATTTGGAAAAGAACAGTAGCAGCTCTGTAGCAATTCTACCACCTTGAAATGAATACCAGGAAAACTCCAGAGACTAGCAATGGAGCTAAGATGGTAGAGTTGGATGTAGAGATTTCTCTGAATGCTTTTAGGTATATCATGGACTTTTTCCCCCCTTTGGTTTGGAGTGGGAGAGGATTGTGTTGATCATTTGGAGATTTCAAATAGATACCTACATAAAACCTCCTAGATGGAACAGTCATTAGAATGTTGGGCCTAGAGTCAGGAAAACCTGAGTTCAAATCTGGCCTCAGATACTTATTAGCTTTGTGATTCACTTAACCCTGTTTGCCTCAGTTTCCTCATCTGTATAGTAAGCTAGAGAAGGAAATGGCAACCACTCCAGTATCTTTGCCAAGAAAACCCCAAATGGGGTCATGAAGAGTCAGACAGGAGTGAAATGATGGAGTAACAACAACAAAATATGTTGCCCAAACTCCCTAATGTGTGCGAGGCTTGAGATTTGTGGAAGATGTTCCCTTTGACTCCTGTCAATCATTAGGAGTGGTTCGTTTTTACTTAATTTTCTGAAGTTAGATGTATGTGCTTTCATGTATGGGAACAGATGAATGGCAGCATCATAATCACATTGCTCACCTACTCACACACTTGGCATTCCTGGGGAAACATTTTTTAAACCACTTCTTTGCCCTTCTAACTGGCATTCCTTAAGAGTCAAGACCGGCCAATTTACCCTTGGTTTGGAGATTCAAATGTATTGAAATGAAGATCAAAGTTCTTGTCTTGGAGGTTGCCCTCCAGCAAAGTCAGGGAAGACTCTGGATAGAACCAAATGGAAAGGTACTTACTAGCTTATCGTGTGTGCCAAGCACCACGTAGAAAGGGAGAACAGACCCTGCTCTCGAGTTCCCATTCTGATAGGGAGAGACAATGCTCACGGGGAGAGTTCAGCTGTTGAAAGGTTCTCATTGTCCTTGGGGTTCAGTGACAGGATGGACAGAAAAATGGGAAGCTGCAGATGTGGAAGGAGGAAGAATATTGGATTTGGAGTCAGAAGATGGAGGTTCTACGCTGTGTGGCCTTGGGCATTTGTGGGGTCTTAGTTTCCTCAGTTGTAGGATGAGCGAACTCGATCAGATCATAGATACAGATGTGCAAGGAACCTTAGTCAGTCTAGCCCCCTTCTTTTACAAGCTGAGGCCCGGAGAGGTTTAGTAACTTCATCCAAGGTCACAAAGGTGACCTTGTATCCTAAGCAGCAAATATCAGAAGGAGTTGAGCTTCCCAGTACCTATGACTCCAAATTAGTGCTCCCTTCACTGGGCCACCTGAGCTGCTTTGAGGATTGCTAAGGCTCCCTCCAGCTCTAAATACTATGGTCCCCTCGTGCAACTACAGTACTTGAAAGAGTTGTACAGTGTAAAGCTAATCGACTATGAGAGACTTAGTAACCAATTAATGCAATGATCAGCCATAAATCCAAAGGACTCTTGAGGAAACAAACTATCTCCAGATAGAGAAATGATAGACTCAGAGTATATATTGAAGCACATTTTTCTGTTTCTTTTTCTTCTTTTTTTTTGAACATAGATAATGTAGAAATATGTTTTTCATGACTTCCTATTTGTAACAACTATTGCATTTCTTACCTTCTCGATGGATGTGGAAGAGGGTCGAGAGAAGGAAAGAATTTGGAACTGAAAATAAAAATAAGTTTAAAAAAAAGAAGAAGGTTGTGACTTATTTAACTTTGAGAACTCTGATATGGCAATTCCCTCCAGCAACTTGTCTTGACTTAGTAGATAAGTCCTAAGGAAATGCCTGATACAACTCCATTATCTCAATTAAATCATATGTAGCCCCAACCCCAAGGCAGTCCCCTGAAGGACAGCTTTGTATACATAAACAAATATTCACTGAATACATTCTAAGTGAAGACCGTCATGATGGGAGCTTTTCACCATTTTCTACTCACATGTTGACTGCCCCAGTTCAGTCCTTTATGCATTTAATTCATTTGGATAACTGGATAACATTCTGCTTAGTGTTTCTGCCTCCAGTATCTCCTCTTCCTGATTCAACCTCTAGACAGTCGCCAAAAAATCTTGCTAAGATAGGTTCGGGTCTGTCTACAGTATTTCTGTGCTCCAAAATTCCCTATTGTCTTTAGGATAGAATAAACTTAGCTTGACAATTAAGGCCTTCCTCACTCTGACCCCAACTGGCCTTTTAAGCTGCATTTCACATTCTTCCCTTCATGAATTCTAATTTCCTTGGAATATATTTCCTCCTTGGTGAGAAACATGATTTTGGGGACCACTGGACTTCCCCAAATTGTGAGAAAATGTGGTTTTGGGGATCACTGGACTTCCTAGGCAGGGGCAAAGTTCTGAGGAAGAACCCTGTGATAATCCCTAGGGAAGGCTGTGTAGACCACCAGACTCCCGGAGGAAGACCAAGTGGTAGCCCCCTCCCCTTAATCTGTGTGGATCATAGGGCCTCTTAGGGGTCAGACCCTAAGGAGGACCCAAGTGATGGCCCCTTAAAATGGCGGTAAGATCATAAGACTCCCGAGACAGGGCTGGAAGACCCAAGTGACAGGGCTGGAAGACCCAAGTGACGTCCCCTTAAGAAGGCTGTGCAGACCACAGGATTCCCTGGGGGAATCCTGAGTAGTAGCCCTCTTAACACAGCAGTAGGGATCATAGGACTCCCCAAGGCAGGAACAGGAAGTAAGATCGAGACAAGCTTCCACAGCTCCTTGCTTTCTTCTCCTTAACCTTAGGAAAAATCCACATGTTTTGCCCATTCTCACCCAAAGAACTCAGGATTGGAGTGGGCAGCTGAAAGCATTTACTACACTCGTCATAGACAACAGGTATAACGCTGGTTGGAACACTCACACTGATACAGCTGTAGGAGCAAGGGTAACCATTTTATTCCCTCCACTCCTGCTAGAGTTATGGTTAGTTTACAATCTTTATTTTTTACATAGTTTTCCTAGGTTATACAGTTTGTATAGGTAGGATAATAAGGATACACAAGCAAAAGTTAAGTTAGCTTTTCATTGTCTTAGTTTAGGATTAAACTACATTCTTTTACTTCCCCTACTTTCCCTCTTTAACATATGCAAATTATGCAAATCAGCAGGCCTGGATTCTTGACCAAGACCACACCCTAGATAAGCTTGAACTGGTTCAACCTGGTTTGGCCCCTCTAATTCCCCTGACTGCCTTCTGAAAACACAAGCGTACAAGCTCTGACCTCTCACCTGACCGATCTTGAGGCCTGATTTCTGCTAAAGATGGGGTAGGGAAGGGGGAAGTACACCTTTAGTTCTGTGGAAACAAAACTCCTCCTCCCATTTCTTACATCTTTCATCCTCCCAACCTTTCAGGATCCTCATCTTCCTTCAGATCTCAGCCCAGAAGCTACAAATTCTGTGAAGCCTTTCTTGATTCCTGTAGCAATTAGTGCTGTCTCTAAGTATTCTTTGAGTACTTTCATCTTTCCTTTGCACTCTAATAGCTTGTCTTTTATTTATTTGTGCAAGTGTTCTATCCTTCCTGGTCTGAAGAAAAAATATTCTTATTTTTTGGTTTTTATATGCTTTGTACATAGTTCATGTTTTATAGATATCCCTTCAACTGAATTGGGTGCTGAGGAGAGACAAATATAAATAATTGGCGAACATGGCCCTCATGGAGCTTCTTATCTAGAAGATCTCTATGTATTACAGAAATAAGTATCAACCATTTTCCAAATCTCAATTCAGATTTGGCCCAATCAGCACAGAATCCTGGTTGTATCAATTCTCTGCTGATGGGGAATTCTGGGAGAAATTACAAGGAAAATGGCTCCCATGAAACCAGTGTCTCCAGAATACTAGAAAAACACAGGACTTTAATCACAATCGCATTGGGTGGGAAAGCACCATCCAGCACGAATTCTGCTATGTTGGGTCCAATTTGCTTTTAACAAGCTAAATATTACCATGGCACTTAGTTTCAAAATGTTTTCAAATCAGTCATTACTAAAAACACCCTTCATTCTTAAGTCAGTGCCATGAGCACCCCACTATATGCATCTCCTGCTATGTATAATTCCATGTGCTATCTGAATACTTAGTGAAATGTCCATTGAATTGAATAGGATAAAAAAGCTAAGGTGATTTTTTAATTGCTTGTGCCAAGACAAAGAATGAGGTTAGAATGGCATGTTCTGTAGCTAGGCCATTAAGATATTGGGCCAGGGACTTGTTTCCTTTATTCTGACTTAGAGAAAGACAGGAGCAACAGTGAGTTCTGAGGTTGCCCAAGGGCATCTAGTTAAGTCGCATAATAATGAGAGTATCAAAAGACTTACCTTCATGTGGCCTTGTGTCATTAGCTTCCAAAAACTATTTGACAGGGTCTCCAACCTCTATGTGGGCACACCCTGAATTCTGCCAAGGGAAATAAAATGGGTCTTGGAAGGCAGTATCAGGCAAGCTGCAACAGCTGTGCCTGCGGGCACTCAGATCATTACTGACCAATTCTCTTTTGGAATTTTATGCTCCTTGAAACTCTCCAGCATCTTGTCAACAAAGACTTGGACACATGATGTAGTCAAGGGAACATAAACAGGACAAGCCTCTAGACTCTTTCTCTGGGTGAGTAACAGCAGGGCATAGAGACAAAAGGAAAGGCACCTGGTCCATTGCCACTGCCTATTTTTGCTGCATGGTGATTTCTTCCCTACTTTTCTTACTGCCTCTTAATCTCATTCTGCTTTGGTAGAATTATGGAGCTAATCTGAGAAGCACTAACCATCTTCTATGGCACCTTTTTAAGTTAGTTCAGTACTATTCAAATGAACAGTTATGAAGTACCTACTATGTATAGATCACTATGCTATCTATAAATATAGATACAGTAAATTCTTAACTTGCAAGGGGGTAATGTTCTTAGAAAATAATGCGATAGTAAAATATGAAAATGATGATACATTGAACCTATGGGAAATAGGGAGTTAGATTTCCATGACCACCAAAACCTATAATCTTTCTCTAGAGACTGCTGAAAATATACTTTTCTGCACACAATTCTTTATAATAAAGCATTTGTTCTGTAATATATACTTTTCCAAAAAATATAGTACACAAAATAAAATTGGTAACATGCAAAACATTTTTTCTTGCTAGTATTCCCAAGAATTCGGTGACTTTTTGTGTCAATATCTCAATAAAAAAGAAATATTGATTTCAGACAATGTTCACTTTTCCTAACACATGAAATTTACAATACCATACTGTACAGCAAATAAAATTCTTACAACCAAAATACTTTTTAACCTGAATCTTATCTTCCTCTGTGTCAGGTGGCCCTGTGAGGGTGTTGTACTGTATATTATGCTGCTGTAAATTTCTCTATCTTGGCTGCCCTCTGAAAACCCAGGGAAAGGTGGCTGGGTCTTTAGTCTCTCAGCGCAGTTGGCCAGCACTTAAGTATGGTCAGTTCCATATGCCCAGGTCTCCAGTCCCTTTTAATGCCTCTAGCAGTCCTGGAAGCAGAGCCAGTGCTTACCAAGAACTTCCCAAGGATGGGTCCTCTACTTCCTAGCTAAGCACCTCAGGCCATAGAGCTATGTTTTCCCCCTCCTTCAGTCCCTCTGCACACAGAAGAGTTTGTCTCCAGGCTGACCTGCGAGGAGCCCAAGAATGCAGCCAAGTTTTGCCCCTAATACCTTCCCCATTTGGTCAGAAGACATTGAGGGGACATCATCTCTGCCTCTGATATTCTCTCTATTATGTATAGCTTGCCCATGTGAAAGAGAAAATGAATTAACTAATAAAATCATGAGAATACTTGAAGTTGGAAAAGTTAAATGTGTGAATGTTGAAGACTGACTGTAATATTACAGAAAGGAAAATGTAAAGCCTCAATTCACTATAAATCGTACTTTCCAAATCTCAACTCACATTTGACCTAATCAAATGCAGAAGCTCTATTGGGACCATGCTTTTCTCTTGAGATGGGCAGCTTGATTTTCTTTGCCTTTTCTTTATTGCTTTTCAGTTGGTTAATACCTTTTAGAGCACGAAGACAGGCCATTGATAAACACTAAGCAAGCAGTAACCTCCGGTAAATTGTAAAATGTTCTTTGTTGAATTTGCATAACTGCATTTTGGGCAGCAATTGTGATTTCTTCCTGTAAATTTGGGACAGTATAAGACCTGTGTCATGTGGATTTTTCTGAGATTCTTTGATATTAGTCACTGAAGAAGGCATTAAAAAAGGACAGTGCTTAGAGGCTACCTGGGAACTCAGAGAAATTGTCCAGGATCGGGAATATGGACAATGCGTTAAAAAAGCATCCTAGCTGATTTACTAAGGGCAAGAAAATGTTTCAACCAAGGGGAGGAATGCAGTCTTTCCTTGGATGAACCTTCTTCCATGCCCATGCTCAACTAGCTTTCTAGAAAAGCACATAGAAGCTTGGGGTGCATTTGGTCTTGCTTTCAGGGAAATATGATAGAGAGTTCACTTCCCTTTCCTTCAGAACATGCACAATATTTCCTGCCTAGTTTCAATCCAACCCCTGAAGGCTGGATGAGG
Source organism: Phalanger gymnotis (assembly GCA_028646595.1). Classification (NCBI taxonomy): domain Eukaryota; kingdom Metazoa; phylum Chordata; class Mammalia; order Diprotodontia; family Phalangeridae; genus Phalanger; species Phalanger gymnotis. The sequence goes on along the minus strand of CM053622.1, from coordinate 317,601,372 downwards.
CTTCTTCGGGCCATGAGGGACTAAGGAGTTCATATTATGGAGTGATGAAAAAACTTCTCATTGGTTGAGGAAATGGAATAACTGATGATTCATGAAAAGCTGATCTAGAATTGACTGTGCAATATAAAAAGTTCTAGTCAAACTGTCTTTCATTTTTTTCCCCTGGCAGCTTTTGGGTAGAAAAGACTAATGAGAGCTTCTAGGTGGGAGAGAAGCAGGCTGATCTAGTGCCCACCAGGCTCACATGTGGCTTTGAATGCATGGCACTTCTGTTTCTGTTGTAATTCTTTTTTTCTTATCTTTGGTGAATGAGTATTCTAAGATGAGATGGGTGAGACCAATAGATCCACCAGAGCCTTCTGAGCCTTCACTTTCTTTTTTTTTTTTGTTTTAAATTTTTTTTTTAAATTTTTAGTCTTCAACATTCAGTTCCACAAATTTTGGGGTTCTGAATTTTTTCTCCCTCCTTCCCCTCCCCCCTGCAAGATGGCATGTCATCCAATGGAGGTGCTATATTTATCTTCACATTGAACTTATTTATGTAATAGTCCAGTTGCAAAGAAGAATTACAACCAGTGGAATGAATCATGAGAAAGGAGCAATGAAACCAAAGAAGACAGAAAAAAAAAGAGAGCAAATAGTTTGCCTCCATCTGCATTCAGACTCCATAATTCTTTCTCTGGATGTGCATAGCCTCTTCCATCATGAGCCTTTTGGGGCTGTCTTTGAACCTTGCATTGACGAGAGGCGTCAAACCTATCAAAGTTAGTCCTTATAGATACCGTGTGTATATAATCATGTATGTTGATCTCCTGGTTCTGCTCCTCTCACTCATCATCAATTCATATATGTTATTCCAGGTTGCAATGAACTCTATCTGCTCCTCGTTTCTTATAGCACAATAGTATTCCATCACATTCATACACCACAGCTTCTTCAGCCATTCCCCAATTGATGGGCATCCCTCTGATTTCCAATTCTTTGTGAGGCTTCACTTTCAACTGAAGTTCCCGAGCCGGTGGTCTCAGCAGTCAGGTCTGGTGAGGGGCCAGCACGGTATCTGAGAGACCTTCTTGACCTAATCTGATAATGGATTGACCTGTCTGCTGAGACACCATGTCTTGGAAGAAGTTCAGTACAGTTGAGCAAGAGGGCAACGTGTCTATTGTACTAGACATCATCTCCTGAGGTAAACTTGGTGGGGACGCATTGAAGGGAGAAAAAGACTTCTAGGGCCAGGAATCCTAAGGCGTGCCTTGCCCCATGTATTCTTTATGCATATGCCATATAGTAGAATACTTTAAGTCAGAACCTATTCTCCCAAGGTACCTTGTGTGTATGTGTAAGGGGAGAGCATATCCTTCGTTTGGGAGGATTTTTTTTTGATAACCACTATTTTTACTGTATCTTCTCTGTAAATTTTCTTTTGTATCAGCTAATTGATGCCAGTCAGTTTATTTATAGTAGAGAGCATGCTGGATAGGGGTTTATGAGAAGCAGGTTTAGGAATCCAAGTCCCTCAGAGTTACTTGATGATCAAACCCTGATGGAAGAAGCCAGTCAAATGCCTTCTGGGCATCTGGCCATCATCAGTTTGAGTAGAAGTTGAGAAAGCAGCCTAAAAGGGGGTGCCACATGTAAACTAAGAGCTGGACTAGATAAACCTTGAGATTCCTTCTAGTTCTATAACTATGAGCAGCTGATCTAAGACTAGAATTCAAGTCATCTGACTATAAATCTAAAGCTTTCCCACTAAATTACCTGCCTATACTCTAGCAATAATTACTTCAGTAGCCAAATTGTACTTTTTACACTAACAAGAGCTTTGGGGATAAGGTTAAAACATATTTGCCTAGAGTCAAATATGTAAGCAATAAGGTCAAAGCAAAGTATTGCCTGGAGTCTTGTAAATCTATTCAAAAGGGCTTTAAAGTGAAAAAGGGAATGAGGCAGAATATTGACCTCATTAGGGAAGAACAGGTAGACAAAGCAAGAAAAATAGAAAAGGACTAATAGTTTATGAGAAAATATTCCAAAAGAGAGGCAGCAACAAAATTCATGACCTTCTATTTCACATGCAAACTTACAAAGTAAACAGAGTGAATGAGAGATCATAATGGAAAGAGTCAAATTTTACTTCATAGGAATTATTGAGATTTGGTGGGATGAGTTTATGCCTGACATGCAGCTCTGGAAGACCATATATTATTCAAAAGGGATAGAATAAACAAAAGGGGGTGGATAGTATATCAATTAGATATAAACATGAAGAAATCCAAGAAACCAAGGGTGAAACACAGTGGAGAACATTTGGGTTAGAATCAATGGAAAGAGAAACAGAAATAACATTGTTTTGGGACTATACTACAGATCTACTAGACAGGAGTGGGGTTTAGATGAGAATTTTGGGATGCAGATTTAAAATACTTAATATGGTACCATAGGTGTTTTGGTAGTGGGGTGGGGGGGGACTTCAATTACCTAGCTATCTGAAGGAACTTTATTTCAAAAGTACAAGGTCCAATAAGTATGTGATTTTGTTGATGATAATTTCATTTTTTCAGAAGGTGGAGAAAACAAACAAGACTATGATTTTGTGTTTTATTGCTTTCTTTGGTTTTTATGCCACACTCCTCTCCCCTCTATGCTAATACTCCTCTCCCTCAAATGAACTCTAACTTATAACAAAGAAAAATATTTAAATAAAAGAAAAAGATTAAGTAACATCAGCTGACACAGGAACCACGTGTGACAGCCTGTATTATGTTCCACATCCATAGACCCTCACTTCTCCAAGAAGAGGTGTGTTTCATTATTGGTTCTTTAAGACCAAGATTATTCATTGTAATTCATCAGAGTAGACCTGGGATTTTGGACCTGCTTCTAACCAAAAAAGTTAGAACTGGTTGCTGAAGAAAAAATGAAGAAAATCTTAAGACTTGGGTGGTGGTGGTGGTGGGGAGTGATCACCATACTGTTTGCAATAGAAAAAGAGAGGAAATAGGAAAGCCAGGCACAGTCTGTTATGCACCATAGATTTCAATGGATTCAGAAAAATGGTGGTGAGGATATTAGGCTCTGCTATTCTCTAGAGGAAATTAGCTTAACACATAGGAAAAATGTCAAGAATTAAATCATGATGACTCAAGCATACGTGAATCTAATGAGGAGAGAAAGGGAAAGGTGCCTAAAATGATCAATGTGGTTGCAAAGGGAACTCATCAACTGACTCAGATCGAAAAAAGGATATGTACTGTGTGGAGCATACAGAGAGTAGCTAAATGGTATGGATGAGATTATGGAAGAAGTGAGAAGGTTTTTCTTCAAATTTTATTTTGCTTTTGCTTTCAAGGAGTTTAACTTTTGTCCTGAAAAGTAGAGAGCAAAATTTAAGATCTATAAGGACATGGTCAGAGAGAATCTAGCTGCCGTTAGTGAGTCCAGGTCACCAACCCCAGTTGAACTGACAGATCTGGTGGCTGTGATTGGTAAGCTATGGGGGTAATCTTGGAAAGATTTTGCAGAGTGATGTAAGAAGACTACAGAAAAGTTAATGTCCCAATTTTCAGAAAAGAGGAGAAAATGAAACTTGCAAATGAAAGACCAGTGAGCTTGATCTGGGGGCTTTAGGGGAAAGTTTAACATAAATCAATAAGCGTCATATAAACCAAAGGTTTTTGAGAACACAATATTGACCTTGTAGGTCAGAAGTATCTAATGCTACCTGCAAAACTCTGGGAATGTGATGTGACATAGTGGACAGTAGACCTAATGTTTATGTTATCTTTGCTTGCATTAAAGGAGTCCAGAATGTGTCCAGACCAAGGAAAGTGATGTATTGTGCTTTGGTCAGGCCACACCTAAAGTTCGTTAGTTGGTCTGGGTGCCATACATTTCGGAAAGATAAGAATAAGCTGTAGGATATCCAGAAGAGGGCAGCCAGTAAAAGGAATGAAGAATATGTCATATGAGGATCAGCTGAAGGAATTGGTTCTGCTTGGCCTAGAGAAGATCTGGGGGTATTGGGAGGGAAAAGGGGCATGTAGGTGGTGCAGTGCATAGAATGCCAGGCCTGAAATCAGGAAGACTCATCTTGCTGAGTTCAAATCTGGCCTCAGACACTTACTAGTTATGTGACCCTGGGCAAGTCATTTAACCTTGTTTGCCTCAGTTTCTTCTTTGCCAAGAAAACCCCAAATGGGGTCACAAAGAACTGGACATGACTGAATAAGAGCAAAGTAGGAGGCAATGATGGTTTGTTTTAAAAAATATGGAGGGATGCCCTTAGAGGGATTAAATTTATTTTGGTTGAGAAAGAATGAGTGAAAGTTGTGAAGAGGTGAATTTAAAATTAATATGAGAAAAATTTTATAATATTCTTTTCTGAAGTTGGAATGTGTTGTTACTGGACAGGAGAATGCTTCCTCACTGGAGGTATTTAGCGGAGGCTGGATAACCACTTATTGAAAATGTTGGCCGTGATTGTGAACGAATATTATTGTGCTATAAAAAATAACAAGCAGAATGATTTCAGAAAAACCTGGAAAGACTTATATGAACTGATGCAAAGTGAAGTGAACAGAATCAGGAGAATGTTGTACACAGTAACAACAATATTGTATCATGAAGAATTGTGAATGACTTAGCTATTCTCGGCAATACAATGATCCAAGACAATGATCCTGAAGCACTCAGGATGAAGCATACTAATTGCCTCCAGAGAAAGAATTGATATTGTTTGAATACAGACTGAAGCATGCCATTTTTCACTTTCTTTCTTTCATTATTTTTCTTTTATTTGAGTCTTCTTGTAGAAAATGGCTAATATGGAAATGTTTTTACATGATTGCAATGTATAACCTATATCTGATTGCCTACCATGTAGGGGAGGAGGGGAGGGAGGGATGAAATTTAGAACTCGAAATTAAAAAAAAAAGGTTAAAAATAGTTTTAACATGTAATTCAGGAAAATAAATTCGAAAATAAAAAAAGAAACTGTTGTAGAAGAGGCTCCTTTTGAACTATATGACTTCTGAGGTCCCTTCTTACTTTGTGATGCTGGGATTCTCTAAAGATCGAGAAATACTTCTGAAAGATATGGCTGCCATTGAAAAGAAGTTTGAATATCAGCTGGGTGGACAAGGTTATTGAAGACACATCATTGACTTTGTAGGCCAGAGGTGTCTAATCTGACCTGCAAAATTTCATGAGTGCAGCCTGAACCAGATTAAAATGTAATTAAGAAGTGTTTAACAAATAAAAATGATAGAACATTTTGTTATTGTTCAGTCTTTTCAGTCAAGCGTACTGTCTGTGACCCTATTTGGGGTTTTCTTGGCAAAGATACTGGAGTGAGTTGCCATTTCCATCTCCAGCTCATTTTGCAGATGAGGAAACTGAGGCAAATGGGGATAAGTGATTTGCCCAGGGTCAAACCACTACTAAGTGTCTGAGGCCAGATGAAGATGAGTCTTCTTCACTCCAGGCCAAGCATTCTATACCAAGTCACCTAGCTGCTGTAATAGTAATTAAGGTGGGACTTTTTGCTTTTCTTTCCTTAAGTGCTTTTAATGATTCTGGCCTTTGTTTGAATGCGGCAGATAAAGTGGGATCTTTTTGTCTTGGTTATTTCTTAGCACAGAGACAATTGGGAGTCATTGATTTTGATGTGATAGTGGGAATGGGGAACTATCCCACACCCAGCCTGGGTGAGGTCAGAGCCCGAGGCTCTGAACAGGATATAATTGAGGACGGCTTGGCTTTTGATTTTTCGGGGCACACTCATGGAAGGAGTGTTGAGACTCTGGGTAAGCTGCAACTCCCCCCCCCCCCCCCCCCAGCTTTACAACTCAGATGTTGATTCTTCTCTGGTAACTATGTGTTGTGATTTGAATCGGATAAGGTCTGTCTGTTGAGGTTTGTAATTTGTATTTGCTCTGAAGTTCAGCGTGCTGGCTTTTTCTCCTGAACTAAGTGAATGATATTTGTGTGTTGGTTTGAAATAAGATTGTTAATCCCTTAATGCTACTTTCCTTAGCAAAGATCAAAAGAACCTATGTAGGCAGCTTTCTGTGTGCTGGTTATTGGTGGATCTTACACCCACACAGCAGCTGCTAGCAAGATTGTTACTACACTGCCCCACAATAGAACATAGATAATGATAATTTGTAGTTTTCTAGATCAATGAGTGGCTCCCATTTCTATTTGAGTTTGACACAACTATGTAGGTCATTCTTAGACATGTGAACAACAGTATAAATACCAGTAATGATTTTGAATATAAAAGATGTTGTAATGGAAAAGCTATTGGATCTGGAGTCAGGCTAGGTTCAAATCCTGACTGTTTCCTAAGGTCTTGCAGAATAAATCTAAGTCCTCTGCTAGGTGACAGCTCTTCAAAAATAGAGGTCTCTATTTTTCTACCCTTCTGCCTCCCTTCCCCTCCTCACCCTTCCCCACATTTTGCCCCTCAGGCCTTCAGTTTAGTCCTCTTTAAGAAGAAAGGGTTGAATTAGCTGACCTCTAAGTTTCCTACCAGCTCAACATCTACAGGGTGCTCCTAAAGTTTGGATGCATAGGCAAAAATGCATATTTTCAAGAAATGCAATGAATGAAATTTTCAAAAACATTTTATTTAATTGGAATATTAACAAATAACATCTTCAATATGATTTCCATCACTTGTGATGCAAAAGTTGATGCAAAGTGTGCATTTTTGCCTATGTGTGCAGGCTTTAGGGACACCCTGTATAATGTGATGAATAAAACTCAAGCAGCTTGGAGCCATTGTCTGAGAGTGGGAGTGAGCTCACAACAATGTGTGAAGGAAACATTTACTCTGTGCTCTTGAGGTGCTAGGAGGTTTATACCGTCCTAGTTCAACATTATTTTTTTCTTTAAGTAGCTGAAACTGAGTAACCTCTGTTAGCCACTGTGACCTGAGAATGGAGTGTTTTAGTCAATTATTTACCTTTCATAGAATGTTACATATAACCAATAATTATTAAGGGATTTTCATGATTCAGAAGGCACTCTAGGTTCTCAGAGAGTAATCATCATCGACATTGGTGGCTATTTTATTGATAAAGACAATTAAAATAGATTTTGTAAAATTTAGAGTTGAAAAGAACTTTAAAGTTCATGCAGTCTAATTCTCCCATTTCACAGATGAGAAAATAGAACCCTAGCAGGTTGAAATGGTTTTTCCCAAGATCACACAACTATTTATTGAGAAGTCTGGGCTTTTAACCATACTTTTTTTTTTAAATAGAAAACAAAGGATATCAAAATAACATGAGTATTACCATATGCACACAAAGGTGGAGAAATTATTTGCCATGGGACAGTCAGTTAGTCAGTATTATTTATTAAGCACCAGATGGTGTGTAAAGTATAGCACTAGGTGCCATGAAGAATTGCAAAGAAAAAAAAAGACACTGTTATTTTCCTAAAGGAACATATAATCTAAAAAGAGAGCAAATAAAAGGCAAGTGAGAGAAAAATAAATGAAAAAGAACAAATGTTATCCCCTTTCCCCAAACGTGAAACCAAAGTAAAACAAAAATGAAAACAATAGGTTCATATTAACATACATATAACATATAAATACATGTTTATACAGGTGCTAAAAGGATTGCTCTTGATAGTAAAAATATCACAGAGGGAAGCATGGTGGACAGTATTTAGCACATGGTAGCTACTTAACAATTGCTTGTTGATTGATATTTGGGTAAAGAGCAAAGGAAGAAGAAACAAAAGCCATATCTTGGTGGGACTATGCTTCAGGCTATCATGGCAGCTTAAGGAAATGGATGATGAAAACTTTTTTTAAAAAGAAATTTTTATTGTTCTCTTCTTTTTACTAGCTTCTTATTTGTATCCTTTCTTGTAGCGCAATGTTATTCCAAACACTTAGGTACCACAATTTGTTTAGCTATTCCACAATAGGTAGATAGGTTGTTCCTAGTTGTTTGCTGTGACAAAGAGTGAACCTATAAATATTTTAGTATATATAAGGATTTTCTTCAGGACAAACTTTATGGACATTTGAGTCACTTTGTTTGCATTATTTCATAATGATTATATTTTCCATAATTATTATGCCAATTCAAGGCTCTACTAATAGTGCTCTAGTGTGCCTGTCTTCCCACAATCCCTCCAACACAGATCATTCCAATTTTTTGTTAACTGATATTTTAACACAGATCACAAAGCTAGTCCAGAGATAGTGTATAGCTATGATGAGGAACTTTGACTATCCAGATACCTACTGAGAATCCTTGAAGACAAGCTGAGAAATTCAGGCTATAGTTAGCTAATAATTTAATCTTTCAGAAGGTAGAAGGAAGGGAAGAGAGCAAATGCTAGTAGGGAATTCATTCCCACTAAGTAAACTGGTTGCTGAAGCAAAAAATGGTGGCAACTAATATGATCATCAAGGATCACTCTTGCCAAACTAACCTCCGTGTGACAGGGCTACTGGGCTGATAGATTAGGCTAATGCTGTAGATATAGCTTACTTAAATTTTAGCCACGCCTTTGACAAAATCTCTCCCACTCTTCTTTTGAGAAAAAGATGGGAGGGATTTGGACTAGACAATAGTACAGCTAGATGAATTTGGAACTAGTTGTACTAATGGGTCAACTCAGAAAGGCCATGTCCAGTGGAATGTCTCAGGAACCTGTGATTGGCCTTGACCTTTTTTTTTTTAAACATTTTTACAAATAGCTTAGACAAAGGCATAGATGACATGTTTACCAAGTTTCCAAATGACACAGAGCTGAAAGGGATACAGCTAACACACTGGATGACAGAATTAGGATCCAAAAAGATCTCGACTGTCTAGCTTATAGAACTAAATCTAACAAGATAATACTTGATAGAGAAAAATGTAAAGTTTTAGATTAAAAAAAAATCGGTTTTAGAAATACAAGATGCAGGAGGTACAGACAGAGAGTAGTTCCTCTGAAAATGATTTGGAGAGATTTGTGGTCTATAATGTGATGTGACAGCCAAAAAAAGAAAAAAAAATGGAATGCTATCTTAGATTGGATTGGGAAAGGCATAGGACTATGGCAGTTGGTCATTCTCTTGTACTCTGACTCGGTTAGACTGTATCTGGAGCATTGTGTTCAGCTATAGGTGCCACATTTTAGGGTGGTCATGGATAACTGGGGGAGTATCCCTAGAGGAGGACAGCTAGGATGATAAAAGACCTTATGGTTATGCCCCATAAGGATTATCCGAAGGGACTGGGGTGATTAACTTGAAGAAGAGGAGACTGGGGTAGGTGATACAGAGCTATCTTCAAGTATTTGAAAGATTATCACCTGTATGGGGGATTAGATTTGTTCTGACGACCTCAAGGGGAAGAATTAGGAGTGATAGGTGGAAGTTCCAAGTAGGTTAATAGGAGCTACTACCCCAAAGTGAAATGGGCTGAGTTGAGATATGTGGGTCCCCTTGCTGGATATTTTCAAACAAAGGCTGATTTACTACTTATCAGGTATGTTGCAGAAATAATGCTTATTTAGGTATGCACTGTACTAAATGCCCCCTGAGGTGCCTTTCAATGTTGAGATTCTGTGATTTTGTGATTTTAGAGTTCTTAGCAGAAAAGGAAAAATCGAGGCATAGTCATACGTGTATGCAAGATTTTAGGGGATCAGTTTAAGAGTTGATAGATAGCATAGACGATCCCATGCCTTGATAATCTCAAAGGGAAACTGGCTCAAGAGGCTTGAGAGTCTCTCAAGACTGAAATTATTTTGACACAGCCCCAAATGACTTATATGAAGGAGAGCTCCAGGCTAGCACACGTTGTTCATCAATGATCCCAGATTAAAATAGGGCACGCACAAGAGATGGAAGTGAGGAGAGTTTGTTGAAGAACACTAAAGAACGATATACTTTTGTACGAATAGTGTCAGGAAAGCTCAAGTTCTGTATGAGTCGAGGGTTGTGATAAATTCTAAGGACAACAAAAAAAGGACCTTTGAAGCTTGATGGGGGATGAGAAAAAGATCAGGAAAAGGTTAGGACTTTTGCCTCAGGTATATGGGGTAATGATAATGGACAATGGGAGGGAGATACATAGATCTACTTTACTTCTATCTTGCTCCTATTTTCCTCTGCCAAGGACAACAATTTTCAGATTGGTGAAGATGGAAGGAAAATAGTTAACAGGGACTTGGGCCAAGATAAATGGTCCCTCAGTGAGTTCAGAGCAAGTAGCTCAAAGCATATAATAATAGTAAATTCTAGGCATCTAGGTGGCTCAGTGGATAGAGAGTCAGGAAGAACTGAGTGCAAATCTGACCTTAGACACTTACTAGCTGTGTGACCCTGGACAAGTTACTTAACCTCTGCTTGCTTCATTTTCCTCAACTGTAAAATAGCGATAATAACAGAACTTACCTCAAAGGTTGTTATGAGGATCAAATATTTGTAAAATGCTTAGCACAGTGCCTGGCACATTGTAGGTGCTTTAAATAGGCTTCTTCCATTCTTCCCGCCTGTCTCCACCCCAACAATTCCAGAACAACTGATTATTAAAAGGATGGATCACGTGTAGTTGAAATGGAAAGAGGTGATTGCAAAAAGCCATAATGGGTTCATTAAGAATGATTATATTTAGACTTGCCTCGTTGCCTTTTATTATAGGATGATTAGGCTAGTAGATCAGAGAAATGGCATGAACATAGTATATCTCTTTAGCATTGTATTTTACAAAGTCTCTCATGATAGTCTGATAGTTTTTTAGACAAAATGCAGGGATGCAGACCAGGGATTTGGTAAACTATAGCCCAAGGGCCAAATCCTTTCTGCCTCCCCTTTTTTGCACTGCCTTGGCACTAAGAATGGTTTTTCACATTTTAAAATAAATTGTATTTAAAAATATAAAAAGACATTCTTAGTGATGTCCAAAAACAGTCTGCTGGCCACAATTTCCTGATATTTGATATGGACTGAATGATAATAGAATTAGGTTGATTAAAAGGTAGTTGACTGACTGGATACAGAGTGTAGATTAAAGGACTGTATCATCTAGAAGTCTTTGTCCTTTGCTCAGTTATATTTAACATTTTTATTAGTGACTTGTATGGAATGCATGTTGAATTTGTAGCTGACAAAGCTGGCATGGAAAGTATTATTGGAGGATAAAAGTGGCACCCTGAAATATCTTGCCAGGTTAGAAGAACAGACCAAAGCCAATAAAATGAAATTTGCTAGAGATAGACCTTGTGAGGAGTAGAGAAAATACAGTGTACTCTCTATTTTGCAAAGGTGGTGAGCTGTAGGTGTGGGATATTGCACATACTGTCAGACACAGTTGAAAAGTTTGTTGGGTTTATCGAACTGCTTTGACTTTCTCTACTTTTAAAATCTTTCTTACAAGGATGGCTCATTGTGTAAGAGATGGAGGAAGAGTATGTTTGGAAATGAAGGTGATGTTGAAAAAAAGATGTCAATAAAAACAAGATTTAAAAAATGTAATAGGGATAAATGTGAAGTTCTGTACAAATACAGGACTGGTAGGAATGATGTGACTATAATGCAGTGTATATATATGTATGTATATATATGCACACAATACACACGTGTACACATACATGAATATACACATGTGTATACACACAATAACATGTGTATATATAATATACACCCATGTACATATATATGTTTAGACATATATGTATATGTGTCTATATATATATCCCTTGTTTCAGTGGATTAGTCAGAGGGGTTGGTTAGCTCTGGCCTGTGAGTGAAATCTGGTCTGAAGCCTGCTTTTGTACAACTCATGAGCAAAAAAATGGATTTGTACATTCTAAAATGCAATAAAACTTTATTAAAAAATGTAAAATAATTCTTAGGTTGTGGGCTATACAAAAGTGGATGGTGGGCTGGATTGGGCCTGCTCCTTATAGTTTGCCAACCCCTGGGCTAGAAGGTGAGAGAGAGACAGCAATGTGTCCTTGTGAGAGACTTGTGCCATTGAAGCCAAAAAATGCTAAAATCATCTTAGCCTTCATTAAAAGGAGTCTACTACCCAGAATGAGGTAAGTGATAGTCTTGCCATATGCTTCCCTGGCCATATCACACTTGGAGAATTGTGTTCAGTTTTGCATGCTGTATTTTAGATATGGATAGTGTAAGTTGGTATGGTCCAGGGAAGTTAATTAAGTAGATGAGGAAATCTTGCCATCTGAGAATTGGTACGCTCATGATTTGGGTAAGGGCAGTGATGCATTGGAACCAGTTTATAATGACTCAGAGAAGTCAAATTGTTAAGTTTTCAGTGTGAGTATTACAGTCTCAGAAACTGGTAAATACTATAAATCAGGACTTGATTTATTTTGTTGATGTTAAAGTGATGGACAAAATATTGGTAATGCATTAAAAGTATGTCATGGGTACATTTTATCCTCTGTCTCCAACTACCTCCAAGATCCAGTCGTTAAATATATCAGTGCACCCCTGGATCAAGATAGATTGGCCTTTCCACATCTGTGATATAGGTGTTAAAGGTTATGGATTTTGCTTTCAAATGCATATTGAACATACAGGGACTATACTTTTCTTGTTTCATATGATTGGAAAAAAAACACATAGGTATTACACGTAGACACATCTATATGTTTTCAATTAGATTGTCAGCTTGTTGAAGTCAGGGACTCTGTTTTGTATAATTTCATATCCTGTACAGAGCCCAGCTCTATGCCTTCTACATAGCAACACAAATGTGTATTGAGTAAATGAATGATCATTGCATTCCCAGTACCTTGTTAAATGTCTTCCCTTATTGACATATCTACTTATATGCTTTTTCCAGTAGGTTTCTTTTTTCTGTCTTTCTTTTTTTTCTCTTTTCTTTTTAGCTGCCCATCCTTCTAACCTCTCAAGGTCCCTTCATATTACTTCTCTGTCCTTGAGGGTGTTTACAACATCTCCTGATTTAGTCTCATTTGCAAATTTAATTAACATGCTATTTACCCCTCTTCCGGATCATTAATGAAGATATTAAATAAGACCAGATCAAACATCAATCCCTGTAGCACCCCTCTAGTTCCTTCTCCCCTCCCCCATCCATGCATGGCATTTTCTCACAGCTCTATAGCTGCTTACTGTCACTTTTCTGCTTTCGGGTCCTTCAAGCCATTTCTTGGTCCTTGTCTCTAATCGTGCCCAAGATAATCTGAGTGAATTTATCAAAGAACAGTTAATGAGACAGTGTGTTAAATGTGGCACTCTAATCAAGCCGTATTAGCTGCATTTCCTTTGCCCAACTAATTTTTCAATTCTATCAGCAAGTCACTTCATGAAGCAAGCATCCAAACAAATCATAATAAGGCTCTGCATTGATAGACTGCTTTTTTTGTCAAAATAATTCTAGAGATATTATCTCATTTCATGTTTATAGCATGCTTTTGAGGAAGGGAGGACAAAGCATTATTATTGCTGTGACTAGTATTATTATGAGGCAATTGGGGTTAAGTGACTTGCTCAGGGTCACATAGTAAGTTATCAAGTGTATGAGGCTGGATTTGAATTCAGGTCCTCCTGATTCCTGGGCCAGTGCTCTGTCTGCTGTGCCACCTAGCTACCCCCAGGACGAAGTATTATTAACTCAATTTCGCAGATAAGTAAATTGAGGTAATGATGGGTTAAATGTCAGAACATAGAAGCACATCTTGAGGGTAGATCCAGGGCTGCAGTCAGAGTCTCTAGACTTTCTACTATGTTAATATGACTCCATAGAACCTAGCTTCCTATAGAGATCCCCATTTCCCACTCTAATGTAAGCAATCGGAAAGGCCATGTGACATACTAGACAGAGGACTGGATTTGGAGTAAAGAAGGCAGGTTAAACAGCTTGCTTCTGACACTTACTGGCTGTGCGATCCTGGGCAGGTTACGTAACCTGAGTCCAGGGCAGTTTGTCAGGCCTCAAAGTCACAGAAAAGTTCTGATCTGAGTTGATGATGAGAACTCCAATATCAACAAAATCACAGGTTCCCCACCCCGCCACAGGTTGCTTTATCCTAGGTAAGTGGTTGTACCTCAAGACAATTTGTTAAAACATAAAGGGACTCACGTCCAGCCAATGTGATTTGAATCCAACAGCTTGAGTCATAGCATGTTAACACTGCCAACAAGAGACTTGAGAGATCATTTAGTCCATCCCCTCATTCTGTTGATGAGGAAGTTGAGACCTGGAAAGGCTTAGTGGTTTGCCCAAGACACATGGCTATTTAGTGCAAGATCCGAGACAGTGACCTTGCTCTTCTGATTCTCCCTCCACCAGCCTCTTTCCTATGCCACAATGATTCTGTGTCTTCTGCTGTAAATTCAGAAAGTCAAAAAACAAGATCTTGTTTTGGACATGTACTTTCCATGGCTTAAGTTAGTAGCTGTAAGGACTCAGAACCTCAGCACTGGAATGGTCCTCAGCTATGCTCAGCCTCCCACATCCTGAAGGAATACCACTGATAACGTCCCTAACAGGTGGTTGGTCATCCAGTTTTTCCTTCGACACCTCTGGCCATGGGAAATCCATAATAATCCAATCTGTTTTTGGACAATTCTGTCAGGAAGTAAGTCTGCCTCAGCAGAAAGAGAGATCCCTGAAGGCAGGGACTGCTTTTGCCTTTGTATGAGTAGTGCTTAGCATGGTGCTTGACATACAGTAAGTGCTTAATAAATGCTTGTTGACTGACTGCCTATCTGAAACTTCCAGCCATTATACCTCATTCTACTCTCAGAGGCCAAGCAGAACAATTTTATTCCCCTTTTCATGTGATGGACTTTCAAACATTTGAAGATAGCCATCATGTCTCCACAAAGCCATCTCTTCTCAAGGCTAAACATTTTTAGTTGTATGATATTTTCCATATTGTTCACCATTCTGATCATCCTTTTCTGAGAGATCCTTCACCTTGTCAATGATCCTCTTGAAATACGTTAACCCAAACTGAATACAGTACCCCAGATGTGATCTGACTATTACTAAGTACAATCAGGCTATTGTCTTCCTTTGATCTGGACACTATTCCTCTATTGATGCAGCCTAAGATTGTATTAGGTCTTTTGGTAGCCATGTCACATTGGTGATTCATACTGAACTTACTGTCCACCGAAAGCCTAAAGTCATTTTCACAACTACTGCTAACTTAGGTCTCCCTCACCCTGAATTTGTGTAGTTAATTTTTAAAAACCTTCATTAGGATGATCAAGCAAGTTCATTGTCAACAAGTGTTCATTAAACACCTGCTGTGTGCCCACATACTGTTCTGAATAAACTTCTGAGTGGAGGAGGAAGGAGGAGACAATACCAACATCAGTATTCAGACCAATTCTGTAAATCTGTTTACGAGACAAAGATTGTTGGGTTGGTGGGAGTGAGAATACCTAGTCACCTTTCTCTGTTTCCTGAGTTGGTCCAGGAGTAGGACACTTCAGTCTGGCATTCTTAAAAGAGCCTTCGTGAGATTCTACCATCCCCTCTACTGATAATTCTATGTCTCTGCTTAGCCAAACTCTTAGAAAATATTGTCTATTCTCATTATTGCTAAGCACCTCTTACTTGTAAGCACTCCATTCACTCTCTGGCTTTCAACTTCCTTGCTCTGCTAAAATACCCTCTCCAAAGTTGCTAGCAATCTTTTTAATGGCCAAATATAATGGGCTTTTCTCAGTCCTCATCCTTCTTGACCTCTATGTAGCATTTGGCTCAAACTACCCTCTCTTCCTAGATCTTCTCTCCTCTCTGGGTTTTCGTGGTATTCCTATATCCTGATTTTCCTTCTACTTTGGCTTCTTCTCAGTCTCCTTTGCTAGCTTACCATCAACATTACACCCTCTAACTGAAGGTATAAACAAGTCTCTATCTTGGGTCCTCTTATCTCCCTACATTCTCTCTCTTGGTGATGTCATCAGGTCCCATGGATATAGTTATCATCACTAGGCAGATGACTCTTAATGTCAGCCCAATCCTAGACTTTCTTTTGAGCTCCAGTTCTGTATCACCAACTGTGTTTTGGACATTTCAAACCAGATGACTTATGGAAATCTCAAGCTCAAATTATTTAAAATCTAATCCATTATTTTTCTCTAAATCATCCCTTTTGCCGAAATTCCCTATTTCTGTCAAGGATACCAACCATTCTTTCAGTCTCCCAGGTTTATAACCTTGACTTTATCCTTGATTCCTTATTTTTTTTCACCCTGAGTATCCAATCAATCATCAAATCTAGATGTTTCTACTTCAATAATACCACTCACACATGTTCCCTTCTCTCCACTCACACAGCTGGAACCTTAGTTCAGGGTCTCATCACCTTTTGCCTGGACTCTTTGCCATAGGTCTCCCTGTCTTAAGCACACATCAGACTGTGTCCCTCATTTACTCAATAAAGTCCAGTGATTCCCTATCGTCTTTAAGATAAAATAAAAATTTCTCTGTTGCCTTTTAAATCTGGGCCCAACCTATTCCTTCAGCCTCATTAGGTATTACTTCCCTCACTTCTCTGGAATATATTCCCTTTTCATCTCTTACTCATTCACTTCTGTTAAGATTGAGCTGAAGCACCACATATTACCTGAAGCCTTCCTTGACTCCCCAACTTCTAGTGCCCTTTCTCTCTAACTGCTGTGTATTCATTTCATTTTGTATATATTTTCTATATATGCATTCATTCTATCCATTAAATGGTAAGCTCCTTGAGGTCAAGAACTGTTTCTCATTTGTCTTTGTGTCTCCAACATCTAACATAGTGCCTGGTACATAGTAGCACAGCCTTTATAGCAGGTTATTAATTGACTAATTGGCTGAGCATCATAAGGTGCCCATTCTCCTGGAGTTCTCACGTAACGTGCTAGTAAGCACGTTCTTACTTGTCTAGAGCAAGAATAACCCACTGATAATTTGCTTTCATCAATATGATAAGTTGCTTCCACAGTTATAGGTCCTATCCCTTTTACCTCTGTCTTCAAACTGCTTTGACCTAAGTCATTAAAAATCAGACATTCTGATAGGTGGGTTAGTGGAAAGAGCGTTTAATTTCATGTCAAAGGACCCATATTTGGTGCTATTATTAACTATGTGTGGGCTTTCTAGCTCTCAATCCTATGACTCTAGGTTTATTGAAGGAGGGATTGTGGGTTGCACAACAGTTTCAAACCAGAAATACAGCAGTAATCCTCTTTCTCAGTCACTCTTGCACTGAAGTGAGCAGAGGTCAAAGGTTACAAGCAGCTTAGACAACTTTTCTAGCACTGACATTCCTAGTCTCCCCATCACAAGTCGACATTGCTGCTTTCTCATGGCAGGCATGCCTGGTAAGCCTTGTTTGTTCTCCTTTCCCTCTGCTTTTGCCAACTCTGCTGACCTTGTAGACAGTTGTTTTCCTTTCTGTTCCTGCCTGGTTTTGCAAAACATTTCCGTATCTCTGCTGCTTACAAGGCCTCTTATTTGTAGTTTTCTCGATCATTAATTCTTTCGACTATGTGATATATTAGAGGCTTTCTACTTTTTTTTTCTTTTCTGCCAAAGGAAGTAAGCTGTTTGCAGAGAAAGTTATTACTGAGAAGGCTGTAGTCATTCAAGGGCCAGGGTTTGTGTGGGGAAGGGAGAGGGGGACAGCCTGTGGACTGTAGCTTGCTTTTAAACCAGGTCAATCTTGGATTTCTAGACCTTTTCTATTTCAGATTTTTTCTTAAACTCCTGGGTAAAGTTATATCTACCTTATACAGTATGCCTGCATGGACTTTCTCATGGGTAAATCCTCTACACAGAGCAGATCAAATCTATTATCATGCTTCAAGCCCCTACTAAGAAGGGAACATGCTGCTATAAGAAGGTATGTAGGCATTTGAAGTAAGCAAAGGAAGGGAATGGTAGGAGGACATTGTTTGAGTTTTCACTGCTTTGACAACTGAATGAATCTGATATCTCTTCTATGTTGGTATCTCCAATGTTGCACAACCTCTTTGCCTTCTTATCCTGTGGAGCTACTGTTTATGTCTTCCACTAAATCCTTCAATGGGAGTACGCATCATGTGCTAGGGGCCTGGCATGGTATAGTGGGAAGAGCAGATTTGGGATCAAAAGACTTGGCTCAAGTCTTGGTTTGTCTTGGCTCAACTGTTGAGTACCTGTGGGTCCTTGGGCAAGCCACTTCTCTCTCTGGGCCTCAGTTTCCTCATCTTAAAAAGGGGGTAGGATAGATGGAATAGATATCTTCTGAGATCCCTTCCAGCTCCAAATGTGGTATCCTATGAGTTCCTGATCTTACATGACATCAAGTAGAACACATGAGCTGTCTGTCCATCAGTTGTACCTTACTGTTACATGTAGTGAGCTACATGACCAGCCCCCTTCCTTTTCTGTTTCTGTATCTTCCTGGCAAAATCTTTTAAACTGCTTCTGTGCAATAATTCTTCATTAGTAATGCCCAACAGCCTACTCACTTCCATTACATATATCTCCACTGACATTTGTGCTAACTAAAACTTTAATTTTTTTCAGAGATTGTGGTGTTCCATGGTGATGGGTGGAAAGAAGGTAAAGAATGTGCATGAAATATGAGGACATAAAATAGTTTTAATGATATAAAGTGACTAAGTAGTGAACCTCAGGGAGCAAAGAGATGGCAAGACAGGGACAGTGCAAGAGAGAAAAAGAAAGCTGGAGGACTACACAGACAGCAGAAAATAGTTAAGGGGGAGAACATTACCTCAGATCAGCTCTATGGTCTTAGGGAATTTATTTTTTACCTTTGGTTTCAGTTTTTTCATCTGTAAATTAAAGGATTGGTCTAGAATTGTTCCGAGGTCCCTCCTAGCTCTATACCCTAGAATTGTAAGACTATATTGTTCAGTCCTTTTTAGTCACGTCCAACTCTTTGAGACCCCACTTGGGGTTTTCCTGGCAAAGATATCAGAGTGATTTGCATTTCCTTCTCTAGCTCACTGTACAAATGAGGAAACTGAGACAAACAGGGTTAAGTGACTTGCCCAGGGTCACATAGCTTGTAAGTGTCTGAAGACAGATTTGAACTCTGGAAGATGAGTCTTCCTGACTCCAGGCCTGGCACTCTATCTACTGCACCACCTAGCTGCCCTGAATGTATGACTAGATTACTTCCAAGATAAATTCTAGCCTTAGAGTTCCTTGGGAAGAGGATGAATTAGTACAACATATAAAGACATGAAATAAGGGAAGGCTCAGAGTGGCGACTGGACTGTCAAATGAGCTCCGGAATGACATGAAGAACTTTGAAGTGTTCACACAATAGAAACAGAGTTTCTCTTTCTCTCTCTCTCTCTGTCTCTATCTTCTTTCTCCAAAATTTGCAAATAAGACCCATGGGAGGGGGGAGCTAGAAAAAATGGATTATTTGGCCTAGAAAATAAAGTCTTCATAATTAATTTCCAAGTTTATAGGGATGGTAAAAAACTGATTTATTTTTTATTTAAAACATTAAAAAAATTCCACTGAGGAATTAGATGGAAAAAATGGTCCCCAACTGCAGCATGAAGAATTTGGGTTTGATCAGAGAAAGTAACTCAGATCAGGAAGATTGTTGGGTGGGTTACTGGGAGGTTTCATAGTTTTTTCTATGGATTAAAAAAAATGGAATCCTGCCATCCCCTGGAGGATTTAAGCAATCTTAGTGAAAGGATAAGATGCTTTTTAATGGTCCCTTGCGTCTTCGTGATTCTATCAAGATATAGTCCTGAGATTTATGAAGGAAAAAAGGAAGAAACAACTATAGTCAATATGTACCAATTAAAAACATAGGAAAAGTAGTAAGTTCATTTGTCCTTAACAGGTTTCTTGGATTGTCTTTCTATCTCTTTGCTTTTCACTCTTCTTTGCTTTGTTTCACTCTTGATCAGCATAATTCTACAAATAACTACTTGGGTTTAAAGCACACTGAGCTCAGAGTTGAGGGACCTGACTTCTAGCCCAGACTTTGCTCAGTGTGACTTTGGATAAATCACTTCTACTCTCTGGAATTCATTCTCTTTTTCTGTAAAATCATGAGGTTAAACTAGAATACAAGATCTTTACATTCAGATGGCACATATTAATCATTTAGTTCAACCTCCCTGCTTTAAAGATGTGGCAGTTAAAGCCCAAAGAGATTAATTGATTAGCTGCCCTTGGTTTTACAATTATAAATGGTGCCCAAGATTTGAACTTGGGTATTCTGCCTCTAAATCCAGTGGTATTTCTTTTATACTGATCATCGTTAAAGGTCCCTTCCACCTCTAACTTTCTCTGATCCTGTTGTATTATTTTTTTTTTCTCCTCGGCATCTCCTTTCGTTGAGGTCTCTGGTATTGTAACCTCTATTAACACCAACTGGAATTATCCCAGTGTGTTCGATGGAAAACAGAATTCTTGAGGCGCCAAATACCATATGGCTGATGTTAATCAATATGGCTTACTTCATTAATTTTAAATATAAATTTGGATTAAGAAAGATAAGCCAGCAGAAATTACTTATTTAGGGAAACGTGTGTATCTTAAGAATCTGTGCTCATACTTTAACCCCGCCCTACCATTACCCTGAAAACCTCATAGACCCACATCTTCTATAAAGCACACATGGAATCTCTTAAATTACATTTGTATCAAGTTAACTTGGGTGGTCGAAGTGACATCAAGCACGCAGAAAGGGTTCCCGTCAAAAGCTAATTTAAGAAAGTTGTTAGGGCATCTACAATAGAAGCAACCTGTGCACTTGCTGTCAATGTGTTTTCTTTTAAAGAAACTTGCTCTTTCCTGCCCATGCTGAAAACATCGACATCTCTCAGAGAGCAAAGCCCTAACATCTTCATGGGTGGTACCAAATGGCACGCCATGTTTCACCATGTGGGGAAAGACAGTTTTTCTTTGTTTTGGTTTTTTCCAAATAGCATAATGATTAAATACTTTTGAATATGAGTAATATATGTATGTTAAAATGGAGAAGAGCTCACGTCCTATTATTACTACCATTGTTTCATTCTGCAGACAAACAGGGGTCCAGTGATGGAATTGTTCATTAGGAGATGAATGATGTGTCTAGAGAATGTTGTTTATCTCGTTGCTTCTTCGAATCTCCAAGGGACCAAGTTGTGAAAATGAAGGCATAAAGAGCACTAGGCAGCTTGCGAGTGATGCCGTGCTGTTCTCATGGAAGGGGACAGTGGGGAAAGAAAACAACAGACAGCGTGGGAGCAGTGTGATGGAGTATGTATTTGTATAGGGAAAAAAAAATTCACATCTCAGCAGGGAGAGACACCTATTTTGCCTCCAGAAAGGCTAATGACTCTTCTCTCAGCTTGAATTTACATGAATGCTTATTAAAAAAAAATTACAGACTTTGCTTCTTCTTGATGAACTTCAAAGATCTTAGGAATTCAGTTCAGTCTGGTAAAACACCCAGCTCGTGGACTGGATGCCATCTTACCCCGTTCCAACTCTTCAGTCTGGCTATAGATTTGGATTGGAAATCGCAGAAGCCCAAACCAACTCAAGCAACCTTTAGCAATGGCTCTTCCTAAGTCCACTGGTAATAAGAACATTTTTTTTCATCTTCCCTTTGGGGGAAATTTTTCCTCATGGAAGTAGGAATCCCACCTTCTGTGCATTTCATTTTTTCACACCCTCTCCCCCATTATGTGGATTAGGAGTTCTTGTAAGTATGCTCTTCATTGACTGCCCTTCGAAATGATGAGAATTTTTTTCTTAAGCTACCAAGGGTCTTCTTCAGTGTCATGTAAATCAGTTACAGTGTTTTTACTCCATCCCATCTCCCTCACAGTATCATAACATTCCATAATAGTACTGGGAAGTAAATTATAAACTTAGTCATGATTAATTCCAGAATTTTAATGAATTTACATCATTTGCTATATAACCACAGAATGCATATAAATAGAATGGCTTAGGTATGGCAATCAATCAGGCAACAAATATTTATTGAACATCTACTAAAAACTGTTAGTGGACTCTTATAAGGCATGCTGAAGTCATAACAATAGCCCTGTGGGCTTTATCTGGCTGAATATTTGATCGGTCCTGGGTGAATATCTATGAATGGTGAGGAGGGAAGTAGTCATATAAAGATATGGGCACAACCTCTCTGTGACTCTTACTGATCTCCCCTCCAGGATAGGGGCAGCCAATTCTCTCCACCATCACCTGATTGACTAACGGATTTAATGTTATATCATTGGGTCAGCAGTAAGAAAAAAAAATCAAAGTACAGTGGAAAGGAGTTAGAATGTTCAAATTTGTGACTTCGTCTTGCCATTTACTAAGTGTCAATGAGCAAATCACCTAACCTTCCTGCATCTCAATTTTCTAGTCTGTAAAAAGGGGATAAGAATACTATCTTGTAGGCCTATTGTGAGAAAAGTACTATATAAAGGCGAGCTGATTGTTTAAAAATAGAGGCTGTAAGAACAAACCATACTGAATGAGCTGTTAACTCAGAGTCAAAATTATTCACTGGATCAAAATAAGATTAAAAGAGACAAGAGTAGTGGAGTGATGCAAGACCAGGCTGACCTCTGGAGTCCAGGGCAGTGAGAATTGTGCTGCAGGTGTTCCTCTTGTCCTCAAATAGTTGGGTAATTTACTTCTGTGGATGCTGGAAAAGAAGCTAGCTTAAAAAAAACCAACCCTATAATTTAGAATATAATCCATTGCAAACTAACTATGAATCTAGGGCAGTCTTTACAATATAGAGATGGAAATGCTTGCAGGGACAGTAAACAAAGTGGGAAAGAAACATTTTAAACAACAAAGAACAATGAACACATCCTTGCTACAGGAAAGGGCTCCAATAATACCCATGCATGTTGATAGAAGACAAAATCAAATTAAGGAACAGGGATGGGTCAGGATAACTTGCTTTTTCTTCTTCTCTTCTTTACAGGGTGGGGTATGACCCAGAGGAGCTCTCCCTTTCCCTTGCTCTCCATGGGAGTACTCCCTTACATAGGTTCTTGTTGTCTTGGAGTTCTTGGAGGTTTGGAGATACATCTTCTGTCCAACCAGTTGTCTCAGTGCACTTGCTCCACCAGCAATGGTTTAAGGGACCCCAGGAAGGCTTGTCGTCATTACTTTTTCCCATTGTTTCAGAGTCATTTCATTGCTTTTCTTTCTGTGTATTTTCTACCTCTCATGGTCCTTGGGCTTGTCCAAACCTCACTCTTCTCCCCTCCCCCACACACTTTGGAGAATGTGTATCTCTGCCTGATTTGTAGTATGTGACTTACAATTTGAAGTTACTAAAGCCAAGTTCCTCATGCAAAGTAGATAACTGATTGAGCTAATTTCGCATTTTTGATGAACAATGATTTGCATATTTGTCTTTGAACTAAAATTTCTCCAAAGCAATCAATGTATATTTGAATTCAGTATGCTTGATAAATATACACCTCTGTTTTCAAGGGGTGACCTGAGTTCAGAACGTGAGTGAATGTGACCATCATTTCAGTGGGCACAATCTGTCAAGATGAACTATTTTCAGTGACAAAAACTGAACAAAAATAAAATGAAATTGTTAAGATTATTAGTATGTGTGCAAGAAAATCCCTTGTCCATAGAAGAAGCCTCAGCAACAGCTTGTGATATGTTAGGATCATAATATCAAAGATCTTAGAGCTAGAAGAGTGATTGTTCTGCTGGTCAGCCCACACTTAGAGTATTTTATACCATTTTGGGTGCCTCAAACTAAGGAAAGAAATTGACAAGCTGAAGCACATCCAGAGAAGGGCGAACAAGGTGATTAAAACAAATGAAAGAGTATCATCAAGGATCATTTGAAGGAACTGAGGCTTTTTAGGCTACAGAAAGACAAGACTTAAGGAAGGCAGATCACTGTAAAGATGGAAAGGATGTCATGTGTAAGGAGTAAAAGACTTGTTTTTGGTCCTAGAGGGACTTAAACCTATTTTTTTTTTTCTTGAGTGTACATCCAGTGATCTTTATTTAAAAAAATAAAAGTACTGATCTGTTTTCATTTTCATAAAATAATTTTATTGGTGCCTTTGGTCTTTAAATCAACTTTGTGTACTGTACTTATAGCTGTAATTTTCTTGCTGTTGGTGGCACACATTTCTAGAACTATGTCAAATAACAGTAGGGAAAGAGGAAATTCCTGCCCGACTCCTGTATTTACTAAGATTCTTTTTCCCTCAATGCGTTTTCCCATTTTAGATAATTCTAGTTTTTGACTCTGGAATCATAAAAATAGAATTATAGAATGATGAGGTTGTAGATTTTGAGCTGGAACAGACCTTAGAGTCACAGAGTCCAACCCATTTTTATAGATGAGGAAACTGAGGCACAAAGATATTGGTCACACAGATAGCAAAGGTTTTTTTTTTATTGATCCCAATAAATACAGAATAAGGCAGGGATTTCCTTTTCTACCACTGTTATTTGACATTGTTCTAGAAATGTATGCCACCAAATAGCATGATAGGCAAAAATAAATAGTAGATGGGATTTGAATCCAGGGCCTGCTGATTCCAAGTCCAGTGCTCTTTCACCTATTTCACAATATCCTTTTATCATATTAAAAATTACCCTGCCATGCCTATTTTTAATAACAAATTCATGTTTCACTTTGTCAAAGACTTTTTCTGTATCTACTGATAGAACGTAGTTTGTTTTCAATATGATTATTTATTTTATGCTACTTATGTTTTCCTTCTGCTGAACCATATTTGCATCCCTGGTATAAATATGACTTGATCATAGTGACTAATTTTTTGGACATATTGTTTCGCCAGGATTTTGTTGAACATTTTGGGATCAAAATTCATTAGTGATCTTTCAAATATTTCATGCTACCTCTCTCTTTTACAACTTCCTGCCCCATGGGTACTTATAATAACTTGATAAATGAAAGTTGACAGTCAGGCTTAGTGTTGGACAGTATTGGATAAAGTAGAAATTGCGCAAAATGGAAATTTTTTGAATGAATGTACTGGACCATCAGGGACTGATACTTTAAAAATAAACATGAGAAAGCTAGTCCTGGATCTGACAATAAGGGAAATGAATTTAGGCTGTACTCTAGTTATCAAGTCAAGGGCATCCATGTTCTGCCCTCTGGTTTTGCTCACCATCTCAATGACTTCTTAGAATAAAAACCTTCCAGTGGCCACCACTTCTCTAAATGTATTGTTTATTTCTATTGTAACATAAACTCTTCAAGGGCAGATATTATCACACTTTTGTATTTGTATCCAAAATACTTAGCAGAGTGTCAATCTGGCACATAGTAAGCCCTTAATAATTTTTTTTTTAATGCATTTATTAGGCTAGTCAGATAGTGTGCTGTCGAAAGAACACTAGATTTCAAGATGAGAGAGCCTGGGTTCAAATTTCCACTCTGCTATTTTCTACCAGTGTGATCTTAGGCATATTCTCAGGACCTTAGTTTGCTTAACTCTAAGATCAGAGATTTGAACCAGATTTTTTAGATAGCTGCCAAATCTATCTTGTACTCACTAGGTCCCATGACCACTCTGGGCTACAGGATCTAAATATGTAAAAATAGATGGGGGGAGGTGCTGATTATATGGTCTCAAGGATTTCTTTCAGTTCTAACATTTAAGGCTTTTATGATTTCATTCCTTTTTATTCTAGTGACCCTTTTTAAAGATAAATACAAGACATTCATTTAGAGAATGAGTGCCCTTACTTTCTCTAATCCTACCCCCTTTAAACAGTTTCTTTCTAATGAATATTAAATAATCTATTGACAGAAAGGAATAGTGAAGATATGGAGTAGAGAATTATAGGACTAGACTAAGAGAGAAAGATGCCTTCCTAGAACTCAATCGTTCAAACTAAAGTCAATTATATTAGTATTAAAATGGAACTAAGTGAAACCTAATTTGCTTACAATGCTTTCTTCTGACCAAACTCTTCCCAGAATTCCTATTCAATTCCATATTTGCCTTTTGTAGATTCTGGAATAAATCTGATATCTTCCTTGAAGAAACACGTATGTCATATACATTCTGAAAAACACAAATGCAAATATAATGAAACCTACTTATATTGAACCCACTTATATTGAATCCCAGCATATAGCAATCAAATTGGAAAGTCCAGGCCTATTACTTGTACATGTAATATTTCCAAAGTATATCAAATTCCATCCTATATCAAATTTTCACTCTGGTCCCTTGAAATTCAATATAAGCAAGTTTCACTGTATTTGAAATGGACATGATGCAATACAATACATTTTTCAATGAATAGAATTCTTGGTAATTCAATTTATGGTTGCAGAACTCCTTAAAGGGTAACTCTCACCTCGTAGGGGCCTCAGATGAGGGTTCAGTTCTGCAGCTCTTTCTCAGGAAACATTGAGGTCGACTTGGAGGACTTGAGACAGAATGGGAATGATTTTGGTGATATCCCAAATGATAACGCCACTGTCAAGGCAAGTTCAAAGGAAGATGGATATGGAAGAATGAGCAAAGTTCTTATCTTAGGTCTATAACATACAGTCGTTTTCACAGACACATGGGGGCGACTTTTGTGACTCATTCTATTCAATCCTTTGATGTACAAAGTCGAAACTAAGTTTCTTCCCCTCCTTCTGTCGTTTGCGGTTCCCTTCTATAATGCTGCACTCTGTTGGTTTGCCTCCTCTGATTACTTTCTTTTAAGATTCCTTTGGGACCTTGATTTCTCTACTCCTGTTGGTTTCATTGCAATTCTCATACCCCCCCTCCCCCCACACACTCACACATGTATGCACACCATGTATCACGTACAAATCACTCATGCTCACAATTAAATAAAATATACTGCTATATCCTGTGTTCACTCTCCCATGAGTAATAAACTGGGCCTGGTTTAAAAATGATTTGCACTTGGCAATGGTCCTTTTATGTTTCAGAAATTCTATCCGAAATCTTGGAAAACCGGCATTAAGAATAGTTCCTCATACGGCTCTGTCAATCTTTTCTGCACCTGTTAGCATGTTTAGGAAATGGCTTCTTATAATTCACTCATCTTATTGCAAGAGGAAAAAAAAATTCACAAAAGTAATTCCGATTATTCAAATTGTTTTGTAAAACATAAAATTAAGAACACATCCTATAATAAGCACTAATAAACTTAGCAACTAGATATAAATAAAATATAGGTTATTAAAGTACTGTAATATGACGGGAAAGAGCTTATAGGTTCATGTAATTATCTTTGCTGAATGTAAACAGTTGCTCAGATAGTTTTAACTATTTTTAGTGCCTGAAACATCTAAGCTTTCTGGGCTATGCCAGAGGGAATGATACTGCCTCCATCATTACAGCTCTTGCTTCTTAAGTCCCCCATGCATAATAAACCTATGAACTCTATTAGTTGTAATCAATATGAGTATAGGCACATAAAGGCCTTTGCTCGCCTCTCTCACTGCTTCAGACTAGAAGCCAAAATGACTATGACGCCAAGTCCCCTGCAAGGAATCAGGTACGTCATTTTTCATTTGAAAAGAAGTCCTCTCCAATAATGGAAATCCTGAGAAAGGTTATTACAATAATAAATGAGTTGGCAGGGTGATTTGTGCTCGAAACAAATGTACCTCCTGATGGAAGCCTCTTTAATTCCTTATAAATCTTGGACTTATTGGCCAGAATATGACTCCTTGAATCAGTCAGCCAAAGGCCCGCGGAACTGTGGGTTCATGTGGCTCATTTCTTGTTGTCCAAACAGCTGTTCTTGATAGTCCTCCCTGCAGGTATCTGTTTGGGGATTAGTAATGCTTCACATGGTCGTACATCACAAGAAATGGATGTGTAATTACATTAAACATGCTTCATCTCCTTGGGCTCACTCATCCTTAATCATGGGGATTGATGCCACTCAATGACCTTTTTCTGCAGATGGTTTTGCTTTTTATAATAATAATAATAATAATAATAATAAGATATTAATATAAGAATACGAACATAATAATGGCACTAGCCGTTTACACAGCACTTTCAACTTTTCAAAAGTCCTTTTGTAATATTTCCCTCCCCAACCCAACCCCCTATTTAATGTGGCTGCTTGGTTTGTCCCAAGTGTGCCTGGGTGAGTTTATCTCCCTGGGTGTAACTAAGTGAGAAGATTCTCCCTGGTTCCTACCATGTAAGTAGAAGCAGGTGCAGATTCCTGTGTCCTGGTGTGGCCTGGGTGTGGGGTCGAATCTCTAGGTGATGTACCTAGAAATGCAGAATCTTTGACCTTCAAATGGCTTTGAATTTTGAGAGAATGAATTGCTTTTAGGCCCTGAAGAAAGAGACTCAGTAGATCTCAAGACCATTGATGAATTTTTATAATTTTATTGAGCAAAACTATAGTCATTGACAGGAAACTTCTCAGCAATAGTTTTGATATATAATTTTGTTAACTGATTTGTTGATTTTCTCATTTTTGGTTCTGGGACTTGAATTTTAAGAAAGACATTGGCAGATTAGAGAGTATATGTAGGGGAGTGGGACTAGTGTAAGGATGAATCTGGAAATCGTGTCCTGGGAGGAACAGCTAAAGGGAGTGGGGATATGTAGCTTGGAGAAGAGATAACTTAGGGAGAATGCAATTGATGGCTTTTCAAATACTTGAAGGAGTGAAATACAGAAGAATTATTCTGAGAGAAGAACTAGGAGTAATCATGGAAGCTACATTGCGTCAGAATTTAATTCAACATAAAGAAGAATTTTCTAGTACTCTGAACTTTCCAAAAATAGATGCTATTATAAGGTAATGAGAGCTCCATAGCTCTGGGTTCAAGCAGAGTCTTGAGAACTAGCCGGTCACAATGTAGAAGAAGGGGTGCCAACATGGAGTAGGAAGGTAGACTAAATGACCTTCAAGGTCTTTTCTAAAACGATCATTCTATGACACATACACAATTTGACTTCCAAATTTTCTTTGTTGGTTCTGATACTAGTATGCTTTCTTTAACCCTTAGGGAGCTTTGGAGCAAACTGTCATACTTTCACATATAACATCTGATTTTATTTTAATATTGATAAGAGTAGCTATTATTTATATAACACTTTAAGGTTTGCAAAGCACCTTACACATGTTACAACAACCTCATGAAGTAGATGCTATTATTATACTTTTTTTTTACCCTGGGCGAGTCACTTAATTTCTGTTTTCCTCATTTTTCTCATCGGTAAAATAGGGATAATCATAGCACCTACTATCTATGTAATCTATGTAATAGTACCTACTATTCATGGTGGTTGTATCAAATGAGATAATATGGTTCTTAGCACCAAGCATGGCACATAGTTGGTACTATGTAAATGTTAACTGTTATTAACTATTGTTTTAAAGATAAGGAAGCTGAGGCTAAGAGAGTTTAAGTGATTTGTCCAAAATAGCTACTAGCTAGAGGCAGGTCTTCTTGATTCGAAGTCCAGAGCTCTATCCACTCAACTGCTTAGGTGCCTTTGTTTTCACAATAATCGGTGAGATGAGGAGGGAAGATGTTGTCATTCTCGTTTTACAGATGAGGGAACTAAGGTCCAGAGGGCTGGCATTACTTAGCTGCCCACATTCAAGTTAGAGGCAGAACGAGGACTGGAACATGGTTCTTCTGACTCTTAGACTTGTTCTTTGCCAACTAATGAGAACATGTTGGGCTCCCAGCACAATCACAGGATGGAAGAGATTTACAAATTGGCTAGTCCATTCCTCCAGCACCGTTTGGCACCCGTTTGGTGGACAATGAAGCAGGCCTAGAAAGAGGAAGTTACTTGTCTGAGGTCACACAGATAGTAAATAGCTGAGACAAGATTTAAACCCAAATCTCCTAACTCCTAATGCAGGACATCCCAGATGCTGCCTCTCTTAGCTCCTTCTTTCAACATTGTTCAAGATAAGCTCCTTTGTTCAAAAGTGAAAAAATGAATGATTCTTTTCTTCCCACTTAAAAAACAATCACTAATCTCCTCTGGCTCTTCTTAGGGTACCCTATGACTTCAGCACACTGATTAAAAATAGCATCTGGTTATTTATCTCAACATCTTTTCTTAGTGTTGTTTTCATTGTCCTTTGTTTTCGAAGAGGACAATGACATCATGGAGATGATGCCGCCATAAGCAAGTGAATTGGATTTGAGTGAGGGAGGGCTGTGCAAACTTGCCAGCCTTACTTTCTCTTCTAGAGCCATCTGGGTCCAGAGGCCAGATACAAATCAGGGTGATTGGAGATGGCCCCAAATGTGGTAGAAGACCTTGGCCTTTTAAAGTTAAGGTGTTTAGCAGGCCTCAGTTTGACTAAGGCAACACCCATTCAGTGATTAAGGCTAGGTAAAAAAAAATGAGGCAAAGAATGATCTCTTTAACCTAGTCCAGAAAAAACTCAAATTCCCTCGGGGTCTCTGGCCAAAAGAGAAGCAATTCCTATTTACATTCACTCCGATATAAACACTAAATCTAGAACATGACTTAGAGGGGTTTCCAAGTATTGCAGCATTTCTCTAAGTCAGGGCTGTCCAACCTTAGGTTTTTTATTGAAACAATTGACAATATATTTTGATTTGCCATTTTAGTGAGAGCTCTACAGGTAGCTCTGCTTTGTTTACTAAAGCATTTATGTAAATTTCTATGCTTGTAGGCAGGCCGCATAAATCACACTGCAGGCAGCATGCAGCCTGCAGGCTGCATTTTGGACAGCCCTGCTCTAAGTGATCAGAACTGTGCAAAGGTTTATTCTATCTAAATTTATTTTTTATTTTTGGGAGGCAATTGGGGTTAAGTGATTTGTCCAAGGTCACACAGCTACTAAGTATCACGTGTCTGAGGCTGGATTTGAACTCAGATCCTCTTACCTCCAGGGCTGGTACTTCATCTACTGTAGCACTAGCTGCTCCTATTCTATCTAAATTTGATGAGGAGCACAAGAAGAGTCAATACTATGGGACAATTTGGAGCATGGCACCTGAATCACACAGCAAGTGAACTTGAAAATAGCTCTTCATAGTGTTAACTAAACAGAAATATTCCACTAACAGTCACTTAAATCCGAAGGATTAAATTTTTTGTTGAGCGGAAAAAAAATAATTCTTGTAAGACTTTTTTCAATAATTAAAAGCTCTTCTCAATTAGGCTAAGATATCATGTAAAAATTACAAATTTTTCCTTGCCATTTCTGGTTATGGAGTTAAACACAATATTTTACCTCAGAGAGGATCAGAGCTGCACCCATGAAGGTTTTTAATTCAACAGAAAACTGGCTAATGCCTCTTTCTGAAATGGAAAGAGAGACTATCACAAAGCTAACTTCTTGGAGATGGAAAATAATATCCTTCTTCAGAAGAGAAATGGATAAATTGTTAAGAAGATCAACTTGTGAGTTTCCTGGAAAATTGTGTAATCTAAGGAAAATGGCTGAGACAACTTCAGCAGCATTTGGTAGAAATTGGAATATAGTCAAAGGTGGTTGAATGGAGGAAATTAGAGGAAACTGAAGAGAAAGCCATGCAGTTAATATAATCCAGTTCTGGAGGATTAGGTCTGACGGTAACTATATCTTTTTATACAGCAATCAGCCAGATACCAAATATCTTCAGGGGATAATGAAGTGCAGAACGTCATGGCTTTTTTTCAATAAGAAATTGAAGAATCAAGGCATCTTGCCTCCCAGTTGAAGGACAAGGGTGGAATTTAATTCAGCAATGTAAAAATGTTATTTTTTATTCTTGGAAGTGTTCCAAGAGGGAAGAAATCAGAGTGTTAAAAGGGGGAAGGGAAGAGACTTATAAATACCTTGTTTTGGCTCTTTTTTTATATTACCATTTCAAAAATAGTGTCAGAGGAGATTTCCATGGAGGGCCTGTTAGATACATGTTTTTTTCAAAGAGCCAAAACAATCATAGATATACTACTTAAAGATCTTGTGTGGTGCTTTTTATTCTTAAAAAAGCTCTTTTCAGCTTTTAACCCATTCCATATTTAAGAAACGTGCAAGGCTGTAGTTTTATTCTTGTATAGGCTAAAAACAGAAAAATATCTCACACTGTTATAAGCCCTAACTCCTACTGGTCATCTTATATATATGCCATATATCAGAATTCAGCATGGGAGTGTGGATGGCTCAATGTAAGACAACCCTATTGGAAAAAAAAAATTGAAAGCACATGTTCTGCTGACAGTGGATCATCTTTGTAAATGGAGCATCGTACATTTACTATATTACAGACAAAGATGAAAAATGAAGGACTGTTTAATTGACTCACAGTAACTCAGATGACAACATTACAACTGGAATTCAGAATCCTTAGTCTGTGTAAACTAGCGGATTATAAGGTCATTTGTTTCAAGGATGATAGATAAGAAAAAAAAAATGGTTGCTGCAGTGTTTCCTTTGATTCTTGCCAAGATCCACAGGCATACCTGCCTCAAATTCTGTTTAGTCTCTTTTTTGACCTATGTCTTTCCTAATGATATTTTGCTAACCAGGAATTCCTTCTCTCCCTTCCTCTCCCACTTCTCTCCACCCAGCCAAAGTTCCTGTCCTTTAAGGCTCACTTCAAGTATATTGAACTCCATGAAATCTTTCCAAATTGTTCCAACCCACAGCAATCTATTTTTTTTTCTAAATTCATCGTACTTATTGTTTATGCACTCACGTCAAGCTCAAATAGAAATGGAACACTTTGGGCTGCATATTAACTTAGAAAACCACAAATTAATGTTATATTGCATTGTATTTCTATTAATTTTTCACACATTTCCCAATTACATTTGAATCTGGTTTGGGCCACACTCAGAAATGTGGCCATTGCTGAGGGATGGCCACAGGAAAGGCCATTGCTGCCTATGGACCTCAAGTTTGACACCACTGAATAATATATAGGGAACTGATATGGGGAATCCCTGTGAGTCAAGTCCTACCAACGGAGGTAGCTAAGTGGTGCAGTGGATAGAATGTTGTACCTGGAGTCTGGAAGACCTGGGTTCGAATCCAGCCTTGGACACCAGGTGTGTGAGCCTGGGCAAGTTGCTTAACCTCCGTTTGCTTCAGTTTCCTCAATTGCAAAATGGGGATAATAACATCACCTGCCTCATGGGGTTGTTGTGAGGATCAACTGAGATAATTAATATCTGTACGGCATTTAGCACAGTACCTGGCACATGGAAGTTGTTGTGTAGGTGCTCGTCCCCTATGCAAGGTAGAAGGAATATGACTTATGGTTTTGGAGAGTTTGCTAGAGCACTGAGGGCCCAAGTGTAAATGAATGAATGAATGAATGAATGAATGAAAAACATTTATTAAGCACTTCCAATGTGTCGGCATTGTGGGGATACACATATGAAAGCAAAGACAGTTATTGGCTTCCACTCTAATGAGGGGGATAATGCATATGGGGGAATGATGGTCAGTGAGGAGCACTGTGGTCCAGAAGGTAACTGGGATGATGAATGGGGCTAGAGAGGAGGAGGTTGGCATTCCCATTCAGAGCATAATCTGAACCGTTTTGGCAGTGTGGATTTGATAATGGTACATGGTTCCAATACTGTGATGGTGGTGGTGGTGGGGTGGGTAGAGTGGGAAAGAATCCACGCTGACTGTGTCTAGGCTATGATTGAGAAAGTGAACAGAGAGGAGGGAGGGATTGAAGTGAGGTGTTGGTGTTCTGGGGGAGGCAGTTGCTGTTCTGCAGAGGGAGGCCCCAGAGTGGAAATTCCACTATGACATAATATCTGGTGTTGGTGTCAAGACTTATTAAAGGACTTTCTGAAGGAGGAGCTAGAAGAGGAGGGAGTTAAGTGAGTTACCCAGGGTCATAAGCAATGTGTGTCAGAGATGGAAACTGAATCCACATCTTTCTAGCTATGAGGCCAATTCTCTGTCCACTACATCTGGCTTCCTCACTTCTCTAGACCACACTCGGTTGGTGATTTGTCATGTATTTCCTTGTAACTTATAGCATTGCTTAATTTTTTGTATGTTTATATCTAGCTTCCCTAACTAGATCACAATGTACTTCAGGACAGGAAACAAGGGGTCATATTTTTCTTTGTTTCTCTTCCTGTCACTTGCTTGTAGGAGGCGCTCAATACATGTTTGTTGACCAATGCCACTAAATGCCACATTTCTGGATGGGTGTCCTCGATAATAGAGCTTCTCAGATGCTATTATTTCCTATAATGCACAAAGATAAGTCCTTACCACATTTTCCAAGGGGTACCATATGTGTTAACTTATTGAATATTGTGACATCTAAAACATTTGAGAGACATGGTTTCTGAGTGATAAATAATTTTATTAATAATGCTAGCATTTATTAACAAACAGGTCAGTGAGACTCTCGATTGCCAAAGACCAGTTATGGTGGTGGCTCACAGTTTATATGTCCTTGGAAAAGTAGGTGTTCCTGATTGTGGTAACCAACTCTGATTGGCTAATGATTAATGAGAGAATGAATATTATAATGACAGTTGGGCTTATTCCAATGACTTGATACTGAGCACCCAAATCTTGGTCAAGGAGACTTACTGATTTCTATACCACCTGTCTGATAAAAAGGAGAATCCACATTTTCCCAGACAGGTCTGACTAAACACAACGAAGAGGAATCCATCCATCTGCTTAAACTTAGAATTTCTTTATTGTCTTTGATTAGATCTTAGCCTAGGAAAGTCTTTTTCCAAGATCATCCACACTGGTTGATTTCTGGATGAGGAAGTAGAAAGTGGGAAAAACCTTGGTCCTAATTCAATAATTAGTTATTAAACACAAGAGAGAAATACTAATTTCTCTCAATATTTACTATAGAGGAAAATATCACAGTTTTCCTGTTGCTGTTGTTGAATTATTTCTGATTCTTCATGACCCCTTGGACCATATCACAACAGTACTGTCCATGGGGTTTTCTTGGCAAAGACACTGGAGTGGTTTCCCATTTCCTTCTCTAGGGAATTAAGGCAAATAGAAAATTAAGGCAAACAGGTTTAAGTGACTTGTCCAGGGTCACATAGCTAGTAAGTGTCTGGAGCTGGATCTGAACTCACGTCTTCCTGACTCCAGGCCCAGTGCTCTATCTGTTGCACCACTTAGCTGCCTTTCAAATATTTTTTTGGAAATTAATCCTCAAAACATATGATGGCACAGGGCAGGAGACCCGCAATCATTTCATTTTTATAGGTGACAACTTGAAAGTTCTGAAACAAACACAGTCATTCCAATGCAATCTAATACAAAATATATTTATTAAACTTCTGTAGTAGGAAGGCCGAATTTATGATCTCAAATATAATCATGTATATGTTTGAATGGTCCGAAATCGCAAGGTATGAGAGATTCTCTAAGGAGAAAACAACAAGAAATTTATTTAGGCCCCACCGCAGCAAAAACTTGAACCAGCCTCCCCATTCCAACATCTTGACAAAAAGACTCCAGGCCCAGAAAGCCCAT
>CM053622.1:317502785-317565425 GCA_028646595.1 Phalanger gymnotis | reverse complement strand
CTTCTTAGGGAGGGAGAGTGGGTGGGAAGAGAAGAGGAGAGAGAATTTGGAACTCAAAGTTTTAAAAACAGATGTTCAAAAACAAAAAAAAAAGTTTTTTGCATGCAACTAGAAAATAAGATACACAGGCAATGGGGCATAGAAATTTATCTTGCCCTACAAGAAAGGAAAGGAAAAGTGGATGGGAGGGGAGTGGGGTGACAGAAGGGAGGGTAGACTGGGGAACAGGGCAACCAGAATATATGCCATCTTGGAGTGGGGGGGAGTGTAGAAATGGGGAGAAAATTTGTAATTCAAACTCTTGTGAAAATCAATGCTGAAAACTAAATATATTAAATAATAAAAAAAGAAAAAGAAAAACAAAAAAAATTAATATATAACCAAAAAAAACTACATGTAAGGGAAATTTGTAGTTTCCTAGATAATCCTTTTTTATCCTTCATTGCATATGGAAATGTATGCTGAAGATAAAATTCACAATAAAAATAAAATTTAAAATAAAAAATCCATTACATGAAGGTGGTGTTAGACAAAGGAACTTTGCCTATATGAAGAAAATAGGAGAGTAAGCTATTCCCAAGCAGAGTAGTGCCTTGGTAGTGGAAGACTAGACAGAGGAAGATGGTTGGCTTCCTAGTAATATGGCAGTTCTGTGGCTTGTTTTTAAATCAGAAACAGCAATTTATTTAGTTGGTTAACAAAGAATTATTGAGTCTCTTTTCTGTTTTTGGGGGTAAGCAAAAGTGGCCCTTAAGGAAAGTACAATTAAATTGGAAGACAAAAAATATCCACAAGAAATAACTTGAGAACCGTTGTACAGCAAAATATTAACAAGTACAAAACAATCCATTATACCCCTTGCTGAGGAGATGCAGGATAAAGGAATGCTAAGAGTTGGGATAGGACTAATCAGGGTCAGCTTCCTGGGGGTGATGTGTTTTGAGATGCAGTCTTGAAGGACATATTGCATACAACATAACAGGTGTTATGCCTATAGCCCTGGTTTAGCAAGTGATGTCTTAGGGATGGCGACAATGCAAGTCATGTTATGGGATGAAAGAGAGTTAAGATTAGAGTGTTAGAGGCTCATGTTCAACTTTGGGAGGTCTTTGAATTCAAGGTGTAAGAATTTGGATTTGATACAAGAGATTATAAAGAGACACTGTAGACTGTTGAGTAGGGAATAATATGATTAGGTGGAAAAATAAGAGAGAAAATTAAGAAGGAAGTAAAAAAAAAAGTAGAAAGCAAGAGAATAACCACTACAGTTGGAATTCTTTTTTTTTTTTTTTTTTAGCTTGTTGGAGCAATGAGGAATGGGTTGATTGAGCCTGAATAAAATACATTTTTTTTTTTGGTCTGGCAAACCGATGGCAATGATTTATCACTAAACAGAACATAGATTCAATATAGCAACTATAGATTATAGTGCTTGGGATCACCAGTTTAGAGATGGAAAGGAACTCAGAGGTCATCTAGTCTAACCTTCTGATTTTACAAACTGAGGCCTAGAAATCAATGGTGGCCTGCCCAAATTCAAGAAGTTAGTTTATGGCAGAGATTTGAACCCAGGTCTTCTAAGTCCAGAGCCAGTACTCTTTCCAATGTACCGTGCCTCTTCTGAAATAAGTCACAGAGTGAGGAGTGCATGGTGCTAAGGATATAGAAGGTATTCTATGGACAACCTCACTTATGTCTGTGCCAACTTAGAATAGGAAGGTCATTCTTTGTTCCCTATAGACTTACCAGTTTCTAGACTCTACTTTTCTTGATAATTAGCTACCATTTAACTAATCTCTATTCCTTTCCCTGTATTTTTCACCAATGTAACCATAGAGTGCTTCTGGAATGTAGTTTATGTGAAAAAATGCCATGTTACACAAACGTTTGTGGCATAAGCATTTTGATATCTTTTTAAAACTTGTGCTTAGAAATGGCTTCATAGCCTGGCATTTTCAGGGAACGAGAGAGCAAGTAGCCTCATTATTGATAAATATTTTAAAACACGTGGTATTTACCCAGAAGGCCCCAGTGGCTCAATATGCCTTCTGCAGAAATGGCATGTAATAAAAAACCCTGGAATGAAATTTCAGAGGAAAAAAGGATACTGCACTTAAACAAAAATTCAATAAAAGAAATGTTAGGAAATCCCCAAAGCATTCCAACCAAGTTATGGATTAATTGCTTGGCACGTTTCCTTTTTTAATTCCAAGCTGCCTTTTTGTTATCTGAGTAAACAAAGCATCTAGAAGGATTTGACTCTAGCCAACAACCACAGCCTATTAACATCATGACTGATAATGATGATAATTCCACAAGGCTTTGACAAAGTCCACAAATAAGCAGTATTTGACCAGCAGAGATGGTGTTGGGAAGGAAGAAGAAAATAATCTTGTTCTCCTTTTTAGCAGAAGAGGAAAGTCAGCTGATGGAGGAGGGCCTGTCTTTTTACCCATCTTCACAGTCTTCCATAAAAGATCTAAGGATGCCTATGAAGATGTTGAGAAGAACGAGCTTGGGAGCAGTACAATGTGGGCCATGAACAGTCCAAGAAATTCTGCCTGAGGTCCCGATCCTGCAGCCTGAATAGAAGCTCTAATGCCAGTGGACATCAAGCTGAGAGAGGGTTGTAAAATTATAAAATGGGTAGTTATCATGTTTGTTCATGCCTCAACGAAAATGTTTTGTTTTGTTTTGTTTTTTTTGGCAGGGCAATTGGGGTTCAGTCACTTGCCCAAGGTCACAGAGCTAACAAGTGTGTCAAGTGTCCGAGGCCGCATTTGAACTCAGGTCCTCCTGACTCTGGGGCCAGTGCTCTATTCACTGTGCCACCAAGCTGCCCCAGAAAATGTTTTCATTAGAGATCATTTTAATTATATAATGCAGCTCTTCTTCTTTCCTCCTTTCCCCCACCAATTTTCTCCACATTTCTAGAGATTGGGTATGGGACCTTGTATATTCCTTACAGAGAGAGCTCTTTGAAAGTTAAATGACTATCACTTATAAATGTGTCCTTTCAGATGAAGCTTTAGTTTAAAAAATGACCATGACAAATAGGGTCAAAAGTGAATCACAACTAAAAGATGGGGTTCTAAACTCCTGGCAGTGCCTCTTGAATGTATTAGTATTCTAGCCACTTCCCAACACTATGTAAGGGTTGTTGTTTGTTCTTTCTTTCTGAAGAGGGCCGATGACGTCATGAGTGATGTTATGACTTGGGCATGAAT
The DNA here is from genome assembly GCA_028646595.1 of Phalanger gymnotis. Taxonomy (NCBI): domain Eukaryota; kingdom Metazoa; phylum Chordata; class Mammalia; order Diprotodontia; family Phalangeridae; genus Phalanger; species Phalanger gymnotis. The sequence goes on along the minus strand of CM053622.1, from coordinate 317,562,198 downwards.
TGGATTGAAGTGAGGCAGAGTTGTGCAAAGTTGTCAGCCTCACTCAGACTTTCTGAGTCATCGAAGTCCAGGATTCTCTGATGGAATGATTCTGGTAAGAACAAGATGTCTTCCTGCCTCGTGATCACCATCTCTTGAGGGTTGTAGCATATTAAGAACCCACTGACAAGCTCTTCAGCTTTCAGACTTTGGACAATGCCCTACATCTTTTAAAATTCTAACTTTTTCTAACTATGATAGAGAAACAACATAGCAACGCATCATGATTTCTGCCAGTGTGAGGGGGAGGAGTGCTTATTGTAGCTCATAGCCAACCTATGAAGTGCCCCATATCACAGGCAAGGAAATAGGGCCTTGACCGGAAGCCAGACTCCAAGTGCAGGGGTCTTTCCATTACCCCATAATAAAATAATGGCAACATTTATGTAAGACCTTTAAGTTTTGTAAAATCCTTTACATAATTTATCTTCTTTGATATTCACAGAAACTCTGCAAAATAATTGTTATTATTACCTACATTTTTACAGATAGAGAAACTGAGGCCGAGAAAGGTTAAATGATTTACTTGCCCAGGGCACACAGCTAGTATGGGTTTGAATCAAGATTTGAACTCAGATCTTTCAGATTTTGAGGCCCACCCTCTAGCCAATATGTCATTTAGCTTCCTGCAAACATCGTTGGTGGTTGTGGGCACATTATTTAATTGTGCTGATAACATGCATGTGGTTTTAAGTACTAAAAAAGACCTTAGAGATAATCTACTCCAACCCCTTCATTTTATAGATAAGGAAGCAGGCCTAGGGAGGTTTAATAACATGCCTGAGTGAAGTGGCATAAATTACAGTAGGTCATTAGAGAGATGGAGCCCACAGCTCTCAAGGCTACTGTCTTAGTCTCAGTTTCCTGATCTCTAAAACAGGCGTAGTAATACTTGTGCCTTTCAGGATTGTTGCGGGGACCAAATGAGACAAACGAGATAAGTGATGTGAAGAGTTCTGTATTTCTGCAAGCTGTCTCCCCTATTAGAGTGTGACCTCCTTGAGAGGAGGGACTGTGGATTTTGATTTTTCCTCATATCCCCAGTGCTCATCACAGTGTCGGGCATAAAGTAAGTACTTAATAAATGCTTGTTGACTGATTTTGTCAGTATCATTGATTATAATTATTAATCAATAGTATAACGAGGCAATTGACTAATCACAATTAGTTAAATATTATTTTAGTTAATAATTAGTTAATTTGACTTTTCAAGAAAGGGTTTGGAATGATATTAAAATTCTGGATTGTATCCATCTCTTATATGTAATTGTGTTGACTGATTTCCCATTAATGCAGATACACAGAGAATTGGGCTGTTTTATGGGCTGAAACAATGATGGCTGATCAAAGAGTGCTTATTGGTATAGTGGAAAGAACAATGTTTCCGGAGTCTGAAGATCTGGGTTCAAATCCTCTATCTCATGCTTACTACTTATCTGGTCTTGGGGAAGTCCCTTAATATCCACGGAGGTTAGTTTTTTCGTTAGAAAGTGAGGGGAGTGGACTAGAGGTCTTCTGAGGACACTTCTAGCTTCAATTCTATGATCCTGTTGTCAAGATTATGATAAGATGCCCAACCTGAAGCTCTAATCCATCAGCACATGTATCTTGTACAGTCACCAGTGATGGACAGTGACCTGGGCCTAGAATTGAGCAGGAGGAAGCCAAATTGCCTTTGGGAAATTGAATTGTACTTTGCATGACCCCAAGTTTCTTCCTTAAACAAGAAGATTTCTTTTTTACATGAATTGTTCCAGTAAACTAAATCATTAAATATCACTGTCTCTGAGGTAATATTAAAGTTTCAAGTCCCTCATAAAACAAAGCAGAGATGCATGGTGAGGACAACAGGACTTATCATGTTCTTAAGGAAGAATTGCCCTGGTTTAAAAAAAAAAAAGTACATTATTTGAGGGATGAAGCATCATAAAAGGGCAAAGGATCATTAGTGATGACCCAAAGGCTCCATTACTAACCACACAGTGTCAAGAGAGTTAGAGACGATTCCAAGCACTTAGATGGATCCATAGTAGAAGATTTATGAAGTACCTGGACAAAAATAGCACAGGATCAGGAAACAAAGATAGACTTAGATTTGCTTTATTGGCCTCCTTTCTGTTCCTTCTCTCTCTCTCTCTCTTTCTCGATTCTGGGCATTTTCACTAGCCTTTCCCCATTCATGGAGTGCTTTTCTGCTCATCTCCACCTCCTGGCTTCCTCTTACCTTCTATAGGAAGTCTTTCCTGATCTCCCTTCTTGGTAGTACCTTGCCTTGGTAGATTGTTTATGCTTGCATGTTATCTCCCTCTTTAGATCTGAAGATCCTCTGGGGCAGGGACTGTCTTTTACCTTTCTTTGTATCTCCAGGGCTTAGCACGTTGTTGTTGCTATCCTTCAGCCTTCTGTCTTCAGTTGTGTCTGACTGTGACCCTGTGGATCACAGCATGTCAATATTGTCTATGGGGTTTTCTTGGCAAAGATACTGAGTGGTTTGCCATTTCCTTCTGCAATGGATTAAAGAAAAAGAGGTTAAGTCACTTACCCAAGGTCACACAGCTAGGAAATGTCTGTGAACTTATTAGAACCCAGGTCTTTCTGACTCCAGGCTCAGCTCTATCCACTGAACCACCTAGCTGTCTCCCTAGCATATAGTTGCTGCTTAATAAATGTTTATTGACTGAATGACTCACTAAGATTATAGAGCCATCAAAACACCAAAGTCAATATAGAATTAAATCAAAGCATGCTGATTTGGGATTATAAAACTGCACATGAATTTGAAAAAAAAATCAGTATTTCAGAGCTTAAAGTAACCCTACAAATATTTTTAACCCTCTCATTTTACAGATGAGAAAAATGAAACCTGAGGTGTTAATTAAACAACTTGCCCAGGGTTACACGGCTAATTAGTGGTAAAGTTGGTTCTAGAACCCAACTCTAAGGAAAGGACCTGTTATAGTCTATGTAGGCAGCCAGATATCAAAGAAATCTCATTATTCTAAAGAAATGCAATTACTTATTTGTATATAACGGCCTTAGGGACAAATTTCCACTCTTGGAACTATCATCATTCTAGTCATCTCTATAATCATTTTATCTTCATAATCCCTCACATTTATAAAGTCCTGTTAGGTTTGCAAAGCACTTTAAGTGTATCATCTCACTGGATCCTCACAACGAACAATGAGGTAGGTGTTATTATTAGCTCCATCTTATAAATGAGGAAACTGAGGTGGAAGGAGGCTGAGTGACTTGTCTAAAATCACATAGCTAGTGTTTTAGGCAGAATTCAATTTCGAGTCTTTGTGACTCCAAGCACAATGTTTTATCTACTCTTCCATCTTGTTAACATCATCATCATCATCATCATCATCAATTTTTTCCCCTGTATCCAGGGTTAGTGTTATGATTCAAGTTAATTTAGGGGGGGGAAAGTAATTGAGTTCTGTGGGATGGACAAACACATCTCAAATTCACAATGTTTGCTTGTCCACCCATTCTACTATCATCTGTTGGTTGAGTACCTATTGAGACCTAGGTGCTAGAAACTTTGCCAGGCGTTGTAAAGGATATAAAGATGAAAAAGATCATGTCTTTGAGATATTACAGTTTTGTTAAAACTCAAGAAATGCCTCCTAAGCTAAAGCGCAAGAAAATGTGTGACGTGACATGACATGAGTGTGTTTAAACAAAGTACTTTGTGGGGTTAAAAGAGGAAGAGATGCTGGTTTATGTGGAGGGTCAGGGTTAGGCTTCATGGAGAAGGTGGTGTGTGAACTCACCTTTGAAAAGTGAATAGGGTTTGGACAATAGAAATAGTGGGTAGGGAGAAAGATAAAGCATAGAAAAAGATAAAGCATAGAGAAAGAAAGCACAGTCAAAGGTTGGAGAGGTGACCCCTTATCTCACCACCATCATCAAAACACACTTCTTTCCCATTAAAATATTTTTATTCATACCTTTTCTTTGACACTCCATTCAATTCTGGATATATTCCTTTCTCTACTCTCTTATCAGGTGAGCCTTCCTTTATAACAAAGATGAATACCCTCAACTACCAACAAGCCACTGTTTAACAAAACCAACCAACTTTGACATCAGTCAAGATATCAACCATGTCTCAAAGTATATTCCTGTTCTTCACTCACAGCTACCATTTCTTCAATAAAAGGATAGTGGTACATTTTCTAGTCCCACCCCCCGCCCCCGCCAGGTCCAAGTTTGTCAATTATAACCACACAACATTCCTTTTTGTTTTATTGTTCTTTCTGTAAAACACATTTCAAATGTTCCTTATGTAAAAGATAAATTATATAGGGGTGGGTTTGTATGTTTTGGAAAATTCCAGAGGTCAGGCTTACCATCCTCTTTCCTCCTTTCTAGATTGGATGGCACTCTTTAACTCTGGTTAGTGGAATTATTGACAAGCAGAATTGAGCAGGATTTTCTTAATCACAGCATTGATCGTTCGTCACCAGAGGGCCAGCCACCAGATGATAATTGCTTTTTAGGCCTACAGCCACTCATTAAACCATTTGCAACGGTGAGAACTTCTGCTCTGCAGGAAGAGCCAGGGGAAGGGCCATGCAGAAGAAATCACGGATTGAGAATTGGAAGGGATGTCAGAGGTCGTCTGAGTCCAACCCCCTCATTTTACAGGTGAGGACCAAAGGGGTTAAAGGATTTGTACAAGGTCACAAAAGTAGTAGGCAGCAGGGTTCAAAAGTAGATTTAAACTGACAACTCCTGACTCTAGAGACAGTGATCGTTCCATTATACTTCTGCCTCTCACATATTGAGAAGTTAGCCAACAAGTAATAGTAACCAGCAGACAATGGAGAGAAAATTTAGAGACTCGAAGTAGAGGGGAAGTCAAAGGAAATTGTATAAATAGAATAACTGTTCCCAAGTGGTCAAAATTTGATCTATAAAGCCTTCAAACAGTAGATGAGTGAGGAGAGTAAAGAAGAGAGGGAAGGGGGAGAAGAGGGATATAGAAATGAGAGAAGAGATTTCACCTGGCCAAAAGCTTCCTAGGGTCTCCTTTTCTTTCCTTAGACTCCTCTTCACCTATTCCCTTCTCTCCCTCTCTTCTCTTTTTTCTTCCTCTTTTCTTCCCTTTCCCTTTCCTAGAACCTCTTTTCTCTCAGTGTATGGTATGCTTTTCCTCCCATCCAGGCCCACCTAGTTTAGCCATTTTTGTCACACCCCTACCTGTTATAGAGGTGATGTGGAAAGAGTAAGTGACTTAACCTCTGTAAGTCTCACTTCCCTTAGCTGAAAGAACTGGATAACAATATTTACACCATCTCCTCATAGCTGTGTCTAGTATTTGCATGGCCCAGGTAGGTTATTCAGTTGTGCCCTGCTCATCCTGTGCATACTTTGGGGCTCTGTTGTTTTTTTGTTTTTTTTGGGAGCGGGGAAGGCAAGGCAATTGAGGTTAAGTGACTTGCCCAAGGTCACACAGCTAGTAAGTGTCAGGTGTCTGAGGCTGGATTTGAAGTCAGGTCCTCCTGACACCAGGGCCAGTGCTCTACTCACTTCACCACCTAGCTGCCTCTTTAGGGCTCTTTTGAAGAAAGCATTTTACAAATCTTGGGGTACTCTAGGAATGTGAGAATTTTTTGTACAGGGGAGATAGAGGGGAGGCATCCTCTACAGATCTCTGTTAAAGAGGTCATTTAATTAGAATTATTAGTGACATTATTGCAAGAACATATTGGTTCTGTAAATGCTCTACACTTGTATAAAAGATCTCTATATATTTAGCTCAAAGGCATCATTGTTTGCAGATGCTTTGTCATACCTGAAAGCAATGTAATCAGTAATAAAAATGACATTTAAAAAAAATCTAGCATTTAGATTTTAAACCCCTTTCATTAATTCACATGCTTGTAACCTAATCTATGAGCCTGTTTTGTTTAGAAAACAGAGTGTATGGTCATAATGAAATATGCAACAGTAACTGCTCCCCTAAAATGTCCCTGTGTAAAATAGTGTTAAAGTTGAGGCAGGGCAGCAGGATCTGAGCCTGCCAAGGAAATCTAGGTTCTTGGGTTCCTTATTATCTTTGTGACCTTGGGTAAATCTCTTAACCTAGGACCAAAAAGCTTCCAAGCTCCCTTTTAGCTTTAAGTCTATGATCTTATTGTTATGTTGTTGTTGTGTATTGTTGTGTTTGTCTTTTGCTTTCGAAGAGGACCATGGTATCAGGGAAATGATGACATGACTTGCAGTTGACTTAGATTTGAATGAGGGAGGGCTGTGCAAGGTCACCAGCCTCACTTTCTCCTCCAGAGTCATCTGGATCTAGAGACCAGATACTCATTAGGATGACTGGAGATAATCCAGAATGCAATGGGAGACCCTGGCAGTTTTAGGCTCAGGCCTTTGATGAATATCTGGTCACTGGATCCAGATGGCTCTGGAGGAGAAAGTGAGACTGCTGACCTTGCACAGCCCTCCCTCATTCAAATCAAAGTCAACTGCAAGTCATGTCATCATTTCCCTGATACCATGGTCCTCTTCGAAAACAAAGGACAAACACAACCTGCGAGTAGACGCAGTTGTCTGAAGGGGTACCCAGGTAGTTGGGTAACTCAGCTTGTTCTCTCCCTCTCTCTAGGAAGGTAAATGTTGATGGCCAGAAGCTACCCACTTAACTTGGGGTTTACTGGCTAGATTTCTTTTTTTTTCTTTTCTTTCCTTTTCTTCTCTTTTCTTTTCCTTTCTCTTCTTCCTTCCTTCTTCCTTCCTTCCTTCCTTCCTTCCTTCCTTCCTTCCTTCCTTCCTTCCTTCCTTCCTTCCTTCCTTCCTTCCTTCCTTCCTCCCTTCCTTCCTCCCTTCCTCCCTTCCTCCCTTCTCTCTGTCTCTCTGTCTCTCCCTTTTTTTTCTTTCTTTCACAGAACCTTAAATTCAGTTCACTCTGAAACTCATAGATTGGACCACAATAGTTCCCTGCCCAAGCTCCACATAATGACTGTATTTCAGGCCCTCCTGGCTTAGAGTGAAGGTCAATGGTAACTATTTCTCTTTGGGACAGCAACCCTGAGGGTATTCCTCTCCCAACCTGATTTTTTTTTCTTTTTAATTAAAGGGGTCATCCCTTGACTCACTTCTTAAAGAGGTCTATTCACTGAATGGGTATTACCTCACTCTAAGTGAGTACATGATCCTATACGTAAGAACAAAAAGAGAGCTCCGGTTAGTCCAACCTGGGCCTGATCAATGATCCTTTGTAGAATGTTGCCCTAGAAGGGTCTTCCACTTTCCGTTTGAAGACCTTCAGCAAAGTGGAACCACACTTATGGAGGCAATTTAATTCACTATTAAGAAAGTTTTGGTTGTCAGGAAGCTTTCCTTACATCAACCCTAAATCTGAAAGCAGCTTCCACCCATCCCTTCTAGTTTTGCTCCCTAGAGTCAAGTAGAACGAGACAAGCCTCTTTTTAATGTGAAGAGAATCATGCCCCCTCTAAGTCTTTTCTTCTGCAACAATTTCTAGGTTTTTCAGCGTGTCCCCCAGTCTGTTCACCATTTCTAGTGGTTCTTTGCTGAACTTGCTCTTGCTTGCCTATGTCTTCCTCAAAGGTGGTGCCCAGAACTGGACACAGTTCCAAATTCACCTCAGTGTGAGAGACTTTGCCAAATGTTTTTCTGAAGTGCAAATTTACTTGATTTACAGCATCTTTCTGAGCCTGTCAAAGTAAATGTAAGGTTAGTATGTTAATAAAAAGGGAAAAGTAAACAAGGTTAGTATGGCACAACAAATTCTTTATGATATCTTATTGGCTTTTAATGGTGACTGGTACTATTTCATATACTCACAAACCATCTCCTTAATACCATATTGTAGGCCTTTTCCAGGAATAGAAATTTCTTTTTGATTTTATGGTTTGCAGACTCTACCCTGTTACATTTTTTGAAAACTGAGTGCCATATGCTCTTTTGCAGTCCTATGGTATGTCCCTCTGTTCTCCATGAACTTTCAGAGATCACCAGTTGTGGCAGACTTATCAGTCATGTCTGCCCCATTTGGTGTTCTAGAATGTGGCTTATCTAGATAAGCTTCTTGTATAGCAGACAACGAGGTAGCCTTTGAGTGAGAAAGACTCAGGTTCAGATTCTGCTTCAGGTCCTTAGTAGCTTCATAACTCTGGTCAAATTGTGTGACTGCTGTATGCTTCAGTTTCCTCTTTTGAAAAATGAGTGGATTGCACCGGAAGATCTTGAATGAATGAATGAAACATTTAATAAGTATTCACTATGTGCAAAGCATTATTGCTGAATTCTGGGGATACAAATATAAAAGTAAGAGCCCCTGCTTTAATCAGGGATAGAATGCATATGGAATATTTCAGCGGTAAGTCAGATGGAAAAGTCCCATGGTTTTTAGGGTACAGTGGGAAAGCAGATGGTAAGGCTTCTTCTATAATGTCATTCTCTCATATCACTATTTCCCAGGCTCTTGGGTCCAGGGTCCTATACTGTTGCCATCAGAAGAGAATCATGTCCCCTCTAAGTCTTTTCTTTTCCTACAATTTCTAGGTTTTTCAACGTGTCCCCCAGTCTGTTCACCATTTTTAGTGGTTTGCTGAACTTGCTCTCGCTTGCCTATGTCTGATGGTGGTCAAGGTGGTGATGGTCTAATGTCTCATGTCCCTTTCAGCTCTAAATCTATCATCCTGACCACTTAATCTCATTAAGGGCAGCCAGGTGCTGTCTAAAATACTCTTGTTTTTTTTGAATTCCTACTCTCTGTGAACCATTTCTTTTGAATCCTTCCGGGACTGAAGATTTATCTCTTTGGAAAAGAAAATATGTGCAAAATAGAAATAGGGGAGCTCATTTTGCTCAATATCATCTATTATCATTATCCCATTCACTCAGAGCAGCAGTTCTATACTTTCTCTACTCCTCTGTTTGCCTTCAATACCACAAAAATTCCTGATTGGTTGTTTTTAGTCTTTATCATTAGCGACAGCTCCTTGTCTTCTTTGGCGATGCTGGCAGAGTTCTTCTAGGACAATGTTCCTGTTTTGTATTCACCCTCAGTAACTCACCCTTGCTTTCATCTTCTTGTCTCTAAAAAATATTTCTTCCTTGCCGATCTACAGCAGTCTCTTTAGCCAGCTCCTCCTCATCACAATTATTTCTCCTTGTTTTTTCAGAATTTTATAGTATTGTAGAAAATCATATATTTAGATCTAGAAGAGTCCAACCCCAAAGAAACTCAGGCGCAGAAAAGTCAGGTGGCTTGTCCAGGGTCCCATAGCTAGTGTTTCTGAGGATGGATTTGAACTTTCCACAATACCATATTATATTTGTTTCATTCTTGAGGGCTTTTCATCTCTCATAGGATGACTTCTCCTGTAAGATATTAGGGTATTGGATTTCATCTATGCTTTCTCTGGACCCTTTGAAATCTGATCTCCCCAAATCTAGTGTGCATACTCTGAACCACCAGACTCTGCCTGGTTTTTCTCTCCTTTGCTATGACAAACACTCTGACACAATTGTTTGCCCCAGCCTTCCCCTCCCTCCTATTCCCATTGGTTTTTACTTCAGTCACCAATTTTCCCATCCTTCTTTGTTGACTGGAATCATGTCCAAAACAGACTCTGCTTTCTGAAGGACAAATTTTCATGAAGACAAGTCACACATGTATCAAGTGCTTTACTTTTGCCACAGTGAATGTGACAGAAAAGTGCCCAGAAAGCCAAAGACCTCTCTCACTGCACAATCATGGTTCTGGGCCAACTTGATTATGTTTCTCCAACTCTTCATCTAAATTACTTCATTTCTCTAAGCCTTAATTTCCTCCTCATCAAATGCTGTTAAAGACCTTAGCTTGAAAAGGCCAAGGTCATCCACTGCATCATAGGCCATCTCCAGTTGTCCTGATCTATATCTGGCCACTGGATCCAGATGGCTTGGGAGGAGAAAGTGAGCCTGGTTACTTTGCACAGCCCTCCCTCACTTAATTCACTTGCCTGTAGTGGCACTACCTTCCTGATTTCATGGTCCTCTAGGAGAATGAAGGACAAACAACAACAATGACAACAACATTCTCATCTGAAAAATGGGGATATAATGTTTATACTTAAGGACAACATGGATTGGGTAGTGGCTAGAAGGAGCCACTTGGAGGAGAAAAGACTTTTTCTGACATGTACTGGTTGTATTACCATGGACAGGTCTCATCGCACCCCAGCACCCCAAGTAACTCTCTAAGACAAGACATTACAGAAGAACTTGTGAATGGTTATCTGCTTCTTTGAAATCATAAAACCATGGAATTTGAATTGTAAAGGACTTCACAGGTCATCCACTCCAATACTTTCATTTTGTAGGTGGGGCAACCAAGACTCGTAGACATTAAGTAACTTGCCCAAGGGCACAGAAGTTGCAAGCATCAGAGCCACAACTGGAACTCAAGACCTTCTACTCTAAATTAGTACTCTTTCCACTTTCCCTCCACATGGTTTCCACACAAGGAGTTCTTTCCACTCGTGAAATTATCAGGCTAAACCACTATCACAGTGATATTGTGAGGATCAAGTGATAAAATGCCTGCAAAGCACTGTGGAGCTATCTCTATAAATGTAAGCTATTATCATGACTGCAATACACTGTTGTGATCTAGGTTTAAGAAATGAGGACAGTTACCATAGAAGTATTGTGAGTAGATGGAGGCAGAGTCCTAGATTAGGAAAGAAACTTGATTTTCCTTTTCCCGTGTAGTCTGTTTCATCTGTAACTGCTTACACATCTCATAAAACAAGCAGGCAGGCATGCCAATTAGTACATTAAATCCCAGGGAAATTGTAGGCTGGAACCTGTGTCACTTGACTCTGCTCTCGTCAAATGCTCTGCCCACTGAGCTAACTTGAGGAAGCCTGCAGAGACTCCTGATATTAGCCGCAATTTATTACATAATGGACTGTTAAGCTCATAAATTTCAAGTGCTCTTATTGAGGAAGCAAGATTCACACTTTTAAAAAAACCTCAAGTGCATTTTTCACTTTCTCCTTTGGTGGTTAAGAGAAAATTCATGATTGAAATAGACCAAGACAATCAGTCAGCTCTTCAATGCAGTCAAAAGAGGAGTAAAGGCAGGCATGAAAGTCTGAAAATGAGAACCTCATGTCTGGGCAGTCATTCATTTCGTTTTAGGTTCTTTTTCCTCCTTCCCATGCCAGTCTTTTCCCCCCTACCCCTAGCTCCATAGAAAATGTCATAATTATTTACTGTGGCTCCAAACAGGACCTCCCTCAAATTCATTCTCCAAGGTTGAATATCCATAACTGAATAGTTGTTACTTTATCTTAGCTAAAGAAAGTGGAACCAGGGGCTTTCCTAAATTACCCTCACACAGAAGCCGAGGAAACTGAGTAAGGAAAGAGACCAGAGGTGGTTGTGTTAACTTTCTTACGAGGCAGAAAGCTTGATTGTTTTTGGATTTTAGACTGGGAAATGGAATCCTTTGGTGAAGACAAATTTAGCACATGGAATTAGAAGGGGGAATGTGATGGCCTCTTTGCATATAAGTTCAGACATTTAGCAATGTAATAGTCTCTAACTTTAAAACCTCAGATGTCGTTCCACACACAAGTGGTAAGACCTCAAAAATGAGTAATTATCAGCAGCATATGTATGCAATAAGAGAAGCATTAGCTGAAAATAGATATATTTATAGTGCTGGCAAGAGAGGCAACATTAATGGACTGCAGAAAGGAGCCAATGTAACATTTACTCTGTATTTTCATAAGGATTCAAAGAAGATCCTAGAAATTTAAACCCTCTTAGCTTTACTCTGGGAGTCAAGACAGTGAACACACTAATCAGAAGCAGAATGAGGGATATGTATATATAAATATATATGTATTTATATACATATATATACTATATATGTATATATACACAATTATGCCATAGATATATCTCAAAGTGAAATCATATATGTATACATATATTATATATATATATATCATGGCATATTGTACCAAAACCACAATGTTATTTATATATGTATATATAATTGCATGTATGTGCATATATAATTTTATATGTATGCATATGTAATTGTGTATATTCTAGCATATGTAATAAAATCAGTGTGTTTATATATCTGTTATGAATACGTATATGTATATATACACACATATGTCTATATGTGATTTATTACAATTACCCAGTCTAATTTGATAAGTGGAGGGAATCTTTTGACTAATGCCCAGGCTAGCGCTTTGGGTGCAACAAATAGAAGTTATAGTTTTGACATGAACTACATGTTTAATGGGAAACTGCTTGTCTGAGGTTCTTTACAAAGCTTTGAGTGTAGTAAAGGGTGGATCTAAAGGCAGGAGTTACAGGAATGGTTGAACAATAGACTTTTCTGTGTCCTTATAAACGTGCCTGTTACCAGAATACATTAAAAAAAATTGTCTATGCATTTAATGAGTATCTAGCTCATTAAACAGCTTCATTATTGAAATAATTTCTCCAGACTTTCTGAGCTTGGGATGCTTGTTCTGCTAGAAACTGTATGAAATAAATTCACTGTATGACCTTGGGCACATCTCTTTATCTCTCTGGCCTCTGTTTCCACATTTGTAAAATGAAGAGGTTAGGTGGAATGGCCTCCAGTGTCCCTTTCAAGGGTAACTATTATGCTTCTTTGATCTGGTGACTTGAAAGTTCACATCTACAAGAAGGTTACCATAAGAAATGAACATTGCTGATTCTCAACCTTTTTTTGGAATTGTAGCCTCAGTTACTGATAATTTTATTTTATTTTTTAACATTTCCTACTGCACCCAGGCCTTTTTAGTCCCTGAAACATACTGCAGAGTTGTTTTTTTTAATCATCAAAGTAAGTTAAAGTTTAATTTGTTTTACAAATTTTTTAAGAGAATTTTTAGATACTCCTTAGGGTAATAGGCAACACTTTTGGATGTCGCAGGACCAAATTTGAGCCGCCCTCTTCTATAGATAAGAATCATGAAAGTCACCAAGGAGAACATATGAGTATATGTTTTTAAAAATCCATGCTAAAATGGTGAGAGGGTAAAGGAAATCAAACATACATGGGCCCAAGAGGGTGACATAATTTTATCCTATGTGATATTTTATATAAAGTTAAATGGAGAAATGAGCTATTCTGATAAATCAGATCCCAAAACATCTTTGTTTGAAATATCTAGACAGTTAAGACAAAAGTATTTTTTCTCTTAGATCCTGAATTATCTAGATATTTGCCACAATTCTATATTTTGTTTTCTGTGTGTAGATCCAGACATAGCTAATTGACTCTAATGTGAAACCTAATGAATTTTTCACTCCTCAAAGAGAAATGGTTTAGTATCTTTTTGGTGAGAGGAAGGATGTAACAAATAATAAGATCATTAAAACATATGGCTTCCAGCCCAGGTTACAAAGCTTGGAAAATATTATAGAGTAACTGAGACATCCTCATCCTATTTAAAGGTCCTGCTGGCCCTGTTTTAAATTTAACCTCACTCTCTGACTGAAAGATCGTATTTCCTCAGCCATCTCTTCCATGCATTTATTCTCTGTGTCTTGTTTTCTCCTTCCATGTCCTCTGAGGAGTTCTATAACTTGGCTTTCTTTCCATGATTCCTTGTACTTCCCATAACGTCATAAACATCTCCAAGGGCAAACCTTGTCCCAATCAGTTTAGCCTGAGTAAATGGGTTGTTTTCTTTTAACTGGAGGACAACTCTTATTATCTTGCTTGGGGGTTTGGGAGAAGAATGCAAACATATTTCTGTTAGGGCATATGGTTCTCTCCCAAGGACTGGAATGATCCACATGGACAAAACTTAGGCCGACATCCAACTCACTGCAGAGGGGCTTGTGTTATTCATCTTCTGAAAGAGAATTGCCTCAGAGGGTGCTACTACAGTCTGAGTTTTATAGGACCCTTCAGGGCAATAGTGCTCAGTCTCCTCAAAATAGAAAATTTTGTGACATTACTAGGCAGGACTTTCTAGCCTCCATCTGGCTTTCTTCTTCTTCTTCTTAAGCTGAGGAAGTCGGCAGGCTCTGGTGAAGTGATATGGTGGCCAACAGCAAGACTCAGAAGGATTTAACACATTTCACAAGCTTCCGTTTGTAAAAGGACACAGTGTATTATGATTTAAAGGGGGGTGTTGGTGGTGGTGGAGAGGACTGCTTAAGTGAGCTGGCTAGGGGAGAGTGCTAAGGAAGGTGAGGACATTGGTTCCAGTCCCAGATGGATGTTTTTCTAGTCAGAAGGTTGTTCTCTGGCCACAGATTGAACTTTTAACCCTGACCAGTTATCTCAATTTATTTGAATGGAAAGAGTACTAAATTTGTAATTAGAGGCTCCAAGGTTGAACTGCAGCTTTGCCGTTTGTCGGCTATGTGATTTTAGGCAAGTAAGTTTAACACAGGGCTTCTGAATAATGTGTGTGTGTGTGGCAATCTGGTGAAACCTAGGGACCCTTTGTCAGAATAATGCTTTTAAGTGCATAAAATAAAATACATTGTATTACGAAGGAAATCAGTTATACTGAAATAGTTATCAAAAAGCTTAAAACTGTCCTAGGACATTTGGGACACTCTATAAAAAAAGACAAAAACAAATCAAGAAAAAAAATCCCAAACAATTATAACAACAACCAACCAAACAAAAACCAAGTTCTCAGAACCCAGGTTAAGACCCCTGCGTGAAAGGCTTCAGTTTTCTTTGTCTGAAAAATGAGAGCTTTGGACTGGATGACCTCTAAGGTACCTTCCAACTTTAAATCTATGATCCTGTGACCCTATATGGAAGGCACTGTGCTCGGCTCTAGAGGGGAGCACAAAGAGAGATAAGTTGCTTTACCTATTTAATCAATGTCTGTTGAGTTGGATTGAGTAAAACAGACCCTTTTCTCAAAGATGTTACAGTCTGATGGGGGAGAAGCTCATACATACAGGTGTCTAGGATGCAAGGAAAAGTGAGATAAGTGAAAAGCAGAGGCCCGGGGAAAGTGCTAATAAAAAAACTAGGGAGGAGGAGAGATCACTTTTAGCTGGTGGAGGGGCAGGCAGGAATAAGGTTCAAAGGATGTTTCATAGAGTAAGTAGCTCCTGGTGCATTGAATTAGAGAAGTTATGGAAAGAGCTCGAAATTAAGAGGTTTGAGGCTTGAAGAGAGGAAGGGAGGGATTTGAACAGATGCATATCTTACTCAGCATCTTGAGTCCGTCATCTCTCTGTTAGGAAATGGGCAGCCTGCTTCATTATGGGAAGTCTGACATCTTGGTGGGTCATTGCATTGATAAGAATTCTTAAATCTTTCCGAGTTGTTCATTTTTACAATGTTGTTTTTGTATATATTGTTCTGGTTCTGCTCATTTCTCTTCCTTTAGTTTATTCTTCCCAGGTTTCTCTAAAACTGTTCCTTTTCATCATTGCTTATGACTCTATCTTCTGAGTAAAGCAGTAGACCAAAGAGCATCATTGCTCAAAAGGGAAAAAAGAATAAATTAACCAGAATTTATTAAACTGTTTCTAAGCGCCAGATAAGCACTGGGTATACAAACAAAAAGCAAAAAAAGATCTTGCCTTCAAGGAACTTATATTGTACTAAGCGAAATGGCAAGGACATAAATAGATATTTCTAGGATGCTGTGATTGCAAGCAGGGTGGGACTTTTTTGTTGTCTTTTATTTTGGAGTGCTTCTCAGCACTTAAGGCAATCAAGTACCTTTGAGTCTTGCCTTTGTTTGAATCAAGAGTCAGTGACTGGACATATTATGTGGTGCTAGTGATTAAAGATCTTTCCCACACCCTTTTGCTAAGTAGCTGCTAATCCCTAGGGCCCTAAACAGGGTACCTACGCTCTGAGGTTGACATTTTGCTTTGGGGGCACACTCATGGGAAGAGTGTTGGTGTGGAGACTTTGGGTAGCTGTCAAGGAGCCACCCCCCCCCACCCCCCCGCCCCAGCTTTGAAAACTCAGATGTTGGTGCTTCTTTCTCTGGTAACCATGTAGATATTGCTATGATCAGATAGATGGAAGCCTGTCTGCTGATTGGTGCTTATTTGCTCTGTTTATATAATTTTTGCTTGTAATTTCTGTTTGTGTTTCCTCTGAAGTTCAGGGTGCTGACTTTTTCCCCTGAACTAAGTGAATGATATATGTATGTTTAATTAAAGTGAGATTGTTAACCCCTTAAAGTTGCTTTCTTTAGAAAAGCAGACCAAAGAACCTGTGTTAGCAGCCCTCCTGTGTGCTGGTGTTATTGGTCTTACACAGCCACAATAGCGGCAAGTAGCATTGTTGTTACAGATGCGTACAGAGTAGATTAAAAAGTGATCTCTGAGGAGAAAGCACTTTCAGCTTAAAGGAAAGGGAAGGACATTGGGCAGAAGATAGCATTTGTCTTGCAGAAACCAGGAATTCCAAGGGGTGGGAGTAAGAAAGGCATGTAAATCAGATATGAGGACTGCTGGTGCAAAGGCATGGAGGTGGGAAATGTGTCATGGATGAGAGAAAACAAATTGGCCCGTATGGTTGCTCTGTCATAGAGGACATGGAAGGGAATAATATGTAAGAATCAAACAATCAATCAATAAGTCTTTATTAAGGGCCTCCTTTGTGCCAGGCACTGTGTTAAGTGCTGGGGATACAAAAAGAAGCAAAAGATGGTCCCTGCCTTCAAGAAGCTTATGGTCTAATGGGGGAGACAATATATAAGCAACTACATACAAAGCAACCTATATACAGGATAAATAGGAAATAATTAAAAGATGGAAGGTGCTAAGAATTAAGAGGGGTTGAGGAAAGCTTCCAGTAAAAAAATAAAATAAAAAGGGAACTGGACAGAAAGAGAGGGGTCCCTTTGTGAGGAGACGCATGCCAGACAAAGGTATTTGTATGAAGCTGAATCCCTGAAAATTCTTCTGCACTGAAAAAGTAGGTAAAAGGTGATATGCTGCTGACAGGGGGGTCGCTAATATCCTCTTAGAGTTTTAATGATGACATAATATAGGCAGAAAATGTATCAATTAACTACCGAATGTCAAGAGGATCACCCATTCGGACCAAATACTTTTGTTTGAATCATTCAAAGATTACAAACGCTAGCTGTTACTATTCAACTTTATTATGTGGGAGAGACTCATTTCACCAGCTATTGAGCAGGTCTTCATTCAGTTTTATTCCAGAGAATCACAGAATCTCAGAGGTCAAAAGCCATCCAGTTGAACCAGAGCAGAAATATCCTCTGCAATATCCTTGAGTGGTCACCTTGAAGAACTCTGGCGAGCTCCCCACCTCCCCAGGGAGTCCACTCTCCTTTTTTGTTTGAGCTGTTCCTTGTTAGGAGATTTTTCCTCACATTTTAATACTTTAAGGCTCTATGATTTTATCAGCGTGGGTATTCCTTCTATTAACACAAATTGCAAAACAAAAGCTCCCCTCCCTTCCTCAATCAATGCACCCACCAACCAAACAAACCAAACCAAACTAAAACAAAACTTTGTTGTTGATCTGTCAATGGGCTTCTCTAAACTTACCCACATTAGTTCTTTAGTGATAGATGTACTGATTTCTGCCCACGTAGAATGAAATGTCTACAAGATGATTTGGAAAAGAGGTTAATTTCTTAATAAGAACAGTAGTAGTCAAGAGAAACAGAACTTAACCCTTTCATTGTGGTAAAGGATGCTTTATTCTTTGCTGATTATCCATATTAAATGATGATTCATTTTTTAAAAAAAATTAAATATTTCAACCGAGAGTAAGAGAAAAGGCAGACAAAAGAAACAATTCCAGGTCCTTTTGATTTATTCATTTCCTCCATAAATTAAGGGACGTCCAAATCGGCAATGTCCAGAGTTAAGTTAATTCATTCCCTTCTGGCAGGATTTTTATTTGTCTTCCTCAGCAGAAAAGTCCTCTTCCAATGGAAGGAACCATCGGACAGAAAGGAATTTGAAAAATTGACCTAAACTAACAAAGCTTAAAGGAATTAAGGGCCTAGAATCTCTTCTTTGGCCATAGACTGGATTGTTTCTTTCTAACAAATCACAGGATAAATGATTCTTTTTGAATTATTCTTGGCCCTGTTCTCCAACCTGGCCTTCTTTCCTCCAGCAAACATATTTCAAAGAAATCACAGAACCATAGAATTTTAGAGCTGGGAGAAACCATGGAGATCATTTAGTTGAACTCTCATTTTTCAGATGAGGAAACTGAGGTGTAGAGAGACTAATGGACTTGCTCAAAGTCATCCAGGTAGTTAATGGAGGAAGCCCAAGGACTTTATCTCTGTGGGCCTCAGTTTTGTCATCTGTATAATGAGGGGGTTGGACTAGATACTCATAAGGTCCTCTCTTTCTCCAAATCCATGATTTTTTTTACACTCCTGACTTTTAGTTCAGTGATTTTTTCATTTTCACACATTGCCTCAAATGAATAACACATTTTCATATCAAAAGTTTTCAAGAGGAAAAGTGTTTGAGATTTCCTACATCGTTCTCTTAATTAATGTAGCACCCCCTCTGAGTTCACTCTTCCAACCCCAACTTTCTTTTGTTTGGTCCCCAGAGGGTGGCTCCTAGTTTTCTTTTTGGAGTTCTAGAGGATAATATTGAGGGGCTGTGGCTTCTATATTGGTTTCTAGTGAATGATTAGTGGCTCAGTCATATGCTTACACACCCTGGGTGTTTCCCCACATTATTTGACCAGTTAACATCTCCCTCGAATGAGCGCAAATCAGTTAACATCAATTAAATTTTAAAAAGGCATATTTACTGAGAAAGTATAACAAGGAACAAAGTACAAAACCATCCCCGCCTCCAACAGGTGGTACGTGCTTCTCTCCCTACTCAGTTCTTAGGGAGAGTGGATTCAAATTTAAAGTGGTTGCTATAAAACATTAGCAGTGGATAGAGTGCCAGGCCTGTTGTCAGGACGACTGACAGTACCTGTGTGACCTTGCTTAGTCCTGTTTGCCTCAGTTTCCAGAATCTGTAAAATGAGCTGGAAAAGGAAATGGTAAACCATTCCAGTATCTTTGCTAAGAAAACCCCAAATGAGGTGACAGAGAGTTAGATATGACTAAAATACAACAAATTAAACGTTCCCTTTCACTTTAGTTAAGAAAGGAGAGATGCTTCCTGACCCTGAAAGTGATTTTTTATCCAGAAAACCAAGGTCCAACTGCAAGTCAACCAAGTTCACTTGGTCAGTTGACCAAAGTCACTTCTGGGTGTGGTATGGATGAATTGGTTCCTTGCTCAGCTGGGTTGGTTCCTTGCTGGTCTGTGTCAGGAAGTTGCTTCTCAGGATTGGTTGTTCACTTAATTAGTCATCTTTTGCCATTGAAATTTGGCAACTAAAGATGTCTAAAGGTCAATGTCATTTTGCGATTAGATCATATTGGTGTTAGTTAAACAACCTCCTGGGTATGTAAGGAAGAATTAAGTCCTATATGTACCTTCTAATTCCTGATATTATCCTCCCTAATAGGTCCACACCTGGTTGGAGGAGATAGTGCATTGTAACTGGAAGCAAACTATAATGTTGCTATTGGTTAATGTTTCTCAGTCATGTCTGAATCTGTGACCCCATTTGGAGTTTTCTTGGCAAAGATAGTGGAAAAGTTTGCCATTTCCTTCTCCAACACATTTTACAGATGAGGAAACTGAGGCAAATAGGGGTAAATGACTTGCCTAGGGTCACACAGCTAGTCAGTGTCTGAGACTGGATTTGAGCTCATATCTTCCTGACTTTAGCCACCGCACTCTATCCACTGTACCATTTAGCTGCCTCTAAATAGTGGATATACAAGCTGACAAAGCCATGCCACCATAGGAAATGGAAGTTTAGTAGCCAACAACTGAGGCCTGCAGGGTGGGAGTTTCTGTGACAGTCTTTCCTAGAGCATACTGTGTTAATCAAACATTGAGGGAGGGGCTCTGGAATGCTAAATCCAAAGGAACAGTCAGGGGCAGAAACTAAATATGAGTCAGGTCAAATGAGATGAGATGTTAAGAAAAACAGACAAAGTAGAGTGGGACAGGCAATAGGAGAACCAGCATAGAAGAGCCAAGAGTTGAGAAGCACAAAGAAGGCAGAAGTAGACAAAGTTCTGTGGGTCATAGTGGAGACAAGTTGATGAGCGAAGAGGAATGCCTTCTTTTTGGCAAAGAAATGGGGCATGCTGGTTACACTAGCCCTTGCATCCTAAAATAGACACTATTGGAAATTAAGAACAAGACAGAGGCTCATTCGTTATCCCTTTTAATTTGTATAAAATGTCCTCCATTTAGAATTCTAATATCCCATCACCATTTTTGGTACATTCTAGCAGCTTTGGGAAGTCAAAGATGTGCTAAACTTAGCCCGATCAGCTATTGTAGCTTTCTGACTTTTAAAAAATGATTTGTCAAAGAATGACTCTTAATAAAACAAAAGAACAGACAGTCTTCAAATAGATGGGCTGGCTTCAGAGAGGGAGAAAGTGGAAGCATTAAAATCTCTCATCAGATGTTCTGAAAAATCATTTCAGTTGCTAGAGAAAAAAAAGAAACAAAATTTTATTTTGAAGGATGTGTTCCAAGAACTTCCCCTTTGATTTTTTTTAAACCATCTGTCATGTTTGTTACATTCCAGTCTTGAAGTAAATAGATTTCAAGAGTGTGTGGCGGCCATTTAAGCTTTTCCCCAGAAGAACGCTAGCAGTCAGTGCCCTTTTTCTGTTATTCAGTCATTTTTTTCAGTTGTGTCTGACTCTTTGTGACCCCATTTTGGGGTTTTCTTGGCAGAGATACTGGAGTGGTTTGCCATTTCCTTCTCCAGCTCATTTTACAGATGAAGAAACCGAGGCAAACAGGGTTAAGTGACTTGCTCAGGGTCACACAGCTAGTAAATGTGTGAGGCAAAATTTGAACTCAGGAATATTTATCTGCATCTAGGCCTGGTGCTCTATCCACTGTGCCACCTAGCTGCCCTTTTGGTATGCTTTAATCAAGAGCATTTGGGGAAAAAAAAGCCTTTTGCTTGAAATGGGATTTGGTTGCTGTCCAGGAGCACATTCCTTGGGTCTTTTGTTTGATGTCTCCAAAACTTGTGCTTTTCCTTGGGATAACTCCTGCTTGCTTTGCAGAAAGTGGAGGAGGAACGGGGCTAAGATACAGGATACACAGATTCTAGGCCTGATTGACATCTTGTTGGAGTAAGAGAAGTGGATTAACTTCCCATCATCTCAGTTTAACAATCCATAAACTCTCCTATATTTTTCTCAAGGTGACCCGTGGAGAGTAGGACTCCAAGTTGCCAGGAGTAAAGAAGCATGTGGTCGCCATCCACATGTGTCTGCTTAACCTCATGATGTCATTTGAACTTCATTACTTATTCACGCCTTGAGGATTTTTTTATCTTTTTTCCAGATAGTTTTTTCAGGGGCTTTCAGTTGGAAACTTTATTGGAGGATTTCTTTGAAAGTTGGCGCTATTGATATAGAATTGCCAAAGGGACAGAAGATACGTGAACTAGGAAAATTTTCCTCCCACAAGAAAACTAAATTGTTGATTGACACAAGGAATCTCTTGAAGATCGATAGTTACCTCAGTGCAGACAAGAAAGCTGGAACGTGAGAATCTCATTAGGATTCCCAAAACATTCTAGATAAATGGTAAATTCTGTAATATGCTCGAAAGAATAGCGTGGTGACCACTGACAAAGTGTGACCTGGTATACACAGATGAATAACTCTACAAAAGCTCCGAGCTGATAAGAAGTTGTAATATCCCTAGGCTATCTTAAGAATAATTTAATTGGGATATATTGGGCTAACTTTATCCCACATGTATACAGATTCCATCGAAATCAATAGTAGCTATGCTGTGAGGAGAGAGGAGGATAATTTAATAATAATGATAATGACTTAATAATAATGATGCAAGAATAATAAATATCTTCCATTTATATGGCTTTAAAGGTTTGCTCATAACTCACAACAGGAAGTAAACTGTGTACATGTTATTATCCCCATTTTACAGATGAGGATTCTATTTGGGTAGTATTTAAAAATATCAGGATTTCCTTAACATGTAACAAAAATTTAAAAATTAATGTAGACAGAGTAACACAACCCTTTGGGATACTGAAAGGCTTTCTCCATAGCCGAAGGAAAAAAGGCACCACCTTGTGGGCAAGTGATACTACTCATCTGGTCCCCTTAAATACTGTTAACTGGCAAGTCCCAAGATTTTACTTTCATCCATTTAGAGCTGGAAAGCATCTTCAAAGTCACTCAGTCCTACTCACTTCATTTTACAGTTGGAAAAACTGGGGTCCAGAGAGATGAAAGATTAAAGGCCACACAGATAGTAAGTGGCAACCCTCTGATTCCTGGGTCAGTGAGGCAGTGCAGCGGATAAGGTGCTGGCTCTGGAGCGTATGACTTTCGGCAAGTCACTTAAGCCTGTTTGCCTCAGTTTCCTCATGTGTAAAATGAGCTAGTATCTTTGCCAAGAAAGCCCCAAATGAGGTCACAAAGAGTCAGACATGACTGAAACAATGAACCTCTGATTCTAAATATAACACTCTTTGTACTGCGTAGATGTATGTATTAGTGACCAGATCCTTAGACAAACAGTATGTAAAATATTCACCACAGAAAATGGAATGTTGAATTACCTGGCCTCGTAGGTGTTTGTCTGGGTCTCAGCTCTTCAAATGGGCTCTAAACTGTGTGAGATTAGAGACTTGATCTTACCTTAGATTTTCCCTCACAGTGCTGGCACATAGTGTGCACTCAGCAAGATAATTGATGAATGAATGAAATTTTAAAAAATATTTAAACTTTAAATTGCACAATTGCAATTCATTATGCTTGGAGATCTGAGAGAATTCATAAATAAGAGAAAAGTAATTCAAGTATTTGGAGAAATACTTTACAGAAGGGGTCTTTTAGTTGGGAGCTGTATCATTTATTGATAAGTAATTGAAAACGTAATTCAGAAAGAATGCTACCTCCTCCCCCATCCCTACGCCCTCCCATTGGCTCAAGAGTAGGACTAGGAAGCTAGGTTTGCTTTGAGTCTGCAAAGGCATATAATTTCAGAGCTGTTTGACATGGTAAGTTAACATTTTCTAGCAAAAGGCAAGAGATAGCTTATGTCAGTGACAGATCTACTCTGGTTCAGGCAGGTTTTTCCAAAACAGTCTTCTGTGCAGGCTTCAGATTTTCAAAATGCTTTCAATTGAGTGATGTTGTTGCAAAAATATTTGCTTCCAAATCAGTGTGCCGTGGAAAACAGAAGGGCTCAGTCCCCACTGCTGTGCGTTACAGGCTGGGCTTTAAAAAGGAATGAGGAGTGCAGTAGCAGGAGCCCATTCCAATGGTGTTTTCCCACTGCTGGGAAAGCCACACACTGTCTGTAGAAAACAGGATGTCATTGCCTCAGTTAATTTTCTTAGGGGTTTAGGATTTCAAATCGCACTTGAGAACACCAAAGCTTGTGTGAGCCATTGACAGATTGATAGCCCGAGCTGTGATTTGTAATACGGTGGTGAACATCTTGAGATATTTATGTCATGACTGAGGTAAGATTGGAAAAAATATATTTGCTTACTTGGGCATACTTGTTTCAGTGGTGTGCTTTCTATTAGTTTGGGAGGACTGCTCAGCCCAACAGATTGACAGCAAGTCATGGCTTTCCCTCCTCCTCCAAGGCACACTAGAACCGATGTGTTTATTTTCTTGGGGACTCATGACACCATCTGGGAACCTCTAGAGTCTTCAGAGCTTTGCAACCCAGCCTGAGCCCCAAAAGAATCCTAATTAGATGATTTTCTGAGGAGAATTCTGGGAAGATGACTTTGACATAGGAAGCACTAGGGGAGCGTCTCTGGAGGACACCCTGGACAGAGGGCTATTGAGGCCTGACTCAGGGCTCTTGGGACATTTAAGCATGAGATATACAGAAAAAATTTTAAGATTTTCACTTAAAGAGTTTTGGTTATCTCTCATAAGGTTCTTCCAGACATAAGCAACCTTCACTGTGTCCTATTTCCCTTTGTCCTAGAGAAGTACTGTCACATGCATACACAGTACGGTATAAGCCCAGGGTAGGGGAAAGCATGAAATGGAAGTTGTTTGATTTCCAGTACTCCTTTCAGAAAGCTGATAAGTCAGGGCAGCTAAGAACAGATAGAGCACCAGCCCTGGAGTCAGGAGGAGCTGAGTTCAAATGTGGTCTCAGACACTTACTAGCTGTGTGACTCTGGGCAAGTCACTTAACCCCATTGCCTCCAAAATAACAACAAAAGAAAGTTGATAGACCCAAGGTCACTGTTTTCAAATGTTTGTCTTTCATAATGTACATCCCCAAAGCTATGACTACATCAGTCCTCTGTCTGCTCAGGAAGTTTCAGTGACTTGCACTGATTCTAGGCATTTAAAGGCCTTCACAAGCTGGTGCCAGCTCATCTTTCCAGGGTGATGGCACATTTTCCCCTCCATGCTCCTAGACAAACTGGACTATTTGATACGCAGCGGAGTTCAATATTATGCCTCCATTTTTTTTTTCTTTTTTGCACGAGTCGTGGCTCCCAGGCCTGGAATGTTACCTCTCCTCAGCTTCAAGTCTTGGAACTTCTCACTATCTTTAAGGACCAGTTCAAGTTTTATTTCTTTCATGAGGTTTTTCCTGATTTTCCCAAATATCAGTGCCCTTTCTTAGAGTTGCTTTGTATTTATTTTGCGCACAATTTGCTTTTACTTATTTGGGAACTTGTAGCCTATGTCCACTAGAAAGTAAGTGCCTTGAAGTCAAGGACTGTCCCCTTATCCTGTGCCTAGAATTTCTTTGTTCAGTCTTTCAGTCACGTCTGACTCTTTGTGACCCCGAGGACCATCACACATCAATGCTGTTTATCGAGTTTTCTTGGCAAAGATACTGGAGTGGTTTGTTATTTCCTTCTCTGCTGGATTAAGGTGAACAGAGGTTAAGTGACTTGCCCAGGGTCACACTGCTAGTAAGTGTCTGAAGCTGGATTTGAACCCAAGGCTTCTTGACTCCAACCAAGTACTCTATCCACTGAGCCACCTAACTGCCTCTAGGGCCTAGAAAAGTGACTGGCATAGCGAAGGCATGAAATAAATGCTTATTGGTTATGCATTACAGTGGAAAAGGCACTGGTTGTTGAGTCAGAGAAACAGGATTCAAATGCTGCCTCTGATGCTTAGGACCTCTGTGACTTTAGGAAAGTCTGTCTCCCTGGAATCCAGTTTCCTTTGCTGTAAAGTGAGAGGGTTGGGCTAGATAGCCTCTGAAGTCTATTCCTGCATCTAGCTCCGGATCTACTATTCTTTCATTCTGTAGTCATTTCCATCATGTCCAACTTTTTATGACCTCATTTGGGGTTTGCTTGGTAAAGATCCTGGAGTGGTTTGCCATTTCCTTCTCCAGCTCATTTTTCAGATGAGGAAACTGAGGCAAACAGAGTTAAGTGACTTGTCCAGGGTCACACAGGGAGTAAGTGTCTGAAGTTGGATTTGAACTCAGGTCCTCCTGACTCCAGGGCTGGTACTCTATTTACTGTATCACCTAACTGCCCATCTATAATTCTATGATTTTATTTTCTATTATAGGAAACACATACATATATTATTTATATAGTTTGTCTTTTTAAAAAGGCTTTCTAAAAGGCCTTGTTTATTTTGTTTGTAAACAATATTAAAAGTAAGCCTCTGTCATGAGGCTTTTTCATTGTGTGAAACTGACTTGGCGTGACTAATTAGCTCTGGAGGACAAAGCTTTTGGTCTGGAAAGTTCTCAGAAGTAAATGTTTGGAAATACATTTGAAAAGAAAAGGGGGTGTTAATAGGGCTCACCAGACCAGGGGAAGATTACAAAATTTATTTTGCTTGTCTCTCTCCTTTTTACATGCTACTTTTTTCCCTTCATGGAGCAAACTCTTTTGTCACCCTTTGGCACTTTGTACCTTGGCAATGTGTCCTTCCTACTTCTCAAAACTTGCTTTTAGGAAAAAAAGCTGAAATTCCTGATTTGCACTAATGACTAGATGACTGATAGTTTAAAACTTATTCCTTCCAGAGATATTTGTATTAAGCAAGGATCAAAGCTAACAAAATGAGGCCTGTAAGTGTGGAATTCCAGGCATCAGCCAATATGGAGGAACTTCAGGAAGGGTTTTCCCAGAGTCCTTAGCATGAATGACACCATTTCTGGCTCTCTCTACTCATAAAGCTGCCCCTGTGACTTATAACACAGCCATTTGTTTCCCTTTATTTCCTTCCAGTCCTGCATCTGGTAACTGGAACACCAGGTCTGAATGCCTCAGGTGAAAGGCCAGATCAAAGGAAGGCAGAATCAAGGCAATTATTGGGGTGGCTCAGGGAAAAGCCCTGAAAGATTGGAAAATCCCAACCATTTCATGTTTTTATGACTCTATAATTTTACAATTTGACTGTAGAAAAACAACAACAGGTGAGTTGAAAGATTAACTAGTTGGACACACTACCAAATGGTTCCATTTAAGTCTGACTTTTCCCTTTGGGATCTTTTGCAGATACACTCAGTCTCTAAAGCTTAGGATCTGTTGACAGACGCATCCCATGTCCTACTTAATACCTCTGCCCAGCCTGTAATTTAGACTATGTAATGAGTATTATTTACGAAAGCTGGCAGCATATTTGGCACTCTACAAAACACAGAACAAGACACAGAGCTCCCCTCCCATCGAGTTTGGGATATGCCAACCCCTAATCCTCTTTCTTAACCCCTGACCACCTGTAGTGCCTTTGATTGGGTTTGTGACCTGGAATGCTTCCTTAACCAAATTGTAGCTTTCTGCCTTGTTGAACTGGGGATTGTGGGCACCCACCTACATCTTCCAGCCTCCCGGATCAGCCTATTTCAAAGAATGGCTTTGTGTCTTTTGAAGCAGCAACTAGGGAGTGGAGGGACCTGTGGTTTCCTTGACAATATCTCCACCACACCTTTCCTAATGAGCCTGTACAAAGAGAAAGGCAGGCCCCTGAACATGAGCTCTTGGTTGGAATTTTCTATGTCACAAGTCCATTTTTTTACAAGGCCACACCCATTTTACAGCTGCTTAAACTGAAAGGGGTAAGGGTGAGGATGAGGATGAGAACAGAGAATACAGAGGAGCATCAGAGAAGAGAGACTGAGATATGGCATGTGCAGAGAACTAGTGGTTTTCAGATAAAGAAAGGATAAAATATAAAAAAGAAAAAAAAGACTATCCTTATGGCAGTACAAAAATGTCATTTCAATACATTATTTCTTATTACCTGGGTACTTCAAAGAGTATTGCTTTCAGAAGTATGAATTTTTTATTGCCAACAGGTAACGCCCAGTTGAGAATCAGCAGACACTCTCTCGCACTGAACTCCTTCAGAAATAAGTAGATAGCCTTTCCTCAGAAGCTAGGGAGGTGCCAGCCACTAGCATTTGTTGGCAATAAGATCTGCCTCAAGAAAATGTAACTTCTGAAATCAAAGGGCTGTTGGGTGAACAAGATGTCCCAGGTATTAAAGGGAACCTGTTGGAAAGGAGAAGGGGTGAGCTTTCTAAAGTTCTGAGGTTTTTCATTTCCACATGCATAACCACCTTTTCTGGGAACCATGTTTAGCCTGGGGACCACAACAAGCGTATTTGGTTAAACTAGAGAATGTTACAGCTCCTGCCTTTTCATTTAACCTGTGGCTAGGCACCTAAATTCAGCTTTCCCATTAAAGTCTTTCATAGGCATTGGGGTCTTTCAGATCTGCTTTCCTTAAAGGGACAATGTTTATAAAACTGTATAATAAATGGGTGTGTAGCAAGATGTATGCACATGTTTTAGGAATGGATTGAGATGACCTTTAATGATGAGGACTAGCTTCTTGATGCCATGTAGGAAAAATCAGGTTTTAAAGATTTTTGCTAAAAAAGGGGCAGGTTCCAGTGTTACTTCTTTTAGATAGGAATGTTCTTTATTGGAATGTTATCTTTTGGCATGTTATTTTAAAAAAAATCTTTACGGATGCCAGATCTGATTTGCTTGGTCAGCTCTAGGGATCCTTTGTTAAGTTTTTGGGAGGCAAGGTACAGTCGCATAACTTTCAATTCAACAAACATTTATTAGAGCTACTCCTACCAACATTATTTCTTTTTCTTTTTTAATATAAACTTGAGAGATTTCAGCAAACATGAACAGCTGCATATAGAAAAAGATTATTCATGAAACTGCACATCTCTATTATGTATATAGATTGTTTCATTTTAAAAATATGTATTGCATTTAATGGGACAGATAGGTGGTAGAGTGGCTATAGTACTGGGGTCTGGAATCAGGAAGACACATCTTTCTGAGTTCAAATCTGGCTTCAGACATTTACTAGCTGTGTGACCGTAGGCAAATCACTTAAAGCTGTTTACTTCAGTTCCTCATCTGTCAAATGAGCTGGAGAAGAAAATGGCAAGTGTTTTTGCAAAGAAAACCCCAAAACAGGGTCACAAAGAGTCAGATGTAGTTGAAACAACTCAATAACAATATGTTGGTTTGTATTGTTTGTTTATCTATCTATCTATCTATCTATCTATCTATCTATCTATCTATCTATCATCTATCATCTATCTACAAGAGAATGGGCTAGGGTAGAAGGATAGGATCATTCATAAGTGATAGTAATAGAAAAAATATCAACAAAACATTTTTAAAAGAAAAAAATACTAGGCTGAATGCTATGAAGCCTTGGTTCATGGACAATAGAACTTCAGAGCTGGAGGAGATAATTTCGTTCTACCCACTTATTTTATAGATGGGAATTTTAGAAGCCAGAGGTGTCAAGTGACTTACACCAGGCCTTAAATTAATGGATAAGAACTATGATCATTTACTTGTTTCCCAGAATCTATATTTATTCTCATTTAGCATTTTGATTTGTAACTATCTAAGGTGCTTATATAATATTGTGTATTATAGCTATCTATATTGATGTCTTTGCTCCCACTGGATTGTAAGCTCTTTAAGGCCAGGGATTGTGCTGAAGCTAGACTTCCTGTCTCCCAAACCCTGAGCACAGTGCTTTATACACAGTAGGTGCTCAATAAATGTTTGTCATATTTGCATTTGGACACTATATGCTTCTCATTCTCATTCTGCTGATAACTAGCTGTGTGACCTTAGGAAAGTTAACTTCTTTGAACCTCAATTTCCTCATCTGTAAAAGGAAGGGATCTTAGACTAGAGATGATCCCTACATTCCTTCCAGCTCTAAAATTCTATGAATCTAATTACCACAGACAGCAAATAGGCCTGGAAGATGCGCACTAACAACTCTGGAGAATTCATTAACCTCTAGTTGCAGTTCAAGTTCTTTTAGGCTAACCTGCTTAAATGGTATGAGAGTGTGTGACTTGGCTCTTCCTTTGATTATTACTTCTGTAAAATATTCCAGGTGAATTGATTTGTTTGGTTATTTGGAGCATTTATTCTGTAACTGCAACAGTCCTTAGAAGACTTAATGCTCATTACCCAATGGATCTGTGAGCCCATTGATTAGGAAGTCTCCTCTAGTGATGCGGGTTGTAATCATTCATGCTTGCTGGTCCTGTGAGATTCTTGTCTGTGTCCTCTTGTTAGTGAACCCTAGGGGATCTACTCCAACATGCTGAAGGCCTTTTTAGCTTTTGTCGTCCCATGTTCTTGTCTGCCCATTTCTTCCTACCATACATATTATTTGATGATATCTTTTATTCTTGAAAGACATATTGAGAAAGATAAAGAGAGAGAAAGTAAACAAACCATAGAATTCCAATGAACCCACCCAACGGTATGTGAGTAAATGTTTAACAACAGGCTCTCTGAAAACATATGACATACTTTTAAGTTTAATCACCATTATTAACATTTTTCTCCACTGTTAATCCACAGAATAAATAAATCATTGTTAAGTCTAGACAACAAAATAATAAATAAAATCATAAGTGATTTGAAAGTGTTTGTTGATTTCTGATTCACACTGAAAACTTAACAAATGGTTTTCGGGAGCTGGTATGAATTGGCCTTTTGTTGTTGTTGTTGAGTTGTTTTAGTTGTGTCCAGCTCTTTGTGACTCCATTTTGAGTACTGGAGTGGTTTGCCATTTCCTTCTCCAGCTCATTTTAGAGATGAGGAAACTGAGGCAAACAGGGTTAAGTGACTTGCCCAGGGTCACACAGCTATTGGGTGTCTGAAGCTAGATTTCACCTCGTGAAGACAAGTCCTCTTGATTCCAAGCCCAGTGCTCTATCCTCTGTGCCACCTAGATGCCAAACTGGCTCTAGTGCATCCCTGAACTCTGACCATCCTCACTCAATAGACCTATGATCATGTCTAGAAATCTATTTAGCTTCATGTTGGTGTGGCATCCTAATCTGATGTTTCATGGTTGTGCGGGAATGACCTTGGGTTCTTGAAAATGACTCCAGTTGGACACTAGGTCTGGCAGGCTGTGTCATGTTATATAGGCCTGGAGATGAGGACTAATCTATAGGTTAGAAAGTAGACCACAGGGTGATAAATATTGTTGCCAAAAGAACTCTCAAAACCTATCTCCTAAGACATGACGAGGGCTTGTGGATCAGCATTGGTAGAGGAAATACTATCATATATATATCATAATATCATAAATGCTTCAGTATTGAAGAATAAATATGTGTGTTCATGCACACTCACATGTTTGTGTGTGCTCATATGTATGTTTAAATAAATACATCAGGAAAAGTCTTCCAAATATCAACCAAGTAAAAACTTTTGCAAAGGAAAATATGGCCAATTTTAATAATTCTCCATCCAAGTGATTAGCTGTTCCCTCTCTTCCTTTGGCTATTGCTACGTTGTTTCATGCTGACTTCTCCAACATGAACGGTTTTTGGGCAATCATCAGTTTTTCATAGCTTAACCCTTAGAGATAAAATCCTTTACCTTCTTCTCCGTGTGGTTAAGTGAAACAGTCTGCCAAGACTGATGAACAGCCCATCAGCTATACATGGCAATTCACAAAAAGACTATAGAAAAGATTACAAACATCTATAGTGTTAGTTACAGGAACATTACCCATACAGCATGTAATCCTATCCAAACCTTCCTACAACAGTTTCACAGTGCGCCAGAATTTTTAGGATAGTTTCTATTTTCATCCCATGATCCCATGTAATACATAGTCTTGGCATTTCTTATCACTACCAACCATGCATTTCTCATTTTTAAAAAATGTTTGTTCCAAATTTCAATACTATGCCTTCTTTTTGCCTTAGACCAAAAGCCTATCACACGTTCTCATCATTTTAATTAAACTCGGGCCAATCCAGGGCAAATGTTTGATTTTGACTCAAAAGGTGCATGCAAATCACAAATTCTATTCGATTCCGAATGGAAATGCTTCTTGCAGCACCCTTTCAGCATGTGGAATTAAACAGTCTGCCAAATTTATGATTGCATACTGCTCAAGAAGGGCCCTGCCGATTCACAAATAGAAAAGCAAACCCATGTTAATTCAACAAACAAACAACATGCTTCCATAGTTTTAAGATCCTCCATAGAAAAGAAGGTTTAGACCCAGAATATCAGAGCCCTGACTTTATCCATGAGAGAAGTGAGTACAACCAGTGCTAACTGGCCACAGATGTGGGAACCAGTGATCCCTATGAAATTATACACAATATCATGAAATTTTGAGTATTTATGCTTCTTCTATTCCTTACATTTTGCCTGATCTTAGGCAAAGAAATTCATCCTTTTCCTTGCCTTTAAAACAGGGGAAAGATCAAAGATTTATGACTGTTGCAAGTTTTTCAGAGCTTGTTGGTTCAATTAATGTCCTCAAAGATCTTTCACAACAGGTGCTAATGGAATCCGCTAACCAGTGAGATAACCCACTGATGGAGAAGTGGTCAAGTAAATAGCAGTAATGGGGAATTGTTTGGGATGGTGTGAACACCAGCACCCTGTTAGTTCAGGTTTGATGGTAGGACAAAAGGAAGCACTTACAAGTTATGAATAGTAAACAAAAGAAAGTTAACTTCACCCTAACACAGCAAGGATATGCAACAAGTATATAGAGTGGCCCTTACCCTCATAGTCCCCTTGTCTCTATATGGAAACACCAGCAGGGTAGGGAATTGTGACTCACAGGATCTTCAGAAATCCACCCACTTGGAGAGACTCTGACTGTATGAATGGGACTCTTTAAGCTCTTAGGTGGCCAGGAAGCTACCAAGGGAGGTAGGATCTAACCAAATCCTGGAGAGAACTTTGTGGCCTTTTAAAGGAAACTACTCTCTATTTGGGAGAAGCAGAAGAAACCTGGTCTGATCACAAGAATGCTTCGAAGAAGAATTTGTCGTTTGAGAGCCAGGGCGATGAAATGGCTGAAATGTTGGACCTGTAATCAGCAAAGGGGCAGTTTCAAATCCTGTTCCAGATACTTTTATAGCTATATTGGACAAATCATTTCATCTCCCAGTCTTACTTTACTCATCTATAATATAGGCATAAAATACTTGTAGCACCTATCTCATCAGGTTGTTATAAGGTATACTTGTGCTCTGTAATTGCCTGCTGTTACATAATTACATTGCATAATTGATAAATTAGATTATTTCAAATCCCTTTCAGGTAATTTTTTTCCCTCAGTATCTTAAGCACTTAAAAAACAAAACAAAACACAAAACTGTAGCTTCTTCAAGCTTATGGGAAATTTGGCACATAATTAATCTTTCAGAGAAATAATAACTCCAATAATAGCAGAAAAAATGATAGCACCTATCTCAGAAGATTGTTACAAGGATCAAATGAGATAATATTTGTTTTTAAAAAAGGGCTTAGTGTCAGGCACTAAGTGGCAGTGTCTGGTATATAGTAGACACTATACAAATGCTTATTCCCTTCCCCTACAATGAGCACCTCTAGAAGTATACAGAAGATAAATGCAAACAAATGCAAAATAGTAAAATACAAGGAAGTTGCAAGGGAGGGCACCAGTAGTTGGGGTATCAGGAAAGACTTCATGTAGAAGATGGAGTCTGCATTGCAACCCGAAGGAACAGAGGGATTCTAAGAGGCAGAAGGGAAAAGGGAGAGCACTGAAGGCATTAGAGACAGCTAGTGCAAAGGTGTGGAGACTAGAGATTGAGTGTCATGAGAACAACAGAAAGACCAGTCTGGCTAGACTGCAGAGTAATGGGGTGGGGGGGAGTTTCCAAAGAACATGGCAAAATAGGGTGGGGCCTGGTTTTGAAGGCCTTCAAAACTAAACAGAAAAGTTTTAATTTTATCCTAGAGGCAATAGGTAGCAACTGGAGTTTATTGAGTTGGGAGGTGACATCTGTGTTTAGGGTAAATCATTTTGGCAATAGTGTGCAGTATGGTTGAAATGAGGATCGATTTAAAGAAGGCAATAAATTGGGAGGTTATTGAAATAATCTAGGGGAGAGGTAATAAGGACCTGAAATAATGTGGCAGTTGTGTGAGCACAGAGAATGGTTTAGATGGGAGAGGTGTTGTGGAGGTAGAAATTGCAAGATTTGGCAACTCCTGGGATATAGGAAGTGCAATCATATGAGGAGTAGAGGGCAGTGCTGAGATGATTAACCTTGGAGTCTGGAAGGTTGGAGCTGCTTTTAACAGAAATTAGGAGGTTTGTAAGAGAGGACTATTTAGGGGGAAACGCAATGAGTTTGGTTTTTGAAGTGTTGAATTTGATATATGTCTGGGGTATCTAGTTTGAAATGTCCAGTAGGCAACTGAATCAGGACTGAAGCTCAGAAAAGGGATTGAAGCTGGTTGTATAGATCTGTGAGCCATCTTGGTAGGTATGACCATTAAACCATAGGAATCGATGAGTTCCTTAAGAGAGAGAGTGCTGTAAAGCTGGAAGAAAAGAGTGGCCTCGGCTAGAACTTGGGGGAATACTAACAATTAGTGGACATGACATGGATACAGAGCCAAAAAAGGAGACCGAGGAGAAGTCAGACGGGCAGGAGGAGACCTAGAAAAGAGTATTGCCGTGAAAACCCAGAGGGAATAATATATACAGGAGAAGTGGCTGGTCAACAGTGTCAAATGCAGCAGATAGGTCAAGACAGGTGAGGATTAAGGAAAGATCCTAAGATTTGGCAGTAAGATCATGGTCAACTTTTGAGAGAGCCATTGCAATTGAATGATGGTGTCTGAAGCCAGATTGCAAAAGTTCGAGGTGGATTGAGACTGGGGGATTAGGGGTGGATGAAGTAGGGGTTTGGGAGGGTGAGGGGGAAAATAAGGTAGCAGGGATAGCATAAAGAGAGAGGCTGAGAAAGAAAACAGTAAAAGGAAGATGGACAGAAATCTACAAATAGTAGTTATAAGTTTGAATGTAAATGGGATGTTTATAGCATCTCTTTGTGGTGGCAAAGAACTGGAAACTGCAGGCACACCCATCAATTGGGGAATGGCTGAACAAGTTGTGGTATGTGATTGCGATGGAGTACTGCTGTGCCAGAAGACATGATGAGCTCAATGATCTTAGAGAAACACGGCAAGACTTGCACTGAATAATGAAGAGCGAAATGAGCAGAACCAAGAGAACATTGTATACAACGATAGTAATATTGTTTTAAGAATGACTGAGTAAATAAATCATTCTGACTAATGTAAATACACAAATTGAAAATAAAGGAAAGTACTTTAAGAAAGTCTGAGGGATGAGGGAGGAGAGTAGAGGCATCGAGTGCAGATACCTTTTCTAGGAGTTTGGATGAGAAAGGGAGGGAAGATATAGCTTGAGAGGGTGATCGGACCTAGGAAAGGTTTTTAAGGTTGGAGATGTGGCCACTCTTGAAGGAAGTAGGAGAAGAAGCGGTAGATAGGGAGGGATTAAAAATTCCAGGGAGAAAAGGAATGATTGAAGTTGCAGTTTACTAGAGAAGATGGGAGGGGCTGGGATCAAGTGCACATGTAGAGGGGTTTTCAAGGAGCAGGGCTAGATCATTGTCACAGATGAGGGGAAGAAGAGAGACAAGGATGTTGTAAAGGGGTTTTGTGATTAAGAGAATGGGAGAAGAGGGACCTCATGTTGAGTGGCCTCCATTTTCTGAGCAAAGTCAGAATTGAGGCTTTCATTTGAGAGAGGTGGGAAGGGAGAGGAATGGGAGACTTAAGGAGGAAAGAGAAGGTTTGCACTAGCTTCTGTGGAGGAGAAAGATAAGGAATTATTTAGAGAGAAATGGAGTACAATAATTCCTTTGCTGCAGTGAGGTCCCAGTTTGAATTGGAATACATGAAATTAGGTGAGAACGGAAAATCTCAGAGGTATAAAGAGGAGCAATAGAAAAGCTCATACCACAAAGCTTATGACATTGTGCTTTGGGCCACAGCAAGGTAGAGGATTAGGGTCTTCAGCATGGGAACTTTCCGTAGGTAAAGGTGATGGGGTAAGCACTCAGAAAATGAGAGAGAGGGCATAATGTCAAGGATGGATTATGGATCAGAAAGTCCAAATTGGTTTAAAATTAAGCAAGCACTGAGTCGAGCTGACACTAGGTTTCTATAAACTTTCTTTTGGCTCTGCTACACTCTACACGTATTATGTTGTTCTTCAACTCTTCATCACCCTATTTGGGGTTTTCTTGATGATGATATTGGATTGATTTGCCATTTCCTTCTCCAATTCATTTTACAGATGGAAAAACTGAGGCAAACAGGGTTAAGTGACTCGTCCAAGGTCACACAGCTAGTCAGTGCCAGAGACTAGATTTGAACTCAGAAAGATGTGTCTTCCTGACTCCAGGCTGGGCACTCTTATTCATCTGGCTGCTTTTAATAACAAGTATTATACCTCCCACCATCTCTGTCATGTAGTCGAACTTCCTTAATGAAAAGACTTAAATTACCATATAGCGGTATTACCATATTGACTGGTATACTTGTGATGGGGGTTAGTCAAAGCAGTCCTGATGATTTCTTACTCTGTGATGCTTCCCCTGGTGCCAGAGCCTGTGGCTTCCATAAGAGGGATGCAGAAACATGCCTCATGTTCCGTCCCCTTGGGAAATGCCACAAGTCTTGCTTGTCTTCGTTACATAATGAAGTGACCCCCTTTATGAAGCACCGCTTTGAATCAGAGACCGTTCTAGCTGGAAGGAACTTTAAAACTCATTTTGTCCCACTCCTTCATCTAATTGATGAGGAAAGGGAAGCCCAGAAAGGGAGAAGTGACTTGCCTGAGGTGACCACACAGCTAGTAAGTGGCAGGTCAGGACTTGAACCCAGGTCCCTTGATTCCCAGTCCAGCATTCCTTCTATTAGCTACAATGCTTTGGTGGGTGTTGATGGTGATTGTGAAATCCCAAATTATTTAAGCATTTAGTGGGACATACTCAGGTAGTAAGACAATCATAAAATTGAGATTCACTCATGCAACAGGAAGAATATATTTCAACTTATATAATTATTATTATTCATATTTCACAGTTCTGTAGTGGCTTAATATTGACAAAGCACGTTTCTCCCTGTAAAGTAAATTGTACACGTGTCATTTCCCCCATTTTAGGGATGAGAAAACTGAGGCTCAGAGAGCCGAAATGACTTTTTTTTTTTTGGTATTGCACAGTGAGAGAATTTCTAATTACCAATGCATTTCTGTTTCCATTTTACTGTGCTGCCAAGGAATGTTTGATGAGTCCATGTAGTCAATAAAATGACTTTGTGCTAAAAACCAAACCAAACCACAACAAAATTGACCTTTAAATAATATTGTTATTTTAATGCAAAGTAAATCCAGTGTCTTGGTGCTGGGGTATGGCGGCAAGTGTGCCAGATTTGGAGTTGGAGCACCTGGGTGCAAATCCTCACTCTAACTGTTAATAGTTGTATTACTTTGGCGGGGGAGGGGGGGGTAGCAACTTCTCTGTGCTTTGATTTCTTTATCAGTAAAGGATTGGATTCGATGACCTCTAAGGTCCATTCTAGCTCTATATCTATGATTATATGCACACTATCCAGTTCAATGCTGTTTGATGTCCAAAGCCTATGATCTGATGGAACCGAAATCTTGATTTTCAAAGGCTGAATATGCACATTGCAAATGATCCTTGCAAACCATGCTTTTCAAATTATTCTCATTACTGAGCACAGTAGGT
Organism: Phalanger gymnotis; assembly: GCA_028646595.1. Lineage (NCBI taxonomy): Eukaryota > Metazoa > Chordata > Mammalia > Diprotodontia > Phalangeridae > Phalanger > Phalanger gymnotis. The sequence continues at coordinate 317,524,974 of CM053622.1, read as the reverse complement.
GAAAAGGTCCTGTATCAGCACAATTCAGTGTGATGGGTTTACTATTACAGTACTTCTCCATGAAGCTTACAACGCAGGAGGAGGCCTTTTAAACAAAAAACAAAGAATTACCTTTCCCAGGCTTAGCTTAGGCTCATCCATATGAAAGATGATGCTGTCCATCTCCATTAGGGAAAAGGGAAGAATTCTGAATGGGGAAATACATTTCTTGTAAGACACAGTATAATATAATGTTAAGAAACGCTGTCCTTACAAATTGACGAAGATTATAAAAGAAGAGAATAGTCAGTGTTGGAGGGGTTGTGGAAAGGTGAGCAAAACAATGCACAATTGATGGAACTGGAAATTGGTCCTTCCATTCTGGAGTTGTATTTATGCAAAGAAAGTGACTAAACTGTCCATATTTATCTACCCAGAGATTCTGTCTAACTCAAGGAGGTCAATGACAAAGGGAAAGATTTCATAGATGGCAAAATATGGTTAGTAGCACTTTTTTGGTAGCAAAGAGCTAGAAACAAAGTAGAAGGAAGCCCATTAACTAGGGAATATGATGAATAGAGAGAAGAGGAATACAGATGGACTGATACACAGTAAAGTTAGCAGAATCAGGAAAATAACATGCATGTGAATGGAAATGAACAACAAAACAATCACAACTAAACACTTCAAATTTATTATGATCACAGTTGATCCTCAAGAAGACATAGGCACCTCCTCTGATCTCTTTCCAAAGGTAGGGAGATTGTGGGTGTAGAAAATTATATTTAATGTCATTTTGGGGGTATTTTTGTTAGTTTTGTTGAATTCTTTTTGGCCATCTCTTGTTTTAGCTGTCGTTGTTGTTATTGTTGATGGGGATGGCTCTTTGGGTGGAGAAAGGAAGTGAGTTATATTGAGATATATGTTGAGAAATATTCTGAGATGTGAGCTCCTTGAGGGTAGAGATTGGTTTTTTTTTTTTTGCCTTTTTCTGTATCCCCAGTGTTTAGCACAGTACAAAGCACATAGTAGGCACTTAATAAATGTCTGACTATTTCAAATATATTTACATAGGTTTTTACTTGTTTATCATGTGCTCTAAGAATATCTCTCAGTCTTCTTTCTTTTTAGTGAGAAAGTGCCCTATATTTGTTAATATTATATAGATATTTGCTAGTGTACTTTCCAAATCTGTTATGATTTATTTTACAGGTCTAGAAGTATACCTTAAGACAAGTACTATGTAAGTATTACTTGCTTTAAACATGTTCTTCCCATTGAGCTTTGATTTCAGAATATTTATGTCTCTTAACACATTCATTCCCAGCTTCCTCCTTGACGTCTTCCTGCTCAGTGTATCTCATCTAGAGAACAAGGTATTTGTAGGTAATCCATTGGTTCATTGTGACCTCAGGATTATTATTTGGAATTGCAAATGCTCCATATATCAGAGATATCTGTAATCAAATAGGGTTAGTGACTGGATCTGTGAATTCATTGGTATATAGAACTCTCACAGAAGGTGACTCTTTTTACCAGGGCAAATTAGCACATTGTCTACAAACTAATACTCTCAGAAAGTTGCCTGGAGCATTGACAAATAACGTGATTTGCCCTGGATCATGCAGTCAGTGTGCATCAGAAGTGAGATTTGAACCCAGATTTTTCTGGCTCTAAGACCAGTTTTCCATTCACTCTGCCACTTTCTGAAGCACAGTGTGTTATACAAAACATTGACCTAGATATCTATTGACATGTATTCTAGTTCCTGTTTTTCTGGCAACTGGTGTGATCTTAGGTCAGTCATTTAACTTCTCTGTGAGGCAATTCTGAGTCCGAAAGATGAGATGATTGGATTAGATGGTTTGTAGGCCCATTTCAGCTCTAAAATCCTACAAATAATTAAATGATTATGCCTTGGATCCAGGAAGAACTGGATTCAAGTCTCTCTTCTGAGACACAATGTGTAATTCTGGGCAAGTTACCCTCTCGACGTTCTAGGCACCTCTAAGATGATGAGGAGCAGAAAAGGTGCTGACCTGGATTAATGGATGTCTCCTCATCTGGAAGTCTAATATATCAATTAAATCACGCTTCTAATTTCTATCTTTATCCCTATACAATTCTAGCCTGCATTTGTCATTGGTATCTATGCAAATTCAGAAGAAAGAGGAAGATTGACAGCATTTTGAGTGGGTGCTCTGGGACAAATTTACAGTGGGTCATGGACAAAAGCTGGGTAGATACGCATAGGTTGCAATCTGCATCATTGGAAGTTCACATCCAGTATAGTATGAAAATTGTTTAGAATTATTCAGGTTTGTCAGGATCATGACAGGAAGTGGGGCTAGGTGACACTCTGAGGTTGACCAGTAAGCCAGAGTCAAGTGGACAAGAAGATACCATCGTATATGTGCAGCCTGTTTTTTTAAAATTTCTCAAACATTCTCTATCTTGCTGCTGGGGTCTCTAGCCCTATTTCAGGATCTGATTCAAAAGTCAAAATTTCCCTACTCTTTCTGACTCTTGTCTCTGGTGGTTTTGACCTTGGCTTCATGACTTGACCTTCACATCCTGTGTTTCTGACCTAATATCTTGACTCTGCTCTCCTGTTTTCGATCTCCACTCTTGTTAAGCTTGTCAGCTCCTCTGACTCTCTTAAACTTGGTTTGATTTTTTTGCCCCTTCCTAGTAATCTAACTCAATTCCTTCTTTTGTCCTTTTGCTTCAAGTTGGAGTTGGTGCTTTTTTGCCTTTAATTCCTGATTAACCTCACCTTAGTGCCTCAGCAGGCAGGCCCTGCATCTCTCCTACTGCACCCTTCTAGGACTGGGATAATTCTGGCCTAAATGTACCCAGTTGTCTTGTTCATCTGATTTTTAAAGCATCTGGTGCCTTTTTCCCAGTGCCTTGAGTCAGGTCAATAATTGTTACTTCTCTATCAGTACCAACAAAGGATCAGAGTGAGAGAGGGATAATCTGGCCTGAGACCTCTAGAACCAGAAATAATCATGTCTACAGTCTTTCTTTATTCTCATTGAACTGCAAGACAGATAAATCTCTGATGGGACTCTCCTGAGGGTGGCATTGAATTGGGTGGCCATCTCCCTTATGGACGTGTGTACATATGAACTGTGTTACAGAAAGGGTCACAACTGGAAACCACAATCCTTGTGTTTCTACATCTTTGGCTCAGACCAAAAGCTGCTTGTTTAACTTTCATCCTAATACTTGTCGGAAACTGAGTTGCTTCCTCACACATGTTTTCCCCTCAGATTGTTGATGTTGGGCTGTATCCTATATGATAACAAAATTCCAGACTTCTTGGTCACTGGTTTGCATGCAGCTGTGGCTGGTTGAATTTCACAGAAATCACCATCTGCCATCTGTTTTTTGTCCCTGTCCCCAGTGAATGAGGGGTTTTTCATTTCTAGAAGGACAGGAATTTTATCCCTTAAACTTCTACTGTCTCTTCTGGTCTACACCAGTTGTCATCAGGCAGGTGTCTAATAAAGGGCTACATACTCCGTAGGCGTTAGATAAATGTTTGCTGATAACCTAGCAGATGGATAGTCTTTGTGTAATACTTAGAAAAGAGGCCTAAGAGTAAATAGGATTTAGGAAAACCCTTAGGAGTTGGTCCAGAATTTGGTTTACCCAAACCAAAAGTATGACCTTGACCATTTAGCTGAATCTGGGATTTTGAGCGTATGGAAGGTGAGTCAGTTCAGCATCTTTCATGAGGGCTTTCTCTGGTTGCAAGGTGATGAAAGAGTCTAAGTGAATAAGGGAATTCCAGGAAACTAAATGGCCTGCATGGAGTGTAGGTAGCAGGACCAGCTGGGGCAAGGATGTGCTGGACACTTGAGTTTACTGTTGCAATCTGTGCTCTCCTCAATGGTCACCTTTTCCTCAGATCCAGTCCCTCAAAACTAAGGAATGGAGGATCTAGGAGCAGCTGGGCCTAGGTAGTAGTGTCAGTCCTTAGCATTGCTCCACCAAGATGTGGACAAGCAGGGTATATGTCTAGTCTCTGGGATTAAAAGTGTCCTTGGAAATGAGAGTTTTGCCTTATCATAAATGGGAAGGTGGGGGTGGGGCAAGTGAACAGTTTGGGACTAAACAAAGAGAGACTTTTTATTTTTTTCTACCTTTCATACCACAGTTATCTTTCTTCATCTACGGAAGAATCATAATATTCCTTTATGCCCTGATCTGCATTCCAAGAGCAGAGAAGCCAGTATCTTAAAGGAAAGATACGATTTAAGGAAAGGGGAAGGTGACCCTCAGAATCAAATCAAAAATGGAAAAAATAGAAAAAATATAAGGTATCTACTATCAAAAACAAACTATTTCTCTTTGACTTCTTTTCCAAGTGTTTGTTTTTGATAGTAGATACCTTATATTTTTTCTATTTTCTATTTTTTCAATTTTTGATTTGATTCTAATCTTGATTGTTGGCTCAGTGACGTCATAGAGTCCTGTTTGCTCCATACTAATTCTAGTTTTCATTCTTTCCTCCAGAACTCTTATTTTGCTTATAAATCTATTTTTACTCTGTTGCTTCATTTATTTCAGGTTTTCTTGTAGTACTTGTAGCCAAGTCATTTTTTTTCTCCTTCTGAGGCTCTGTTTGGACTGTACTACTTCTTTATAATGTTGTGTGTCTTCTTTTTACTCATATCTCCCGCTTCAATTTCTGGCCTACGACTTTGTTGTAATTAACTCTCCATTTTTCATTGGAAGCTCTGCTTGTCTTGAACTCCACTGACCATAATGTCCTTGCGGCTAGTACCATCTAGTGCCACTGCCCCCCACTCACCTCTGATTTCCAGTTTCCTCATGTACTGTGTTCCCCTTTAGATTGTGAGCTCCTTGAGAACAGGGGCTGTCTTACTTTTTCTTATTTGTATCCTCAACTCTTAGCACAGTACCTGGCACATACTAGGCATTTAAATGTATGTATTATTGTATTGTATTGTATTGTATTGTATTGTATTGTATTGTATTGTATTGTATTGTATTGTATGGCATTGTATTGTATTGTATTGTATTGTATTGTATTGTATTCTTTGTGTCAGGGACAGGTTGCCTCTTATTCTGTACTTTTGGATGGAGTGGTCAGGCCCTCTTTGGACCTGACCTCAATTTCCTGGGCTCCTGTCACTGGCTTCCACTGCCCCTGTGGAGGCACTAGCTTAAAAGCACTAGATCCCCTTGGGTTGTTGTGGGTCAGAGTGCTGCAGTCTTTGGGGACCTCACTAGCATCTCTGGTCCTAGTACTATGATTTTCTGACTCCTCTAGAGTTTTTTTGCCATCTTTTCCCAGGTTCCTTCCTCCTGGCAACTGATGCCATTGGAACTACAGGTACCTTTGGACCTTTTCTGCTAAGAGTGCTAGTAGATTTCCTGCTTGTGTTCCTGAGTTTATGCTGGTTTCCCCAAGTGGGTAAATGAGGGGAGATCTTTCCCAACACCTGCAGCTTTCTGGATATCTTTTTGTGCAGTCATTATGTGGATGAAGGTGCTTCCGTTTTTCTCTTTGGTTTTGTTCATTATTATATTTGGTGCCTTTTTAAAGTTTTCTTCCCCCTAGAGAATATTTGAGAGAGCTTTGTACCATTTTATTTGGAAATCCCTTTTATGTTAGTTTAATACATAATTGCGATGACTGACGAAAATTCCTTCATTCCGAAAGATAAAGTCTTGGCATGGTCCTGAAAATCTTTCAAAGAATCTACCTTATCTATATTTGTAGCTATGTATGTCTGTATAAAAAAAACTATCTGATTAAATCATTGGCTTGGGGTTTTTGACTTTCTAAATGGACCACTCCTACATGGGTTGTCATATCTGTGTTGGGGAGTAATTGGCCAATGAGAGAGCTTAAAAGAAAAACAGCAATCCCCAAAAGACTGTACAAAACCCTGCAACCTCCAACTGCGTTCTCTGGATTATTGTTTATTGGGAAACTGAATTAATGTTGGGAGAATACATAGGGGATGCTCTTAAAGTACCACAGAAAAAAATGGCACCATCTTTTAGCTATTTTCCATGGCCAGGAGCACCATGGCGATATTTACTCTATGGTAAATAGCAATTGCAGTAACAATGATAAGCCTTCTGGGCAGACATGTTTTGGTGAGGTAACTTTGAATGACTCTCTTATTCAGCTCAAACGCTTTCTTGCATGATGTGCAAAGGAGAGTAAAATAAAGCCCTAGAATGTGGTCAGAGGCTGAAACGGAATAAACAGACCAAAAAATATTGAACCAAAATGTGATGCATGAACTGGACTTACATCTGGTGTACATACATATACATGGCTTCTCTGTGCTAGAAACCATTATGGACCATTTGGGGTGATCAAAAAATTGCTGCCCAGGTGCAGCAGTTTATATTTTGAAAATGAAATAAATCTAGTGGATACTGTGGACTAAGAAGTTGCAAAACCTTATTAGAAAAATAAATCTGTTTTGAGTTAGAGGAGTGAAAAAACCCTAACAAATTATGGGAGTAGAAGTGTTGCAAAACTCAATACATTCATGTTTATTCAATAATCACACACATGTTCCATTAAGAAATACAGAAAAAAATGTGCAATAAATATTGACTCTCACAGCAAAATGTAGAAGTATGTGTGCAATGAATATTGAATCCATTTCAAGATGGTCTGAAGAAAAAAAAAAGAACTTTGGGACATTTATCCAGGTTCAAAAACAGAGAAATCTGGGCTCATTAACAGTCTGTAGAGCTCCTCATGTAGTGCTATCTTTTTTAGCAATGACCCATTTATTCTTTACATGTAGAACACTCATTTGCGTGATATAAGGGGCTTTGGTCCTTTAGTTCTCCTGCTATGTAATCCCTCCTCAGACTTAAGACTCAAATGTGGAAATGGAACTATTCTTACATGGGCAGTGAATATTTGTAGACTGAGCTTTTCCTTCATTTTAATTCAATTTGATTTAATTCCGTTTCTTTTCATTTTAATTCAGCTCAATTTAACAACTACTCCTCAAGCTTGGCACTGTACTAAGAACTAGGTATACAAAGATAAAAAAAAAAAAACCAATGCAATTTCTGTCTTCAAGGAACTTATATAATGTGGCTATGGATAGAATGTGGAGTCTAGAATCAGGGAGACAAGTTCTAATCTGACATCAGACAGTTACTAGTTTTGTGACTCTTGGCCAGTCACTTAAACCTCTGTTTGCCTCAGTTTCCTCATATGTAAAATGATAATAGCTAATAAATATTAAAAATAGCTAATAAATTATAATAACACCTGCCCTCCAGGATCGTTATGAGGATGAAATGAGATAGCATTTATAAAGAGAGCTCAGTATAGTGCCTGGTACATAGTAGGTCCTATATAAATGCTAATTTCCTTCCCCTTTCCTTATATTAGTTTAATATATCATAATCTAATAGAGATGCTATGGCATATGTGGAAATAAGTATAATTCAAGGCTGTAGAAATAAGTATAATCCAACACAGGATGTTACAAGTACAAAGAAGAGCTCCAGATAAAGTTTTTTTTTTAATAAGTTTGAGGCATGTCAGTCAAGGCAGAGTGAAAGTTGTAGGGAAAGATTGGATGGAGAGTCTGGAGACTTGGTTTAAGTAAGGGCTGGCTTTGTCAGTTATTAGCCATGTGACCTTGGGCTGTTTACTTTGCTGCTCTGAGCCTCAGTTTCCTTATGTAGTCTGAGTCTAGATGTGGGATCAAATGGAGAGGCAGCATGGTCTGGAGGAAAGAGTGCTGGGCTATAGTCAAAAGACTCAAGAAGTAGGGGAGAGGGTGGGGTTGCTGTTCTGACACTTATTAGCTGTGTGACCACGAGCAAGTCATTTTATCTTTCTGGGCCTCAGTTTCTTTATGTGTAAAATAAGGGATTGACTACATGACCTCTGAGGTCCCTTCCACCTCTAAATCTACACGCCTCAGAGGGGTTCATAGCAGGAATGTGATGCACGGATGCTTGTGTACTCAACTCCTTACTCCCCAGCACCTCAAACAAGGTGAAATCAAATTAAAGGGAACCTTGAGAAAGAAAATAAATCATCAAAGGACACCCTGAAGGGAATGAATAGTACAGACCCCTCAATGACTTGGTGATGGTAGAGGGAATATGAGGGCTCGCTGTGTATATATGGGCAGCAGCTGAAGTGGAGGAGAGGGAATAAATATTTATATTTATAGTGCTTACTATGTGCCAGGCACATTGGGAGATAGATGCTATTATCATCCTCATTTTATAGATGAGGGAATTGAGACAGAGGGTAAGTGACTTGCCCAGGGTCACATAGCTAGTACGTTTCTGAGGTTGGATTTGAACTCAGGTCTTCCTAACTTGAGACCTGGTGATCTTCTATCCACAGTGTTCCCTAGCTGAAGACCAGTTCCTCTTAGAAAGGTTGCCTTTCTGAGTCACTGACCAGATATAAGTTATATGAAATCCCACCGCTTTTGGCTTCCTCAGTACCTGTCATAGTCCTCTACTTAAAGAAAGATGCTCAATCAATATTGCTTAAATGAAATCTGCTGTCCCAGGCCTGGGGACCTCACTCTGATTTGCTTTGTACTAGGAATGGCTCTGCTGAAGCTGGAGCTTCAGCCTGGGCTAAGGCACTCATTTCAAGGTCCCTAGTGAGACCCACGAGTCACAACCACCACCTCCTGAAACTCACTTAACCTCTTGTTCATTCTCCTGCTGTGCTGTTTCAGCTTGCACTCCCACTGCTTTGTCAAGAGCTCCCCATCTTCCCATCAGCTCTGTGGGGCAGAAAGCAATAACAGAAATGGTCCCCAGGTTTAGTAGCTACATATGTAAAATGGGGACGTGCTCATTTGCCCTCAACACTGTAAGATCATATAATGATGACAAGAAAATTGCTTTGAGATCCACAGGCAAGGAAACAATCCTATTAGTGGTGTTTAAGTGGTGTCACTATTTACCCATGCAGGAGCCATTGAAAACCTTTGATCCTGAACTGACTAAACTAATCAGGGATTGAATCTGGGGAGGTTTTGGTGCCAAGACCACAGCACGTTAGTGGGACAGGCAGAATGGTGGAACATCCTGCTGACTGACGTAACACAATCTGAGTGTAATGGTAGCTTTGGTGCAATGGAATGAGCACAAAATGTAGGAGCAGGAGAATGGAATTGGAGTCTCAGTTCTGTTTGTTAGGATCTTTGGGAAGTAGACAAGCCACAGCTTTCTTAGTCTCCTCATTTGTAAAATAAGGTCTTTTTCAGGTTGGAAGTCTTATTCACTCTCTCAGTCTCTCCCTTTCCTAGCCTTCTTCTATACAGCTACCAAAGTGCATAGGTATGACCATTTCGTTCTCTGCCTCAAGACCCTCCAATGGCTCACTCTTGCCTCTAGAATCAAATAAAAACTCCTCTGTTTGGCATTTAAAGTCCTTCATAATCTAGATCAAATTTATTTCTGTAGGAAGGTTAAGCATTCTTCCCCTTCACATGCTCTATGGGTCCAGCCAAACTGGATTTGTCTAGACAATTTGTCTAGACAAATTGACCCATTGCTGTTCCTCATGCATGATGCTGCATCTCCCACCCCCATGTCTTCAAGCATGTTGCCTGCCATGCCAAGAATGGCTTCTCTCCTTATTCCATCTCTAGAATCCCTAGCTTCCTTCAAAACTCAGGAGCTTTAAAACTTTTTAGAAGATACTTTTTCTGATTCTACCAGCTACTTGTGACTCCTGGCCAAATCCTATTATATTTACCTTGTATAGATTCTGCACATACTTGCATGTGTATTTTTTTGTCCCCCTGATAGAATGTAGGAACTTTGGATTTGTTTTTGCTTTTTCTTCATATCTCCATCTCAGTCCCTGGCTCATCGTAGTGGCTTAATAAATATCTGTTCATTAGTTGGTTAATCCCAATAGGATCTCAGAGGTGGAGGGGACCTGAGAAGTAATCTAGCCCAGCACATTCCTGAACACGAAGCCAAATGTCTTCCACAAAGTCTCTGGTGGTGTAGGTCCTATTGATGTAAGCCTTCTTTCTTCCTCACCCACCCCCTATTTTCTGTGGATAGTTTCTTTCTCTCCACTTTCGTCTGTCACAACAAAGGCTCCAGGGGCTGACTTGTTTAATCCCTTCCAGCTGTTGCCATTCATTGCTTTTGACCAGGCTCTCTCTTCATTGGACCTGGCCCCCACTGGGAGCTGGGAACACGGTCTCACAGTTTCCTCTCTACCATCCTGTTTCTGAAGCAAGTCCACAGCCCTGTGGAGCTTTGCTAAGGAATTTTTAGTCCAACTGAGTGTATACAAGGGTAAAAATAACAAACGCGGGGAAATGTACAAAGTGACAAGGAATCTTAAAGGTCTCACAGTTGGAGTTATCCCTGGAGCGCACTGGAATGTAAATAGGGTTCATTCTGAACTCTTCCAGTTCTCTTGGCTTCTTCACCAATTCTTCCTCTTCATTCTTGTTTTAAGAGAGGACTTCAGTGGGCTACATCTACCCTCTCTATCAGTAATTTATTACTGAGTTTGGTTCTCATGAGTCTACCTACAATGATCCCACCTAGTCTCATTATATGGACCCTGTAGAGTCCTCTCCTCTCCTCTCCCCTCTTTTCTCTTTCCTCTTTGCTTTCCTCTTTCCTTTCCCAGCGTGGTAAAGGAGAGAGAGAGAGAGAGAGAGAGGGAGAGAACACTAGAATTAGATAACCTGAGTTCACATGCCATCACTTATTTTCTACATGACCTTGGGCAGGTACTTTACCTCCCTAGGTCCCAGCTTCTTCATCTGTAAAATAAGGGGGTTGGACTAATTGGCCCCTGAGATTTCTTCCAACTCCTGATCTGTGATGTTACGTCTCAGAGGAAACTCCAGACTGTATCACAATATGGCTTTACTTATGAAAGTTATTTTAGTGCATTCCCTGATAGCTCAAGTGGAGCAGAATTCATAAAGTAAATCTACTGGAGATGGGGAGAGTCCTATAATATACATGAAGGCAAATTGATACGAATTTCTGATTCAGCTACAGATTCCATTGTCTGAATCAGCAAGGTAGCTGAGCCCTACACCCCCAGGTTCAATGCTCAGATTATGTGGCCATATAGTAAATATTTAGCAAAGTCTAAGAAAAGAAACTCCTGGAATTTAGTTCTCTCTTTCACTTCCCTCCCCTACCTCCAAATCTAACTTTACCTTTCTGCAGGGGTGCCTCTTAATTCAGGGATAGTGAGGTCCATCCCCATTAGTGTGATGTCACTGGTGAACTGGCTATTTGCTTTCTCAGTTGCCCCACTTGGCCTCTAGGAGAAATTTCATCAGGACTGCTGCTGTTTGTGTGTGTTGGATTGTTAAGAGTTTATCTTATGTGTTGTAGTCTCCCTTCCCTCCCCCCAAATCTAAGGTCCTTGAGGTTCAGGGACTGTTTTGTTAATACCTTTGTATCCCCAGTGCCAGACACTGCTTAAAAATGCTTGTTGGATTGAACTAAATCCCATATCTATGCAGATTATGAGATGCCACCCCCTTCCTATAATGCCACTCCTTCCTTAGCCAATAAATGCCTGTGATGGCATTAGCACTTCTTAGAGGAGTAGTTAGTTCACTTTCCTAGCTCTCAAATCCATCTATTTATTCATTTAATTAGTATGTATGGAGCACCTACTATGTGCATCGATAACACCATGTAGCAATGGGAAGATACAAGGAAGTTTAGCCCCCAAAGAACCTATATCCTGTTTGAGGAACCAACCAGTACACAGAAGTTACATAGTGACTATGAAGTGTTACTGGGTGGTACATCATTAAACACCAGAGACAGAGCACACTGCTTAGAAGAAGATAAGCACACTTAGGCAAGGATATCTTCATAGAAGAAATGAAATTTTAGCTGGGGAGTATTTGGGCATTTAGAGAAACTGAAGCTAGGGAACTCCAGGTGGAGAGATTGGCCTGTACAAAGGCATGCATCTAGTTAGGGAGGGACTGAAATGAAAACCGTTATGAAAAAAAGTGCTGAATGTCTGTTTTTAATGAAGGGAGAGGTGTTTCCAGCCACCGTGAAACTCTGAGGTATTAATGAGATTTTACAGAGCACCACATTTGCACCTGCAAGAGGAAATCTCTTGTTATCCCCTCCTCATCTCCTCTGTGGGAAGGAAATATTAGCTACAACGTTGCATTGGAGGCTAGGGAAGGACAGAAGCAAGCCCATGGTTAGGTAGGTATAGGTAATGAAAAGAGAAGCTTGTGCTGTGAAAAAGCTTGTGAACAGGAATCTGCCCTTTCTTACTTCTGCCCCTTCATAGGAAACCTCAGTCTTCATTTTCCCCCCTTTGGGTTTAAGATGCATAATTTGATTCTTAAATGTTGCCTTATGACCTTTTGTATGGCTCCCCAGGTAGATAATATGCTCCCTGAGTCCAGGAATTTAATCTTATTCTTTGTATCACCAAAGACATCCATCACATAAGTCAGTTTGCTATGATGCTTGTTTAAAAAAAAAGTAAACATGAATTTATTCCAATGCCATTGATTTATTAGGGAACAATTTGAATTTCGAGTTTACGTATGCAAGATTTCATCAGGGAAAAACAGAAACCAGTACCTACCTGAGCTGAGCACAACACACACACACACACACACACACACACACACACACATACACACGCCTGCGCAGAGGCAAATACCTCAAAAATGTAGCAGCATCCTCAATTCACTGCATATGCTATTTGGCAATCTTGGATGGATAATAGCACTTCACAATAAATCACAAGCTGCAACTTTTCCCATGTCCACTTCCATAAGCACATTTAAGATCTTTTTCAAGGTAAAGGGCCATATTTGTTGTATGTTGTCTGCTGAAGTAGGAGGTGTGGGCGGAGAAGGGCTGGTCCAAATCCACAAAGTCCACCTTCCCATTTTCTTTCCTGGCCCTGGCCACAGCTTCTCAGAGTCGCTGCCCATTGAGGTTGCCCTTTAGCATAACGTAGCTTCACAAGGCTGGTTACCCCTTAGACCAAGCAGCAGGTTCAGCCTGCTGCCACTGGCACTAGTGCTATTTATTGTAATATCTATGTATTTCTCAACCATTAAACAAGTATAAAACTGTCTGTCTTTTTTTTTATGTGTCTCCGATGAAGTTTTTGAGTTGTACCCTTACCCTCTTTTTCTCCAGTAGTCTTGTGGTTTTTGTTGCACAATTTTGCATAGAGAGGCGATGCTTAGGAACACATATATTGAATTTTAGCAAATTGACGGTACCTGATGACAATGGGTCATTTAGTCATCTCACACTGCAGCATTCATAAGTATCCCCCCTCAAAAAAAAGCCTCCATGAAAATAATTTGCCAGCATCTGTTCCAAAGGATAAAGAAGTAGAGAACTTCCTTGAAGAATATGATGTCTTTCCTAATTAAATCAATGTGTATTTTGGTATTGTGAGACTTCAGTGCAAAGTTGTGCGTAAGTAAGGATGGTGGGAAAATGTTTGGAAAATATGGCTCAGGAATAAGGAATGGGAGAGACTCAAGCTTTGCAGACTAAACAGAAACTTTACATTCATATGCTGTGAATCCCCCCTCCATTTTTCAAAAGGAAAGATGGTACTGAATATTGCAAACATCACGTGACATCAGCAAATGTAAAATTGATTATATTTTAATAGATAGAAAATGACAAGTTACTGATGTGTACAGTCTTTTAGAGCACAAGTCAAAAACAAAGAGAAGAATAAAAACGAGGAAAAAATTTTGTTGTGCAATTAAAGCAACTCTAACCTCACCTATTTTGATGATTCATGGTTGCTAAGAGATGGGAAATGGATGGAGGAAAAGACATCAACACTGATTATGAGATTTTCATGTGGAAGTGGCTAGTACAAATCAAATGACACAATCAGACCAAAGGATCCTAAAAAGACCTTGGTCAGCAGTACAACCTTGCTTGAGACATGGCAGCAAAGGGTAACACTTATTTGGAATACAAATTAATTTCCCAAATTTTATAGTAAAAGATGGTAGAAGACAATGATCAGTATTGCCTTGAAAAATAATAAAAAACATAGGATACTAAACAAACTACCAAAAATTATTTTATAGAGGTAGAAAAAATAATAAAAAAAATTAATCTGAAAGAACAAAAGGTTCAGAATATCAAGGGAATTAATGGAAAGAAATGCTAGGGGAGGGAGCCTCACCATACCAGATATTAAACTGTAGTATAAAGCAGCAGTCATCAAAACTACTTGGTACTGGCTAATAAATAGAGTGGTGGATCAGTGGAATAGATTAGGTACACAAGACACAGTAGCTGATGACTGTAGTAATCTACTATTTGATAAATCCAAAGGCCCTAGCTTCTGGGATAAGAACTCAATATTTGACAAAAACTGCTGGGAAAACTGGAAAATAGTATGGTAGAAACTGGGTATAGACCAATATCTTACTCTGTATACCAAAATAAAGTCAAAATGGGCACATGATTTAGATATAAAGGCTGATACTAGAAGTGAACTGGGAGAGCAAAGAATATTTTAGCCGGCAGATATTTGGAGAATGGAAGAATTTATGATCAAACAAGAGATAGAGAACTTTATGAAATAAAAAGCAGTGGAAAGCAAAAAAAGGTCAAAGAGAACTTGGTCAGATAACACTAAGCAAAATCATCTTGATGATTTACAAGGATGCAACAGGAAGAAGGACAAGAAAGTTATGAAAGATGGAAAAGATAGTGCTAGAAAGACTTTTTTATGCTGAGCTCTTTTGACCATCATGGACAATGTAGGTACCACACAGTCATAAAATCTAAAGTTTACTAGACGTTTGAGGCTAAATAAGGTACTTAATCTTAAGTCTCAAGTTTCCTCATCTGTAGTATGGGAATAACAGTATTACCTACCTGTAAGGAGAGATAATATATGTAAAATGCTATATAAATGCTGGCTATTATAGTCCTATTTGTGCTTTTAGATGAAGTGGAAATGGCATTGATGAAAATGAAGAAGGAAAAATCAACTCGACTAAACCAAGTCCAGTCCATGCCTGAACAAGAATCCTCATAACAACACATTCAGCAAGTGGTCATCCAGCCTTTGGATGCTGACCATCAGTGAGGGAAAATCCATGACCATGAGAGACGATCTGCTACATTTTTGGACAGGAAGTTTTTTCTTATAGGTAGCCTAAATCAGCTTATACATGGCCCTTACCTGTTGCTCCTGGTTTTGTCTTCTAGAGCCAAACAAAATTTGAAATAATTAAAGAAAACTGCCACGCTTCAATTCTGCAGGATAAACATTCCCAGTTGTTTCAACTGATTTAGTGTATAGCCTTTTACCATCTTGGTCACCTCTTATCAATATCTTTCCTCTTTCACAGGAGACTACTTGTCAAGTTGCCATTAAGCAATTAAAGCTTCTTTTTTTTTTTTTAGATTCAGTAATCATTCCTTTAATACTACGGTATAGGACTTTTCTGGGAATTGAAGCCAACCTTACTGGCCCATAGTTTGCAGACTCCTTTTAATTAAAAAAATAAAAAAGGATACATTTGTCCTTCTACAGGCCTATAGTACCTCTCCTGTTCTCCACGACTTTTCAAAGTACAGTGACTCTTCAGTCTCATCTGCCAGTTCTTTCAATACCTAATGATGTAGTTTATTTGATCCAGGTGACTTGAACTCATCAAGAACAACTGGGTCCTTTCTAACTTATCTTGCATATCAACTCCCTATTTGCCTATTAGCCTGTTACATTATCTCAGTGAGATTATGTATATTCTGATCAAATGATACAACATATGTAAAGTGCTGTGCAGGCAAGGGTGTGTTGGCAAATGTTTAATAACCTGCACTCCAAAACCAAAAGTACTAATGGCACACTTTTAAGTTTAATTTGCATTATTAACATTTTCTCCATCACTTTCTTTAGTCTAGACAATCAACAAAACAATAAATCAAGCCCTAACTTGTAGAGTATGCCAATTTCTGAGGTGTAAATGTTCACACTGAAAATTTAACAACTGACTCTCATTTGTTTGAGCTGGCTACAGAGCACCCCTGTGTGCAGGCCTTAAAACACTCCATGTGAGTGTTACCTGTCATTATCATCACTATCACCATCACCATCATTTAGACACTCAGTGAGCATCTGTAGTAGTGCCAGGATGTAAATACACATAGATTGAAAAAGAAAGAGACCAGCTCTGTTCTCTCTTTGTCATTTAGAAAATCATTCCTGGTCTTTCTAATACTTTCACTTGGAGTCATCTTAGGGACATTTTAATATTACATAAAAATCAAGAGCTTCAGATGTTTCTATTCGGACAGAACAACCACCTTGCAATGGAGATTTGATAGTTTGCATTTCAGTCTTGTAAACAAAATTTCTTTTTAAATATAGCTAATTATAGATTGCTGGCTATGAAAGATATAAGCAGCAGATATTATGTTTAATATTTCCTTATACAAAAGGGAAAAATCACAAATTCTTTTAATTGTGTCTTTAATAACAAAAAGAACATAATCATTATTATCCAAGATCTATTGCTTTTTGTGGGGTTTTACATACCAGTATCTTCTCTATTATGCTCACAACATAAATTATTAGGGACCAATTAAGCAAAATTGCAGTACAATAACTAATGAAATCTAGATTCTTAACAAAACCCTAAGTATATTTGCACATCATTTAGAATTCACCTTTAATAAGGTGAAAGATCTTTGCCCCCATCCTCTCCCCCACCCCCAGCATATCCCAGAAAATCTTGTCTTTAGGATATTTGTTGACTGTTCTTGGGTTTTTGCTAATTTTGATAATCTGCACCAATACAAATGAAGTGGTCTCACATAACCAGAAACTAACTTAGAACCTGAGTACCAGGAACAGAAGTTGCAAGAAAAAGGAACCTGGGGAGCTGAATTCCTTAAATAGTTGTTGGGTGAGTGACATTTTAAAGAGGAGGAAATGGGAAGGGAGTAGTACATCCTTGTCTAGATAAAAATTCTCCCTGTCAAAAAGAAATATGTGTCATGAATGATAGTTTTGCCCATGAATTAACTTCATACTTCTTTTTTTTCCTGAGTCTTAAGCTATGTACCCTCTTTTCCCCTCCTCTCCCCTTTTCTTCCTTTATATTTTTTCTCCAAGAGCCCTGACATTAAATAGTTGGCCCTTTTGCAGCATCAGAGTGGAACAATGGAAAGAATGATGTTTTGGGAGTCAGAAAATTTGGGTTCAAATCCTGCCAATGGCCTCTAGTGCCTATACGACCTTGAACAAGTCTTTTTTCCTCATCTGTAAAATTGGGGGATTGGACTGGAGGGTCTCAAAGGTTTCTTCCATTTTTGAATTTGTAATCCGATGATCACTTTCTCTATTTGAATTGAGATATCAATGCTTTATTTACCAGGGAGTTCAGCAGTCTTGGATGATTTAAACATCAGTGACTAGACTTTGTCTCCTTTGTTTACTCCTCTTCCGTCCCCTATCTTGATAATTGTGAGCATTCCCCAGGGCTTATTCTTTGGCTTTCTAATAATAATAATAGTAACAATAATGAAATATAATTTTCATGGCATCTATTATGTGCCAGGCAATGTGCTAAGTCCTTATGAGGTAGGTGATATTATTATCCCCATTTTATAGTTGAGGAAACAGAGGCAAACAGAAGTTAAGTGACTTGGTTAAGGTCAAAAGGCTACTAAGTGTCTGATACTGTATTTGAACCTAGGTCTTCCTTACTCCATGCCCAGTACTCTAACCACTGTGCCATTGAACTTCTCATTGTAATGGTAAGCAAGGTAGGACTTTTTGTTGCCTTTTGTTTTGGAGTGCTTCTCAGCACTAAGGCAATCAAGTGCCTTTGATTGAGTCTTGCCTTTGTTTGTAGGAAGGTCAACACTCTTTTGCTAGTTAGGTCATGAGAAGTGTGAAACCCTCGAGGTGTGAAGCACTCTGACCCTGAAGAAATATATGTATATACTCTGAGGTTATCATTTTGTCTGGGGCTCACTTATTGGAAGAGTGTTGGAGACTCTGGGGTAGTCATTTAGGAGGCCTCTGGCATTGAAAACCCAGATGTTGATGCTTCTCTCTCTGGTAACTGTATGTATTGCCATAGTTAGATGGTTAGATGCCTCTCTACTGGTTTGTGTTTATTTGCTCTGTTTATACAATGTATGCTTGTAATTTGTGTTTGTATACTCTCTGAAGCTGAGGGTGCTGGCCTTTCCCCCTGAACTAAGTGAATGATATATTTATGTTTAATTAAAGTGAGATCATAAACCCCTTAAAGTTGCATTCCTTAGAAAAGCAGATCAAAGAACCTGTGCTAACAGTCTTCCTGCGTGCTGGTGTTATTGGCCTTATACCTCCACAGCAGCTGTGAGCAGCATTGTTGTTACACTCATCAACTTATCTGTTTCTGTGTTGTTTTAACTTGGTAAAATTATTCTGTCCAACAGGTCTAATGATGTCAGTGCTTCATGATATAATGGATTAGACTTGAAGTTAGCAGACTTCAGTGAGAATCCCAGATAGCTGTGTGGTTATAAATGAGTTATTTAAACTCACTGAATATTAATTCCTAATCTATAAAATGGAGATAACGCACCACCCAGATCAAAAATTTGTTGTGATGAAAGCAGTTATAAACTTTAAAATAAGCTACTATCAATATTGCTAATTCTGACTTCTCACCCATAAGGCTTGCATTTCTTTTTTTTTTTTCACACCTAAAAGCATTTTATTGTTTCTCAAGTACACAAGAACCACGGAGCGACCAGATCACGAAGGACAAGCTTGGGCCCAGGATGTGCACACGGCAAAGGAGCTCAGGCAAAGGTGGACCCATTCCAGCCCACATTGGCTGCATTCATGTCGTAGTAATTGATATAAATCCTGTCCCCGGGAATTTTGAGATGCTTGGTGAGCTGTACGCCTTGTTCTGGGGCCCGCCGATCTTGCCGATGCTGTGCAGGCTGCACAGAGCGCACGGGTCCGAGGAGCCCCCGAAGGACATCAGCTGCTCCGCCGAGATGTGCACTGCGATGTACTGGGCGGGCTTGCCCGTGGCCTTAGCCAGCTGCGTCGTGAGCTCGCTCAGCAGAGAATCGGGCACCGCGGAGCGCGGCACATTGGTCTGAACCACGAACATCGGCATGTTGGCAGTGCTCAGACGGGAGGCGGCGCGGGGAGGCAGGAGCGGGCCTGGGCCGAGCAGGAGATAGCAATCGGGCTGGGCTGGCAAAGTGTGCCTCAGCACGTCCGCCAAGGCTTGCATTTCTAAATGCCCATATTAGCGGTGTGGTGTGATAGATTTTGATCTGAGCTTGGGGAGGGAGGAGTCAGAAGACCTAGGTTGCAATTTCTGTTTTGCCATTTGCTAGCTGTGTAACCTTAAGCAAGTCACTTACCTTCTGTGCCATAGGTGTGCTCTGGGGATCAGTTCACTCATCTGTCAAATGCTGAGAATAATCTCTAAGGCACCTTCTACTTCTAAATTTATAATCTCATGAGGGCCAGTTTCCTCAGGGGATAACCTTTGCATTACTTACTTCTCAGGGCTGTTTCAACAGATGTGTTTTGTTAACTCTTTAGCATTACCTACATGATGGTTGTCATTATTACCAGATATCCACTTGGCTGTCCCCATCTCATTTTTAATTCAACATGTCTCAAAATGAACACAACACTCCCCCCACCCAACCTCTGGCTCTTTCTCTTAACTTTCCTATTTTTGGAAATGGTACCACCATTCCCCCAGGCACTCTTAATAAAAACTTGGGAATCTTTGAATTTTTTCTCCTTCACTTGCATTCATTTAGTCACTAAGTCTTGTAAATCCTTCCTTTAAAATGTCCTTTTCATTTTTTTAAAATCTAGTCCCCTTGTCACTGCCTCAGTTCACTCATTTATCACATTACCATTGCAGTGCTACTGGCTTCAAATTATCCTTCCTGATTGCAGTCTCTTTTCCCCTCCACTGCATCCTACTCTCAGCCACATCATGTGGACTTCATCAGTCACTCCTCAGCTCAAAAACCTCTGATGGATTTCTCTTCCCTAGGAAAAAATCCAAAGCCATCAGTTTTGTTTTCAACACTCTCAGTAAATTTGGTCCAGTTCTATCTCTTTTGCCTTATTTCCTACCAGTCCCCCAAACACACCCCTTACTCAAACAAGATAGGTCTCCTCACTTGCCCTCACATGTGCCATATTGATTTGTAGCTCTAAGTTTTTGTGTATGCTATCCTCCCTACATGGAATAAGCTTTCCCCTTTATTCCAGGCTTCATCCTACACTGCTTCCATCATATCATTCTCTGTTACAAAGCTATAAATGACTCCTCTCTTGCCTGATGTGTTACATCTAAACTCCTCAGCTTGGATTTTATGATTCTCCCACAATCTTGCCCCTTATAAGTGATCCAAGCATAGGAATGTCTTGTCTCTTTATCTGGCCCTGAGGATGTGCCATGCTCATTGTGGATTCATATCCTTTTTTCCCTCAATAATTCTCTCTCTTTCTCTTTCTCTCTCACACATACACACATACACACACACACACACACACACACACACACAGAGGAATGGCCTTTTATGAATACTCTATCTAAACTTTAGCCATTTAAGATTCATATCAAGCCCTTCTTTTTCCTCAGTTCGTTTATAAATTCTATTACCAACATGAATCTCTTCCTCCCCTCAACCGAAATTCCAAAGGATCTGTCATTTATACTACAAGGTAACATGGCATAGGAGAAAAAGCATTAGATTTGGAGTCGGATGGCCTGGGTTCAAATCCCGTCTATGCCACTTATTAGCAAATCAATTCTGCTTTCTCAGCCTCATTGCTGTCATCTATCAAGTGAAGAGATTGGCTTAGATGATTTCCAAGTCTTTCCCAGCTCTTAATTCATACATTTTCTTCTACAATTTCCATATGATTTATAAAATTATGTGGTATTGAACAATAGTGGTGGTGATAATGAGGTAGCAGAGATGTGTAACTCTACAGCACCACCTCATGACCTAGGCATTGGAGTGTTGCTCTGCAAAGAATAATAAGGAGAAGCTGGCAGTCGCCGACATGGAATGGAAAGAGTGGTATGCAGAATCCTCCTGGGATCTCATGACAAACAGAGTGGCCCGTGGAAGGTGGCAAATGTCCTGGGTGTACTGGATGTAATTCATTAGGGAATGAGGCAATGGGCAAATCACAAATCAAGGATAATGAGTAACAGAAGTACTGTCATGTCTCAAATCCAATGGTAACACAAATAGGCTGCCTAGAGATAGAAAACTCAATGGAATGAGCCAATGATCCAGTTATGTGGATTGAAATAGAGATAGTAAAAACAATATCATCGATTCCAGTGTTTAATGGCTCTATACTCTCTTCTTATGGAGGCATAGTGGATTTAAGTGATATGTAATTTGCAACATTATTGTAAGAAGTTTCCATTCTGAGCATATTATCCACACATGAGATTTTATCTTCTACAAGATAGAGAATGATAAGGATGGTGACGCCAGTGATGATGCCAGTGATAGTGGTTATGGTTGGGAAGTGATGGTGATGCTGGAAGGGACAGTTGTCTTGGGGATGAAATGTAGCTGAAGCCCATTGGGGAACAGAAACAATACTGTTTGAACTGAAAGAAGAAAGTAGAAATAAAAAGCAGCAGCCATCTTTCTGTGGCTGAAGTGCAGTGGCTGGGGGTGGGATACTGAAGGGTTGGAGTAGTTTCCTGGGTAATTTAGGCAAAAGTTGTACTTTTGCTTTAAGTTGCAAAAAGTAATTGAAATGTACTGCCAATAGATAAGGAAACACCACTCTCCTTAGCCTTACATTTTCCATTCCTCCAATTCAAATTTCCATTACTTACTTGGGGCTATTATTATAATGTTCCCTATTGCTACTTACAAACCACCCCTAATCTTCAGGTATTCTCTCTTTAGTGGTGGTGGTGGTGGTGGTGGTGGTGGTGGGGAGGTTGGGGGAGGATTTTCTATGTGAATAGGAGATACTATGACTTTAAATCAAGAGCTACCCCTTTACCTGTTGTATGCATGACAGAGACTCATGTGCAAAGCATAGGGCTTTCTGCTGTCCCTTTTCATTTCTCTTAGTAAAGCTTTTTTTGATGCCCATGTACTTACTGCCTTAAGTAATGACTTATAGAAGTCAAGAATAAATTTT
>CM053622.1:317482186-317494918 GCA_028646595.1 Phalanger gymnotis | reverse complement strand
CAGCTGAGCCTCTGGCATTCTCAAGCCCCTCCTCAACGACCAGAGACCATTGGTTCCCCAGTTGGCCCCTTTTAAGTCATTAATCTACACCCACACAGGTTTCACACCTGATAGGGCTTTGGGCCTGGGGCTTAGCACTTAACAGCTGAAAGTACTTTCACTCAAAGTAAACAAAAGCCAAACTCCTGAAGTGCTAAGGAGCCCATTCTAAGGAGCCCATTTTGCCTTACGACACAATAGGCCATGATAGAACTGCATGGTTAGCCCTTTGCACTAGTACATCGGTATATATCTTGCATGGGCACTGCAGATGGATAATACACTGAGCCAAGAATTGAGTAGGAGGAAGGGAACAGGTGAAATTATATTTGGAAAACTGTGGAGCTCTTTCAGTGATCCCAAGCTGTTTCCTGACCAAAACAGGTAAATAATGCCCTACTCCCCACCCCACCCCAACACAATACTTTCAATACTAATATTATCCTAGTGGTGCTATATAGCTATGGGTCATGAAACACAATAGTCTCCAAAGAAACAAAATTCCAGGTGACCCAAAGAAGGCTGCAGCGTATAATGCACACATGCAGCAATAATTTGCACATGGGAAGTAGTATAAAATAAATTATTCAAGAAATGTATGATCAGAAAAGGAAGTGGGCTGGTAGATTAGAACAAGTCATAGCAGATAGATTAGACAATGTGAGTGCTACAGTGGAACATTAAAAGATAACAAGGAAAACCTCCAGTTTTTTGGGTAGATATTCTATGGAGGACTTATTGGGAGAATTTAGACAAGAATCCTACGGAATAATAAGGCATAAATGAGCTGTCGTCTGTACCAATGATGTAATAATGATGGCCCACAGAATGTTTTAGTATTGAAGTATTCCTGAAGTTGGGATGGTTTCTGGGGACTCATCACAAAGAGCGATGATCATGGAGAGTCAGTGCCTTGTCATACAGAGCACTGCCTCCATTTTCCTTTTTTTACAGGCTTCGTTTACTGATAGATCGGGAGAATACCATAGACCTGAATTTCAGAAAGTCATTAGACCAGAAATTTTTTACCTATTTTCTGTTATGGGTCACTTGGACAGTCTTATGAAGTCTAATGGACCTTGTTTCAGAACAATGCTTTTAAATGTGTGAATAAAAATATGTAGGATTACAAAACAAACCATTTTTATTGAAATATAGCTATCAAAAATGTTAAAAAGACAAGTTTATTAACCTCAGGTTAAGAACACCTACACTAGACAAGATTTCTCATGATATTTTTGTGGACAAGAGGAAAGAATATGACATCAATCAATTGACAAGCATGTATTTACTACACACCTACTCTGTGCAAGGGGTTGAGCTTATTGCTGGGAATGCAAAAATAAAAATGGAATTGAAACAATCCCTATTCTCTAGGAGTAGGGTTTTACATTTTATCAGGGAGAAAACCTTTACATATACAAGTATATATCAAATAAATACATACAGAATGAACATAACATAGTCAATAAGTACCTATCAATAAGAGCACCTAGATGGTGCAGTGGATAGAGTACTGGGCCTAGAATTAGGAAGATGACTCTTTGTGAGTTCACACCTGGCCCCAGACATTTACTAGCTGTGTGACCCTGGGCAAGTCACTTAACCTTGTTTGCCTTAGTTTTCTCATCTACAAAATGAGCTGGAGAAGAAAATGACAAACCGCTCCAGAGTCTTTGTAAAGTTTCCTTGTAAAGAAAACCCCAAATGGAGTCATGAAGAGTAGGACATGACTTAAAAAGAGCTGAACAACAAGAAGAAACTTGTTAATCACCTTCAATATGCCAGGCACTGCACTAAGCTCTGGAACAAATACAGATAATAAATAATATAACAAATACAATAAATATAACATACAAATATATGATATATATATATAATAAATGCATATAATAAAAGGTAGTTAAATAAAAGGTAATTAGGATGGCAAGGAATTAGTACTTGAGGGGTTGGGCTTCTTTAGGAAAAAGGCTTCTTATAGAAGGCTATGAGATGGCTGATAGGAAGATTTGAACTTGGAGAGTGATAATTAATGCATACGTGGCAACCTAATGCTGTAGGATTAGGATTGACCTATGATCTAATTCGTGCGGGTACTTAGTGCTAGAAGATAGAAGATATTTTAGATCTCTTCATTTTATAAATGATGAAACTGAGACCCAGAGAGGTGACTTGCCCAATGTCACACACAATAAAGTGGCAGATCCTCTGATACAAAATCTAATGTTCTTTCTACTACATCACATTGCTTCCTGTGCCCCAGGGATCTGTACTTAGTCCTGTTCAATTCCACTTCATAATCAATTAATCAGATGAAGGTATGGACAGAGTGTTGATTAAGTTTGCTGTTGACAAGATGCTGAGGTGGATAGCTAACACACTGGACAATGGAATATGGCTTCCAAAAGATCTTGACATTCTAGCATAATATGAATTGAAGAGCAGATTTTGAGTTGAATTTCATGCTTTGGGGCATGAAATTTGACTATTCTATTCTATATTGACTATTCTAGAAATTGACATTCTAGCATAAGATGAAATTTAATAGTAATGAATGTAAAGTCCGACACTTGGATCCAAAAAGAAAATCAACTTCAGAAGTGCAGGATGGGGAAAATATGTTTAGAAAGCAGTTTGTATTAAAAAATGTTGCAAGTGTTAGCTAACTGCTAGGTCAATATGAGCCAGCTATGTGATGTGGTAGCCAGAAGAGCTAAGGCAATCTAAGGCAACAATCACAGAAGCAGAAATTATATACTATGACTCTCTCCTGGCCTTGTCAGACAGTACCTGGAATGTTGGGTTTAGGTCCTAGTGCTACATTTTGGGAAGTATATTGATAAGCTGGAGAACATCCATAGGAAAGGAACCAGGAGGATGAGAGAACCAGAAAAGAATTCCCAGAATGATCCATTCTGGGGACTGACTTTATTTGGCTCAAATAAGAGAAGATGTGAGGGAGGAGATGGCATAAAAATGATTCCTAGGTATTTAAGGGACTGCCATATAGAAAAGATATGGACTTTTTCTTCTCAAGCCCATATGTTAGAACTAGGAGTAATGAGTGAAGATTGCAAAGAATGGATTTTAACTTGACATAAAGGAAAGCCTAACAATTAAAGCTATCCCAACATGGGAGGAATGCCCTATAAGGTGGAGAACTCCCCATCAGTGGAGGTTTCTAGGTGTTTTGGACTCTGAGATCCCCTCTCGACTCTGGGATGACATGATTCTACAATGCAGTGGTCTTCTCTGGTCCTCTGTTGCTTCATCTGTGAAGTAATTGGCTGTATATGACAACTTCTAAGTTCCCTTATGATACTGAATCTTCTGATTCTGTGAATCTGGCTGTCCTTAGCCATGGGCTATGCCAAACAAAGGGGCGTGTTTTGTTGCTGCTTACATTGGTGTGAAACCAAGAATGCCATCCTCTGGAGGGTGCCAAATGGATCCATTGCTTACTGATGATATGCCTACATAATATATTTATACACATATGTGTATATAGTAATACATATATGTGTATTTATATGTGTGTATGTGATACATGCACATAATATCTATCTATGTATGTGTGGGGGAATGTAATATGTACATATATGTGGATGTATATTATATATATAAAATACAAATATTTTATACATGCATATATGTATGTCTGTGTTTAGATGTAGATGGATGTATGAATATCATAGCATATTAGCTCCAATCCCTAGACCATTTGTCCTGGCTCACCAGACTGGCACTGAGCCAGGCATGACAACCCTTCTCTCTTACTCACTCACTCACAGAAGTAGATGGTGCCAGCCAAAAAGAAAACCACCTTCTTCTGCTCCAGATACATTGGCAAGCCACTCGGGTGCTCAACACCCTGTGGGTGCTCAATCACTGTTTACTGACTGGCTGCCTGACTGACAGAAGCAGAGCTGTCCCTCCTTTACTCTTTCATAGGATAGCAGGAGAGGGGTCAATTCATTTGAATGTGAAGTAAATATGAGATTCTGAACAAAATCTTGGCTCTGACCAAGTGTGCTAAAAATGCATCAAGGAACATTTTTTTTTTCTGGTATGAATTTCTGCCCCAAAGCATGAAATTCAACTCAAATTCTGCTCAGACTGTGGGACAGCATGCCAGACGGCTGTTAAAATGGGCCCCTTGCATTGCCTATTTCCTTTTAAAAATAATCTCTGACCTATCCACCTGGACTTCTGATGGCAGGCTTTCCCTTCACTCTCAATGTTTCTCCTGCCTTGCTAACTAGAAGAAAACTGTATTTAAATTGCAGAATGTCCCTACCCATGACCTGCTAACATAGTGGAAGGATTGCAAGAATTACCGAATGATGGCATTCAAAGGGACCTTAGGGGTTATCATGATACAGTGGAAAGATAGTTCCATTTGGCGTCAGAAAACCAACCTTCAAATCCTGGCTCTTCTTCTTACTACTTGTGTGATCTTAAGCAAGTTATAGACCTCTTTGGGCCTCGATTTTCTCAACCATAAAATGTACAGGTTTCTAAGTGCCTTCCAGTTCTAAATCTGGGTCTCAGTGTCTTAATTTGTGAAGTGACTAAGTTCTCCTTATATTCAGATGAGAATACTAAAACTTACTCAGAGTTACACAGTGATTTAATAATGAACCTGGGCTTAGAACCCAGGATTCTTGGGTTCAGGTTAGATAATTGCTTGTACTGTAATAGAATTGAAAAGAAGACAGAGTTAGGATTTTGGGGATCTTACTTTTTCTGTTTTCTACAGTTCCAAAACCTTTTTATGCTTGTAAGATTTTAAAGCTAGAAATAATTTCACCTCATCCCCTCACTTTATAAACAAGTGGTGATGTGACTTGCATGTTGTTCTCCCCCTCCCTCTGCCCCCTAGTCTCCATTGGACTGTGAGCTCCTTGAGAGCAAGGACTGTTTTTTGTTTTCTTTCTATCCCCACAAGGCTTAGCACAATGCCTTAAACATAGTAGGTGCTTAATAAATGCTTGTGGACTCCACTTAGGTAGTAAATAGAAGAAAGAAGATTCAAACCTAGTTATGTTATTTCTAAATATCTATTATCCACACACAGCATCAGAGCTGCTTCTACCTGAGGCTAAGAAACACTGGCTTTGTGGTAATACTTGCATTTAATAAAGTGCTATCATTTATTCTACATTAAGCTGTACTGTCTATAGAGGGTCTCAGTGCCATATTGTCCTATGCTTTTTTTTTTTTTTTGTGGTCAACTTTGGCTAACTCTAATACCATGGAACAGTATGCTAGCTTTACATATAGCCATGGTAGGTTTGTTGCTAAGTGCTATGACTTGAGGGTGTATGAAAGACCCTCTGCTCTAAAACATCCTTTCATCACATCCATCAGAGTACTAGAATTTCTATCATCAGAAATATATTTCTTGACATTGAGACATGGAATTCAATGAAAATCACCCCGAGAGAAATAAAAAATATGACTCACTATTACCTTAGCAAGGATTAGCACGATAGAGTATAGGTTCCTTGGAGGCAGGGACCTTTTCATTTTTGTCTTTGTATCCCAAGCACCTAAAACGATGATTGGTACATAATAGGAGTGAGATAGAGTTTTAATTAAGGGCTTACTATGTGCCATACCCTGTGCTGAGTGCTGGGAATACAAATAAAAGTGATAGTTTCTGTGCTCAAGCAACCTTTATTCTAATAGGGCAGGGAAGAAGATAACACAGGAAAGGGAGCTGGAAAGGCAGGGAGAGAGGGAGGGGAAAAAGAAGGAAAAGGAGTCTGGAGAGAATTCAAGCATGGGTGAGGTGAAGTATGACTGGAATCCTTCTTAAAATGGTAGTCCAAGGGAAGAAATCTCCATCTGTAGAGGAGAGCTTCAAAATAGAGGTTTCTCCAGAGTGGCAATAGAGCAAGCAAGAAGAAGGAGGAGGAAAAGGAGAAGAAAGAAGAGAAAAAGAAAGAGGAGGAGAAAGAAGAGGAGGAAGAAGATGAAGAAGAGTAGGAAGGAGAGGAGCAGAAAGAGGAAGAGGAAAAGAAGAAAAAGGAGGAGGAGGAGGAAGAGAGAGAGAGACAGAGACAGAGAGAGAGACGCAGAGACAGAGAGAGACAGAGACACAGAGAGAGACAGACAGAGAGAGGGGGGAGAGAGGGAGGGAGGAAGAGAAAGAGAGAGGGAGAGAGACAGAGAGAGATATAGAGACAGAGAGATGCAGAGACACACAGAGAGAGAGACAGAGAGACAAGGAGAGACAGAGACACGGAGAGACAGAGACACAGAGAGAGACAGACAGAGAGAGGGGGGGGAGAGGGAGGGAGGAGGAGACAGAGAGAGAGAGAGAGATCATCCTTGACTGAATGATTTTTAAGGTCACTAGATCATAGAAATTATCTAGTCAAACCTTCTTACTTTGTGGATAAGGAGACTTAGGCCCAGAAAGGAGAAGATGAAAATTATGTGGTAAATTAATGGCATAGCTAGGGCTTAGATCCAAGCCTTCTGACTCTTCCTAGACCTACTCCACCAAAGCATAATGAAGAGTTGGATGGAAGGTGACATTAAAAAAAAAAAAAACATAACCAAACACATTAGGATGGAGGGGGAGTGATAGAAGAAACTAGAGAGAGAGCTTTGAAATATGGGTTGGCACTGTCAGAGAGGGCAGATGGGGTATCACAGTGAAGTGAGTCATATGGTCATTGGGCACTTGGGGTGAGCAACCAAAGAATGGGAGGATAAAATTGGGGAAATGGAAGGATGGAAGAAAAATTCTATGATTTTGCCTGAGGTTGAATTTGATTAACAGTCAAAGTGTCATTCAGGTCTGAAATATGATGGCGCATTATGCAAGGCCACATATATGAAGCTACTTTGTATTGAAGAAGGAAGACTGTGGGAGAGGATTCTGGGAAGATGGTGGAGTAGGTCAGAAAATTTCAAGCTCTCCAGATTTTCCTCCACAAAAGAGATAAAATAGTGCCTCTGGGCAAACACAGAGTGCTGAAACAATTAAGAGTAGGAGCAGAACAGAGGTTCTTCTGGGATAATTAGAGAAGATCCAAAGAAAAATCCCAGGACTAGATTTCCTCCCTGTGAAGAGTAAACACCTTGAGGGTAGATCTGCTTAAACAGCAAGCAGCAAACCCTAAGGTTATCTGGGTCTGAAGGGTGCCTCCTCCACCACAGGAATTTTTACCCCCCAGGACAGTGAGGGGAGTTGGGTGTCTGACCTGGGGAAGATGTAGGGAAGCTCTGCTGACAAGGAACACCAGATCCACCTGTGCTGCGCAGAGTGGAAGGGATCAGAAGGATCCAGCATACTCCCGGTGAGTGCGGAAGTGCGGCAGGGATGCCGCTGGCTGCGGGCACCAGCTGGAGATCTTGATTTGAGTTCAAGGTCAGGGGGCAGAACTGAAGAGGATCAGAGGCACCATTCCCCATACCCCAGGACTAGATGTGATTATAAAAACTAAATTACTACATAAAAAAAAAAAGTACAGGCAAAGGAAAAAGAATCCAACCATAGAGAGCTACTATGGGAATAGAGAAGACCAGACCAGAGTTCGTCTTCAGAGGAGGATATTGAAGCAAAGAAACCTTCTTCTACCTCAAAAAATAATATCAAATGGTCACATGCCCAAAAAGAATTCATTGAAGAACTTAAAAAGGACTTTAAAAAATCAAATGAGAGAGATAGAGGAAAAATTAAAAAGAAAAATAAGAATAATACAAGAAAAACAAGATGATTATGACAAGAAAGAAAACCAATTAGAAAAGAAGATCTGGAATCTTAAGGAAGAAAATGACTCCTTGAAAATCAGAATTGGGCAATGGAAGCCCACAAAGTTGTTAAGAGATGAAGAAATAAAAAAAATAAAGAATGAAAAAATAGAAGAGACTGTGAAACATCTTATAAGAAAAGTAAAGGATCTAGAGAACAGATCAAGAAGAGAAAACATAAGAATAATTGGATTACCTGAAACTTCTGCTCACAAAAAGAATCTTGATGTAATAATGCAAGAAATAATTAAAGAAAATTGTGCTGCAGCATTAGAACAAGAGGGGAAAGTGGAAACAGAAAAAATCTACCTGTCATCACCTGAAAGAGATCCTAAGAGAAAAACTCACAGAAATATTACAGTTAAGTTCTGAAACCCCCAGGTTAAGTTCAAAAAATCATGAGCCACAGGGGGAAAAAAAATGTACATATGATGGTACCACAGCTAGAATCACACAAGACCCAGCTTTGGCAACACTAAAAGATCACAGGTCTTGGAACACTATATATCAAAGAGTAAAAGAACTGGATCTCTGGCTGAAAATATCATACCTAACAAAGGTCAGCATAATTCCAAATGAAAAAAAATGGACATTTGATCAACAGTCAGACTTTCAGGACTTTGTTAAAAAAAAAAAACCAACAAACAAACCCTGAATGCAATAGAAGATTTGAGATACAAGAACCAAGAGAAATATAAAGGTACATATTTATGACCAATTACAAGGGACTAAATAAAGATAGAATGTTTAACTTTTATGTATGGAAAATCTAAAACCTATGTCTAAGATTATTAGTAGTAATTGGGTAGCTCCTAAGAAAGATTGGGGTAGACCTGAGTATGATATGATTTCAAAAAGTAAAACTGTTCAAGAATGGCTAAATAAGTAATTATCTTATACAAATGAGGTCCACGAGGAAGAACCAATACAGAGGAAATAGATGGGGGAAGGGGGATTTTTAGTTCTGGAAAACTACTTTCATTGGGAATGGGTTTAAGAGAGGAAAATACATATACATCTAGAAGAATGTAAAAGTCTTCTAAATTTAGAAAGAAATAAAACTCCAAGGAGATAGGAAGTGGGGAGAAGATAAAGGAAGGATCTTTAGAGTGCAGGGTAAGGGCATAGGTTAAAAGGGATATAGAAGGATGTTTAGATTTAGGGGAATGGGAGGATAAGGGAGGGATTGCTAGAGTCGGGGTAGGTTAAGTAATAGGAGGGCAAGGTAATGGGTAGAAGCAAGTAGAGGAGTTGGGAGAGATAGGAAAAAAGAGATATTCACAAACATAAAAACAAGATTAGGAGTAGCATCCCATGTTTGTAGATGTAGGTATGTATATATGTATACTTGTATCTATATATCAATATTTATATATAAATATATTCATGCTCAATTGTGGCTTTGAGGAGGAAGGCGGAAAAAGGAAGGGGGAAAAAAGAACAAAGTAAAAAGTGTATAGCAGAGAACAAAGAAGCAAAGAAAAGATGGACAGCTTTCAACATAACGTACAGTATTTAATATATAGGCTTTCTTGAAATGATAAGTTATTGCTATATATTCTGAATCCTTTCCTGTGTTCTGCTGTGCACATGACATTTTTTCTTTTTTCATTTTATATTTAAATTTAATATTTAAGTTCATAATGTTTCTTTTTCTTTTCTTATTTTGTATTTGTCTAAAATAAGTGAATAATAAAAATAAAAAATAAAATAATAAAATTAAAGCCCATATTGTCTAAAATAAAATATATATATATATATATATGTATATAAGAGGGCTGCCCATGTGAAATGGACCCATGGTAGAACAGAAAAAGTACTGAGTTTAGAGGCTGGGTTCAAATCCCAGCTTTTTCTTTACTACCAGGGTGACCTTGGGCATATTTTTTTTCCTCCTTGAACCACAGTAAATTGAAGAGGTTGGACTGGCTTATCTCAAAGTTCCTTTGCCAGTTCTAAATCTAGGATCTCTGAGCAAAAAGAAATGACTATTCCACCAAATAAAACCTCAAGGAAAGATAATCTGGGACAGTTGTGTCTTTACAGTTTAAATCAATTGTTTTTAAATAGATTCATTTTGTTTTTGTCATTGTAGCCTACGAGTGATAAGATATTGTTCAGATCATATTCTTTTTGTTAAGACAATAGAAACAGCTGGAGAAAAGTTATTTGAACTGTTTCATTTAACAAATCCGATCCCCATCGTAGCATTCTGACACTTTGGTCACTGGTTAGCCTGAATCTACCTGAAAACAATGTATCAACATCCTCTGAGGACCCACTTACAGTTAAACAATTTCTGTCCTCAGGAGGACAGTAGGGGAATGTATGCATTCCCTTCCCCACCCCCCAAAAAAGTTAGCAAGAAAGTGACCTTTTGTTAATTGGATCCAGTTTTCCCAACTTTCCAGGGTTGATGTTAAGTTCCACTGAGTGTCTGGCCCTTAGTAGGCACTTTAAAAATGTTTGTTTCCATCCTTGTTTGCTGCTACCTCCCTCCTTGATTTAGACTATTGTGATAACAGTGTTAAGGTCTTGGATTCATCTTCTTTGGGGGCCAGCTAGCCTGATTCATTTCTCTGGCCATGGCTTGCCCACTTGGAGATACATTTCATGGGTCATGTGAAAGAGTGTAGCTGTACCAAAAAATAATAGTGCATATCTCCATTTTGTTTTAAGGTTTACAGAATGCTTTCCCTACAACTCTGAGAAAGGTAGTAAGTAGTACATGAATTATTAATCCCATTTTACAGGTAAGGAAACTGTAGCTCAACGTCGTGAGGTGACTGGCCATAGAAGGTGTTTAATCTATGTCCAACCCAAGTCTACTGATCCAAAGTTCAGCATTCTTTTTATTTCACACTGCTGATGAAAACTCATTCCTACCCCTATTCCTGGAAAAATCAAATGAAACCAAAAGTTGGCCAGGGATGGATGCAACAAATCCCTTTAAGGAATGCAGCAAACATTTAAGGAAAAAGAAATATTTTTCTTGTTTGATATATTTTGATTTTATATCACTTCTATTTTCTAATATGTCCTTTTCCTTCATGTCCCAAAGATTCATCCTTTGTAACAAATGATTGGAGCAGTTCACTGCTCTATCAACACTAAATTAGTGAGGCTGGGTTCACATAACCCTCCAACGTTCAATATTCCCATATTTTTTCATCTTTGATAATTTGCTGTATGTGAGGTGAAATCTCAGAGTTCTTTTGATTTGACTTTCCTTATTATTAGTGATTTATAGTAGTCTTTTCTTGAGTTGTTAATAGTTTTAAATTCTTCTTTTGAGAATTGTTCATTTATATCTTTTGACCATTTATCCATAGGGTAATGGCTATTATTCTTAGATATGCTTAGAGCATGGGCCATGTGGGCTGACATGCCCTGTGGAAAGAATGATCATTTGTCCTTTCCTGGCTAATAATAATTCATGCCTTGGTATACTGGGACATACCTGCCAGGTCTTGTGTATGTAACTCTCTTGGTCTTACATATTTGTGTTGGTTCCCTATGTATCTTCACTATCAGATCGTTAGCAGAGACATTTGGTGCAAAGATTTTATTCCCCAATTGACCACTTCCTTTATTATCCTAGTTATTTTAATTTTGTTCCAGCAAAAGCCTTTCAATTTCATGTAGCCGAAGCTACCTAGGAAAATAGCTTTCTTATCAAGGATTAGCAACAATAGTTAAAACGTCATTATAGTATAATAATAGCTCCCATTTATAGAATTGCTAGTATCTTTATAGCACTTCAAGATTTGCAAAATACTTTAAAAACGTTACATCATTTGGTCCTCACTATAACCTTGTGAAGTAGGTACTACTATTATTACCCTCATCTTACAAATGAAGAAACTAAAATAGACAGAGGTAAAGTGACTTGTCCAGGGCCACACAGCTAGTAAGTGAGACAGGATTGAAACTCAGCTCTTCCTGACTCCAGGTTCAACTCTCTATTCACTTCATCACCTAGCTTCTGATGTATTATAGAAAACTTTATAGTTTTTAAAGAGCTTTCCTCACAACTCTGGGAGGTGAGTTGCTTGAGTATTATTATCTCTGTTTTACAAACAAGGAAATAGAGGCTTAGAGAGGTTGGGATTTACTATATAGCTAATGTTTGAATAATCAAGGATGTGAACCTGAGGACTTGACTCTAAGACCTCCACTCTTCCCACTGCTCATTAACACCAGAATTGTTAATCACAATAGTGCTAATATGTAGGGTGTAGGGTGTGTCAGGGACGACCACTACCTCTGCTGAGTCTTTTTCAGGGCCGTTTTTCACCTTTAGTGTCCGCCTGATCCACCTCTCACCTCTGGCTCCAAGAAGCTGTGGCCACAGAGGCCACACCCTGGTAAACCTTTTTGGCAGACAGGCTAAACCAGGTTGAAAGTAATCAAGAGGTCTCAAACCCATTGGTGAGTCAGGGGGCTGTCTACCCCAAGCATATAAACACTTGCCCTGGTGGAATGGGTGTATGAGAACAGTTTGTTCCAATGGCCATGAAGGCAGCTGAAACAGGTGATGTGGGACGCTTAGAGCTTGGTTAGACATCAAAGACACCAAGGTCATCCAATGCATCTGGAGCCATCACCACTCATCTTGACTCTGTCCTGCCACTGGACCATGATGACTTTGGAAGAGAGCGAGACTGATGACTGTGTGCAATTCTGCCTCATTTACATCCCATTGATGTACAAATCAAAAGACATCACCTATACCATTTTACCATGTTATCTATCTCCAAGTCCTGTGGCAACAAGCAAGTGACAAAGCAGCAGGTGTGGATACACTAGGAGCTATAGTCACAATTCTGCACATAGGAGGCCCGGGCTGTAGGGTTGTCTTTTCACTTGAAGCAGCAGTGGGATTCGGCAGCCCCCTGGGTGTCTGAGCAGCCTTTTTTTTTTTTT
>CM053622.1:317457213-317481686 GCA_028646595.1 Phalanger gymnotis | reverse complement strand
TCTGCTTACCTCCTGGTGTGAGGAAGGGGCTAGAAAAGGGGTTCTAAAAATTGTCTGATTACTCAGCCCCAGCCTCATTACTGTAGTAGGTGGAGATCCTACCCTGGGGACAAAACACAAAAGATGTACAAAAACTTCTGCAAAAATGATTCCAATCACCATGGAATGTGTACACACTTATAGACAACACAAAATCCAGTAGACTTGAAAGACTAATAGCTCTTGTTGTGAGAGAACTCAGCAGGTATCATATCCAAATAGAAGCCCTGAGAGAAACAAGGCTGGCAAATGAAGGCCAGGTTACTGAAACTAGAGCTGGATACATATTTTTCTGGAGTGGCCATAGTGAAGGGGGCCTTTGTGAAGTTGGCATATGCTTTATAAATCAAAACTAATCTAGTCAATAAGCTTGTATGCCTACCAAAAGGAGTGAATGGCAGGCTCATGATAATGCGATTGTCACTTGCAGAAAAATGCTATGCTGCCATCATCAGTGCCTATGCTTCTACCATGACAAACCCTGATGAGGTCAAAGAAAAATTTTATGAAGACATGGAGACTTTCATCGTCAATGTACCAAAAGATGACAAGCTTATAATTCTGGGTGACTTTGACACTAGAGTTGGCTTGGACTACCAGGTATGGCAGGGAGTCCTTGGAAGGAATGGAGTTGGAAACAGCAACAGCAATGGTCACTTACTACTAAAGACTTGTGCATCTCATGACCTTCTCATCACCAACACTGTCTTCCATTTGCCTAAATGCAATAAAACTTGGTGGATGTACCCTTGCAGCAAACATTGACATTTAATAGACTATGTGATTGTAAGGAGAAGAGGCAGACAGGATGTGAGAGTGATGAAGACAATATGTGGCACAAAATGCTGGACTGATCATGGACTTATCCTTTCTAACCTAAATATTGGCATTCAACAAAAGCAGCAGCCCCAAGGCAAAATGACTCTCAGAAGAATTCATGTCAACAGATTAGAGAGCTTCTCTGAGAGGGAGCAGTTTGTTGCTAACTTGGAGGGAAAGTTGAGGCAACACACTTTTAGTGAGAGTGGAGCAGAAAAGGAGTGGGCAGCTTTCACAGATTTGGTGTACAGCACTGCATGTGCTCATCTGGGTCAGAAGACTCACAAACATCAAGACTGTTTTGATGAAAATGATGGGGAAATTCAGAAGCTGTTAAATGAAAAATGAGAACTCTACAGGGTTTACCAGCAGGATAGTTCATCCACTTCTAAGAAGACATCATTTAATTTCTTCAAAAGTAAAGTACAAGAAAACTTAGAGAGATGAAGGATTCTTGGCTCAGTAAGAAGGCAGATGAAATTCAGTCTTATGCTGATAGTAACAATCCAAGGTGCTTTTATGATGCCCTGATGGCTATTTATGGGCCAAAAACCTATGGTGCATCTCACCTACTCAGTGCTGATGGAACTACATTGATTAGTGATAAAGACATGATCCTACAGAGATGGGCCAAATAATTCCATAGTGTTCTCAACAGACTGTCATCAATCAGTGCTGAAGCCATTGACTGTTTACTTCAAGTTGAAGTCAAGCCCTCCTTAGCTGAAGTTCCAACTGAAGAGGAGATTTTGAATGCCATTAGGTTCCTTGTGTGTGGCAAGGCACCTGGTGCTGATTCTTTTCCAGCTGAGATTTACAAGGTCAGGGGTCCATTGCTCATACAAAAGCTGACTGAAATTTTCCAGGTTATATGGCAAGAGAAGCACAACTATGATGGGCTGGCCGTGTTGTTTGAATGCCAAATGTATGCTTGCCAAAAGACTATTTTATGGAGAACTCACACAGTGCAAGTGCTCACATGGTAGTCAGAAAATGTGATACAAGGACACTTTCAAGGTCTCGCTTAAGAAATTTGGAATTATGTGACATGGGAGACACTGGTACAGGACAACCCGGAATGTCCTGCCCTCATTAGAGAAGGTGCTATGAGCAAAGCAGAATTGAAGTAGCTTAAAAGAAACATGAGATGTGCAAATTTAGAGAATCCACCCCAAATGTTCACCTGGACTATTTGTGCCTGACCTGTGGTAGAGCATTCTGAGCTCACATTGGTCTAATCAGCCATAATCAGATGCATTGTAACTTGACTCTAACATAATGATGTCATTTTGGAGTTCTTTGAGAATGAAGGACAACAACCATTCATCAACCTATCAAAATGGTGGGGGTTTTTTAAACTTGGAAAAGTAATGGCTCTTGAGTCAGAGCTCAGTCCTATCCCATAAGGTAGAATATCTGAAGATTATGGGCATACTGTGCTTCAGCATGAATTTGAGTAAAGTTTTTGAATTCTTTCATCTTCTTAAATGAGTTTCTGCATTGTGAGATATACCTGGGCATGTGCTCCAGGTAGACTGCTGCATGGATGGTGGAATGTCTTTGCCTTCATTGATTTCCAGGTACATCTCTTGCTCTTTGGCTTGCCTCTGCTTAGGATGTGCCCTTTTACAAGGGATTGCACCTGCACCAACACTTGCCATCACAAACCCAGACTTTTGTAGGCACAGCTGCTAGTCTTCTCTTTGAAAATTAGCCTCTTGATTTCAAACTTCAAAGATTCACAGTCTTATACCCATAAGTATTTTTTGCCCCCAAACACTGGTTCTCATAACAAGCCTAAGGGGATCTGGATTTTATCTCCTTCCTCAGAATGATTTGCAGCTTGGTGACATGAGTATACTTGGAAACACAGGGGGTGACTGGGGAGGGGGTGGTGAGGCAGGGACCAGGCCTGGCTCCTGTAACCAGCAGTACCGCACAATCCAATTTGTCAAGGTTGGAAGCAGACTTACTGAAAGCCTTGACCCACGTTTCTTATGCCAGAGAGTTAGTAGAAAATACTAAAGGGAAAAGTGGAGCCTAGGGAACGATGCAAACTAAAATGTGGCACACACCAAACTTAAGTCAGTCATCTTTCAGTAATTCCTGCTCTGCATTTATGGGAAAGTCTGTCTGTTTCCCATTGCAATAGAGCTATAAAGTGTCCTTTAAAAACTACACAGAGCCTTGTCTTGCTTCATGCAGGGCATTTGCCAGCGCTGGCTTCTTAATAGGTGCCTAAAATTTGGATGAAAGAGTATACATAGGAACAGGAGCCTTTTTCTGAGCATGAAAGGCCTCTGTACTTGCAGAATAGGGGCTGGCTGGGGTTCAAGCACAGATATGCACTACAGGGCTCTCGATGCCTTCCTACTCAAAAAGCAGTGTTGCGAGACAGTCCTGGAAATGAGAGACTTACAGTGAAGGTCTGTCTAAATTTTTATCCCATTACCAAATCACATATCAATCAAACTTGGCCTTGATGAACAGCTCAACTCAGACGACTCCTAAGTTTCTGTAGGATTCTGTAAATTGCTTCCAAATTCCAATGGATATGCCACGAAGACTTCTTTTCTTTGTTTCTCATGTCTCCGACAGCCATCCTCACTTTACCCCTCAACACGATCTGCTTCCCTCAAACAATTGTTTCTTTCTTACATCCTCTCTGTTTCCTTCCTTTGCTTTTTCTGAAAGATCAAGGCTACCCCCATACCTTGACCTCTACAATCTACTTTCCTTTCTCCTTGCCCCTCCTGTCCCTATGAGTTTCTCATGATTTTTTTTCTTTCCCTTTTATTTTTAGCCTCCAAACACTGGCTATCAGTATGGCATGGAGAACTGAGGGGATGATGCTGGAGAGCTGGGGCAACATGGAAACCCAGAGGCTGGAGGAGGTGCCCCAGAGTTCATCCAGTCTCAATGGTGACTGAACAATAATCCCTTCCACAATCACCTTAACAAATGATGTTCCAACCTCCACTTGAAGGTTGAACAGTAAGGGGAAATCTACTGTCTCCTAAGGCAGCCTATTCTGTTTTTGTACAGCTTTAATAAGAAGAAAATTTTCTATATATTGAGATGCAATCTTTATCTCTGCAACTTCTGCTTTTTGTGCCAAATTCTCCTCACTGGTGCCAAGCAAAATAAATCCTCTCTCTTCCACATGGCAGCGCTTGAAATGTAATGCAATTCAACAAATGTTTATTAAGTCCCTGCCATAAACTGAACACTTTACTAGGCTCTGGGGGAAATACAAGTTTAGGTAAAGCCCCATTCCTGCCTTCATGGAGTTTATGGTTTAGCACTGGATCAATATTAGACTTTCCAACCCTCCCAGCTGTCTTTTCTCCAGGTTAAATCAACTTAGTTTCTTCTACTGTCTTAGCATTAGCAAGATTCAAGTCATCTCACCATTTTGCTCTGCCTTATGTGGATACGCCCTGACTTGACAATATCCTTCTTAAAATGTGGAACCTAGAACTGAGCTTAGCACCCCAGTGTGTCTAGGACCTTCCTTATTCTGGTCATGGTCTTTCTATTAATATAATTCAGAATTTATATCCCTAAGGAGATAATTTAAGCCTTTTTGAATTTGTACTTGATGTACTTTTAAAGATAATTTCACTTGTGTACAAATAGATATATGTGTTGGAAGGGTTAGGAGAATGAAGGGACTAATTTACTGTGTTATTTGTGCTAGGAGCTGGCCCTGTCTAAGGATAGTTAGTCTCAGGCTTGTAATCTCCAAATTCAGGGATGGGGAACCTGTGGCCTCAAGGCCACATATGACCCTCTAGACTCTCAAGTGTGGCCCTTTGACTGAATCCAAACTTCACAGAACAAAGTCCCTTAATAAAAGGATTTGTTCTAAAAAACTTGGATTGGATCAAAAGGCCACACCCAAGGACCTAGAAGGCCACATGTAGCCTCGAGACCACAGGTTCCCCACCCCTGCCCTAACCATTGCTGCTGTACATAATTTGATTTGGTCCACTGGGATCTTCCATATCTTCTGTCAAGCAGAGATCAGTGAAGATGTGAATGACATGGGTTTAATCTTATTCATCCATTTATAAACCAGGCACCAGTCTTTCCCATGGTTGGCATTTAATGGATCATAATCAAGTCATCTGGCACCCATGATGAAAAATCGAGTGCCTTCTTATGGAATTGTTTTTCAAATAATTGTATTTATTTGAAAATTGGGGTGGCAAAATCTAAGGCTAGCCCTAGGTACAATCATGAAATAAGCAAAGTTTTTCATAGAATCACAGATTTAGAGCTGAAGTGATCCTTCAATATGGGGGAAGGGAGGATGCTGTATTTGTTGTCAAGTGTAAGTACTTCATTTTACAGAACAGGAAGATGAGGGACAGAGATAAGTGATTTGCCCAAGGTCACACAGTTAATGAAGGGAATCTGAACCCAAGTCTTTCGATTCTAAATCTAGCATTCTTATTTCTCCCTCCATCCCTTTCATCATCCTTTGCTCTTGGCAGTGCCCTGTCCTTTTTCCTAAGATCCTAAGATCCCAGTTCCCTCATATTGGCTCTTTGTTGTTCAGGGTCACTGACTGTGGTATTGTATTGAGCCCTGTCTCCCACAAGATGTCAGATCCATTCTTTTCTCTCTGCCCTATCTTGTTTCTCATTCTGCAATGACTGCTCTAATCTAGTTATGTTATGTTGGTAATAAACAAACTTGTTTATTACCTAAGGTTTAAGTAATAGAGATAGCTTCATGTGTTACCTCAACAAGCACATTTATACTTTAATGAAAGAATATTCCTTAATTCCTCAAATGAATGAATCTTTAGGAGTAGAACTGCAATCTTTAGAGATAAGCAAGTGGGAAAGAAAAACTGAAGGGAGGGGAACACTTTCTGGATCTCCTCAAATCACACCATTAAGAAAATTACGTCTTCTGCATATGTGTGAGAATAAATGTGGCCAAGGTTCTTCCTCTCACCAAGAAAATAAGGTGAATGATTCAGTGAAGACCCCAGTAAAGAAGCTTTGGACAAAGTGATTCATATAGGATATTGGATTTTTGAATGAAAATTTTTGATAAATTCAAAGAAATCAGTCCAGACTGGAATCTAGTTACATAAACAAAGTTTCATGAATGATGTTCTTGTTTTCCTACAGCAAGTCTTAATACTTTTAAAAAATCTACAGAGACAGCATGAAAGTCTGAGGGGGTAATATAAGGGCCTAGAATAATCCTGAGAAGAAATGACTCTCCTTTTTGATTGAAGAAGCTCAAAATAAGGTCAGGATATTGAAGGACAGAAGGATTAATGAGACCTGGCAAAGATCAGAGAATAAACCATTGACAGAAGCAGAACTGGGATTACTGGTCTCCTCTTTTATTTCTTCATAAAATTGAACCTTTCCAATGGTATTCAACTTTCATGCCAGATAACATGATCTGGCTTCCCAACTTCTATGTACTGTTACTCATCAACTCCTTTGTTGGGCATGAATAGGGATGGAAATAGTTTGGGACTATTCACCAGAAAACTGCCTCACAGACTTATAAAGCATTAGGGTTGAAAGTTACCTGAGAGGTCATCTAGTTTAACTCCTTCAGGATGCCCTGAGGAAACCAAGACTTAGAGAAGTGTTTGCCAAAGGTCACACAGCTACTTAGTAGTAAATCTAAGACTAGAACCCAGTTGTTCTGACTCCTATCAATATTCTTTGCATTATACCATAGCACCCTCCCTGGACATCTTTTATTCCCTAGAGTGATGTTGGAAGAGATCTTAGTGTTAGAATACTGCCATCAGAGAATGATATCATAGGGTTAGAGATCTAGAACTGAAGGAACTTCTTAAGTCCATTCAGTAGAATTCATTTTGCAAATGATGAAACTGAGGTCCAAGGAGGTTGAGTAACTTACCCAAGATCACGCTGTAAGTAAAGGTTAGAAAAGGCCCATATTGCAATTTAATCATTCAATCAACCCACATGTTTATTAAGTATTTACCACATTTGATATACTATTCTTGGTATAATAAAAGAAACAATAAAATACAAGACCATATCTAAGGGAGTTTAGTTGGGGAGATAATATATGCAACATGATAAGATAAATAATAATACAG
Organism: Phalanger gymnotis; assembly: GCA_028646595.1. NCBI lineage: Eukaryota > Metazoa > Chordata > Mammalia > Diprotodontia > Phalangeridae > Phalanger > Phalanger gymnotis. The sequence goes on along the minus strand of CM053622.1, from coordinate 317,474,719 downwards.
AGCAATAAATGGAAAGGTAAAAACAATAAAAGCCATAGGAGTTTAGAGATGGGAGAGAAGTATCAGGAAAGACTTGTCAGTGGTTCTGTTGAGCTAGGCACTGAAGGACAGGCAGAATTAATTAGATCCATTTCCATTTGGTGGCCTAAAAAGATACTGTTATTTTTGCCAAGATCCTCTTGTTCTCTAACTTCCTGCACAGGTTTAGCCGAAGCATTGGAAAACTATGGCTTAGGACTGAAAAATTACATACACTCACTTTCCCCATAGTGAAATAGTGATCTCTCTAATTATGGCAGGCCTGCATTTCATCAGCCAACGGCAAGTTCCCATAAGTGCGACGCACCTTGTTAGATGGCTTCTGTTTTCTGCTAATTACTCTACGAAATCAAGCACAGATTGTGACACAATTAGATTCTGCCTTTTACATTATTTCCTTAAAACATTCTTGACGAGAAGAAATCTCTAATTGAGGAATCTAATTTTTTTTCCCTCTCTTTGTAGCTGAAGAGACCCCTTAGCATCCGATTTTCTGCTTTGGAAATTGTCATTTCTATTGCAAACCTTAGAGAATTCAATTTAAAAAAAATGAGTAGAAATAGGATATTAATAATACCAGGGTGAGAAGAACCCCGTAAAACTGTTTTTTTTTAAAAACCCTCTAGAATGGATTTTTTTTTTAAAGTTCAGGTTTCACATTTCAAAGTTTTATCAAACATTTTCCACCCATAATTTAAACCATTGTTTTCCAAGGGAAATTTAATAAGAACTGCCATGTGTTTCTGCTTAATTTTGGAAGGCTATGCTATGCAGTAAAGATTCTCATTTGAAAATAATTCCTGTCCTTATTCTGGAACTGCCAGGGGAATAAAATAAAAAAAGCCTGTTATGGCTTTTGAGTTTATGTTTTGCCCAAAGCCAAGCAGAGCTGCAAGATCAAAAGTTTGGAGTTCGGTTCTAAAATGAGAACCCCCTTTCTTGGACAGGGTTGCTTGGTCAGTAGAGAGCTTGGATCCTCTGACTGCCCACTCCAGGTTTGCTAGTAATTGGCTCAAATGTGGGGCTAGCCTCAGCCCCTGTGGCCCCCATGGGTCCCTAGGCCTGGGAAGCAGATCCTATGGAGACAGAGCAAGCATGATATTTTTAGAGCACATGTGCATAGGGGCCCCCCATGCATGCCACGGTTTGCATCTGGTCCCTCAGAGTCAGGGTGGGAGAGGAACATAGCACTTATGCTTGCTTTCTGCTCGGCTCATCTTTAGCCAGAACTATTTGTCAACGTGACATATTCATCCACTAATGTTTAAGGATGGGCAAACTGGGTCATGTTTTCTATTCCCTAACAATCTTTCTCACTTTTTAAAATACACATAGGAGTTTAATTCTGTGTAGCTGCCCCAAAGCCCTTCCACCCTTGGCATTGATTTTTAATACTACGAGCTTCTCATATATTGTTATTTCCATGTAAATCCTCTGGATAACAATTTTAAAGGGAAGTAGTATGTTAGAATGCCCCAGGAACCCCTTTCCTTAGCCTCTCTTCTCCATCCATTCAAGATGCTGCAGCTTGTCATGAATGAACCAAACTAGAGGGCCCAATGGCCCCCTCCAAAGTCAGGAATGATGAATATCAGATGGGTGCTTGAATTGGACCCAAAGTCTTCCCCTTTACTTAATGGCTCCCTCCCAACTTTTCCCCACCTCAAGTGAACAGGCCAGCACATCTGCCTCTACCTTCTTCCCACCTAGGAGATGACCCAGGATTTTGGGAGGCATAAAAATGACAGGCTAGTTCAAGACTTTCCTAATTAGATGAGATCTGTTGGCATTCTGTTAATAGCAAATGGTACTGGGTTCCTTCTTTGACATGCCACTGGTGCTCTTGAGACTTCCTGTTTGCTGTTGCTCCCTTGGCAGAGGTTCAAAGCCAAGAGCAGAAAGGCAGCTGTCTATTTTCAATCCCAGTGAGCTCCTCAGAGCTTCTCAATTTCGCATGAACTGTTTTTGTACAGAGCCTTGGTTTTATAATGGTTCTCCTAACTTTGCAGTCCTCAATACACACTCTTGTGCAATCGATAATGGGAAAAACAGGTGAACTGCTAAGTTTCACTCAAGCTGTCCACTTAGCTATTTTTACCCTCTGTAAGTTGAATCAGCTCTCGCTGTCTTCTTTTCCTGTAACAGAAGGAGATCAACTGCCTCTGAACAACAGGGAACAGGAGAAGCCTGCTCTTTCCCCTGTAAGCAGTTTGCCTAATTCCTGTGAAGTTATTTTATGTTATATGATCTCAGTGGGAATAGGTCTCTTTCCCTCAGATCAAACTTGAGAGGGAGATCTTAAAGGCCACACCCAGCCTGATAAAGATAATCCAATTATTCATTTTGATTAAATTCAGTAAGCTTACCTAAGGGACCAGAATACCAGGGTTCAAGTCCCATCTTGGACACCTACTGGCTTTGTGACTCTGGGCAAGTTGTCTAACGTCTAAGGATACTACTCGGGCTCTTCAAGGTTGTAAGTGGCAGGAAAGGTGCTGATCTACTTGGGAGAAACATTTTTCTTATCTGGAATTCTTTGTAAAGAATCAATGAAAATCACAGGTCTGATTAAAAAAAAATGTATTAAGTGCCTACTATGTGCCAGGCATGATACTGGAGATAAAAGGACAAAAATAATAAAATACTGTGTTCTCCTAAGGAGCTGACAGGGGAAACATTTTGTTTAACAACATACACTGGTGAGCAAAGCCAAGACATACCTAAAGTAATAGTGGGAGGAGGACACTAGCAAACAGGGAACTGAGAAAAAGAAGGTGTTGCTTGAGCTGAGCCTAGAAAGATTCCAGGGATTTAAAACTTCTTTGGATATTGCTACAGGTAGTCCTAAATGATAATTGTGCATGTTGAAGAGTTTCTTTCAACCATGCTCTGGCTCTTGAATTTCCAGTGATAAAAGCTGCTTCAGGCACTGAGAGGAGGACAAATCCACAAGGGAGAAGATCACTGGAGCTTCATATCCTTTGTGGAATGACTATCCCCTGGGAGAGCCTGTCCCACCATGGATAGCTGCTAAGCAAGCCCAGCATCAAATAGAAACCCTCCCAAATTCTGGGTGTTTTCAGAAACTCCAGTGTCCAGAGTCCTGCCTGGAGGGCTTCAGTTGCAAGGATGGGAAGGTTACTGGCTGCTCTGTAGATGACTTTGTATAGTTTTCATTGTGACAAAGTGGTACTATGGAGCTGGTGATTTCTCACAATACCAGGTGCATTACAGATTGGTGTGTGGGTTTTTGTGATTTGGCTGCATATAAATGAGGAACATTTAAATAAAAAGGGGATCTAGAAACTTTCAGGAGTTTTTGGCTCTTATTTATAGCTACACAAATAAGCACAATGCTTGTTTCCCTTACCTTATGAATTAACATCACAGCATTCTTTTGGGAATACTTAAACCAGATTCACGTGCCTTGATTATATTAGAATGGAAAATACTGGCTGGATAGAGAAACAGATTGTTTTTTTTTTTTTTTAATTTGAAGTCCTGGAAGCATGGGGACAAAGAAGGAAGGAAGCTGGAATGACTGAGAGACTAAATGTGGCAGAAGGAATTGAGGAGGACATTCCAGGCGAAGGAGAATGAGTGGGAGAGGTGGCTGGTCCTAAATGAGTGATCACTCTTCAGGTCTATCACGTGTACTGTCACACACGTCACAGCCACACCCAGCCTGCCTGGGATGTCTTCCCCTCTCTGTTTTGCCCAAACTCATCCCTTCTTTCCTTCAGCTCATTCAAGACTCACCTCCTTCAGGGTCTTTTCAAATTAGTTCCATCTGCCTCCAGTCATGCTAAGCATAGTATCTTTAGCTGCCTTGAGAGGCACAGCTCAGGGATATATATCAACTCTCTTCTCTCCCACCCATCCATTCCTGATGCTTCCTACATCTTAGATGACTTCTTACCTCCTGGGATTGCTATGAGGAAAACCACTTTATAAAATGCAAATCCTCTAAATCCTGGTCATTGTTATTATAATGAAAAATATTCTAGTTCCCATTTCGATATGAACCTGTGTTTGTTCTGTCTCAATCAATCACTCAAACAGTCAACAAGCATTTATGAAGCACTTACTATGTGCCGAGATCCGTGTTAAGGTCTGGGGATAGAAATAAAATGCTAAAAATATTCTCAGCCCTCAGGGAGCTTAATTTCTCATGGGGGAAGCAACATGTACTGAGCAGTTACTAACAAGATACATACAGAGTAGATGTAATGTGACTTCACAGGGGAAGGTAGCTAAGCTCAGAGGACTAAGAACGGTCTCCTACAGAAGGTAGGATTTGAAGTGGGTCTTAAAAGAAGCCAAGAGGGCAAGATAAGCAGGGAGAGGACTTCAGGCATAGGATGCTTCCAACTCCCCCCTTGTGTAGGATTACACAGAAAGCAGGTGTTCTTTTCTAGTGGTTCCTTTGTGGAGTATTTGTCCCTGGTAGCCTGGCATAGGGCATGAGGAGATGGCCTCAGAACCAGAGAGATTCTAGGTTCAGGTCTTGTCTTTTATCATATTGACTATGTGATCCTGGGGCAAATCGTTTATCCTCTCACTCTCAGCTGACTCTCCAAGACTATGCATTGCTTAATAGTTGCTCATCTATGTTGGTGCAGAGAGTTTCCTCACCAGATACTCCTTAAATCAAAGGAATTATAGGTCTGGACAAACACCAAACCTGTGTACTCAGATCCCTCCCTTTCCACATATATCTTATGGATAGGACTTGTCAGGATCACTCATTAGTGATACACTGAGTCACTGAGTATAGACCACCTTGTATTGTGAGCTATCTTTCCACGTCCACTCCATTATATTCTTAGTGTTCTTTTGAGAATTGGCCAAAGTATTGTTCTTCATGTCCCTCGCAGAGTTTAATACAATCTCTTGTACTGAGGATCATAGCTTTTGTTTTAGAAGAGACCTTAGGGCCACATAGACCAATTCCTCATCGAATAGAAAAGGGAACTGAGGCTCAGAGGTCGCACAGGAAGCAAATTGCAGTCAGGATTTAGGCACAGGTCTACATCCAGCATTTTATCCCCTGCACCACAGTTACCTTTCTAATACGTGCTATAGAAATATTCAATTGATTGATACCCACAGAGTTTACTGGACCACTAGGCACAGTCAGTAACTGTCTTTGTTTTCTGGGAGCAAGCTTTTGGGAGTGAAGGCGGTGGAATCACTCTTTTTCATGATTTATTTAAATTAGAATCGGAGTTAACAATGTCCCTTGTCTGAAATGGAGGCTTGCTTGTAAGGTGTTATACACATTAACAGATTATCTATTTTTTTTTTAATAGATGTGGCAACGTTTAGCAGCATCTAAAATCAGAGGCTGGGTGTTAATTGTAGACAAAAATCTCCTCATATCAAAACAGGTCTAATGTTAATTAAGTCAGAATGAAAATAGGGCTATTTGATATGGCAAAGTGACAGCAAGTCTGATTGTGCATGTGTGTGCATGTGTTTGTGTGTCTGGTAGGGAGAGGATAGAGGTGGGAGGACAAGTATTTGAATTCAAAGAGACAAAAGTGCAGGAAATAGAGTCCTAGGACCAGGATCATGATCGAATGGGCATCTTCTGGGCCAGCTCCAAGGGGGATCTGCTTGTGCAGCCCTGGAAGGTTTTCAGGTACTCATGGAAAGGGCCCTATCCCATTCGCTGACTTGTTCTTTTATTCCTTTGTATCTGAGTTTATAAAGAATAGACTTGATTTTCATTAGACAAAATCATCTTTTTGAGATTATCCAAATACAATAAAAGAAAATTGTGCTTTTCAAAGTCAGCTTTAGTGAGTAGGGATCCTTATTATTATTGTCCTTTTCTTTATTGCTTTCTGGTCCTGAAAATGAATTAAAATCAATTTTAACCCCAAAAGGAAGGTCTGTGTCATTATCTCTAATTTCCTAGTGGGAAACCAGAAGTGGAGAACAGTTCCAGTGACTCACCCAAACTCACACCGTCTGCTTGGGGCTCTATAGACAAAGCTAATGGGATTAGAGGGAAGCAATTATCTTGAGAGATCAAGTTAGAAAAAAACAACAGCTTTGGATTGAATTATTTTATAATTGTCTCCATTCTTCCCTCCATGAAGACTACAAAGATCTGGATCTTGTGGAATCTGGAGCAAGTTACTTTAGTTTCTATCTCTTTTGTTTCATCTGTGAAATGGGGATGGATATTATGGTTTTTCTTTTTTCTTTAAATTTTTTCTTTTTTTTTAAAGTTCTTTTAAATTATAAAACAATTTTTCTCCTTCCTACCTCATTTTCCTTTACCCCCTCCCCATGGGAAAAAAATGCTTGTAACAATTACGGATAGTCAAGCTAAACAAATTTTGGTATTCACCTAGTAATGCGTTTTCCGTACCCATCAGGCTAAAAGTAGTTAGGATTAAGAACATGTAAACTATGAAGATACTTGTCCTCTTGGCTTGTAAGCAGCTATCTGAGCTGCTTTGGTGGCGAAGTGGATAGGGTGCCGGGCCTGGAGTCAGGAGGACCTGAATTCAAATTTGGCCTCAGACAATCACTAGCTGTGTGACCCCGGAGAAATCACTTACCCCTGTTTGCCTCAGTTTCCTCATTTGTAAAATGAACTGGGAAAGAAAATGTCAAAGCATTCTAGCGTCTTTGCCAAGATAAACCCCAAATAGGGTCACAAAGAGTCAGACACAACTACTTGACAAAAATGACAGCAAAATTCCTATGGATGATGAGCCGTGTCACGAAAGTCATGGGAATGGTTCAGTATTTGGTCAAGCAGCGGCCGGTGGAATTGTTCTATTTAATCTAGTAATGGAAACAGTGACATGGCACTTCGGCACGGATGAATTTCTTCCTGTTTGCTCAAAGAGCTTGATATTTTTCTTGGGAGGATATCAGCAATCTGGTCCCTTGTAGAACCAACCTGGGTCAACATTCATTTGTCATAGAGAAGCCTCCTCCACGCAAACCATCAACCATCAACGCATGATTTCCCGTGTCTGCTGGGCTCCTTCCCTCCATTTCTTTATAAACCGCATTCTCTCCAATTGGTAGTGGGGCGTTTAGGGGAGGGGGACTAGAAACCTTCACTGCCTTTTTCCTTTGACTGCTATGTCGTCCTCATCCCAGATCTGCCATCTGATCCGGGTGAACTTGGCAAAATCATTTAAACTCTTGGGACCTCATTTCCTAGCACTCCCTACTTCGCAGGGATGTTCGGACTAACAGGTTTACAGAACGTAAGCGATAGAGGGAAACGTGGCAAGGGCTAGCTTCTTTTGTCAGATCTAGAAAGCCAGGTTGGTTAAAGCAACTTGGTCACACAGCAAATTAGTGGCAGAGCCAAGATGAAAACCTGATCTCACTTCCATTCCATTGGTCTTTTCACTTTGGTGAAGGTGCTTTGAGCACTTAAAAATTCCATGCAAATATAGGGGAAGAATTCTGATTAGGCATCTTTTTTTGGGTAGTTGAATAGTTCTATAAAGTACCTCGGGCACATTTTGATTGATTGTCTCTTTCGTATCCCAAGGTATTCTGGGAAAACAAACCAAACCTTTGCCCAATCTCGTTCCTTGCAAATAGCAGCTAACATCTGTATTGTGCTCTCGAGTTTGCAAAGTACTTCACATCTATTATCTCATTTGAGCCTCACAACAACTGTGTGAAAAAATAAATACTGTAGGTAATGTTATACTTATTTTACGGCAGAGGAAACTGAGGTTCAGAGACTCACGCAGCTACCAAATCTCAGAGATAGGTTTTTAAATGTACATCCTCCTTACTTTAGGTCCAGCAGCCCGTTCACTGTGCCATGCTGGGTGTTTGGAAAGTTGACTCACTTTGGCGCTGTGAAGTTTATGGATGCTAAATTTCTGAAGAGTCCAGTGCTCAAAGGAAAACTTATCTGAGATCCTGTTTTATATTTCAAATTTTTTGGCTTTTAGATGTGTCTGTTCACAATTCCCAGGGCATCTGTTGGGGTTTGGGCTTAATATTTATCCAGAGACAAGGCTAATTTTATGCACTTAAACAGAATGCATATTAAAGAGATGTGTGATTGGGTGAGTAAAGGTACGGTATCAGGATCCATGTTTCCTCTTCCATCCTCTCCACACACCGCTCTGAGGGATGCTCCTGAGTCTGAAAAACTGTGGAAGATCCAAGCTCTTAATTGCTTTAGTACTCCACATACCAGGATAGTCAAGTGACCAAGAACAGAAAAAAAATGTAATCACTGAGGCAACAGTACAGACTTGTTCATTAGATTTCTATGTATCTCATAATGACAATGATGATGACTGCTAGACTTTATGTCACACTTTAACATTTACAAAGAACTTTAAATATTTTATCTCATTTGATTTTCATAACAACCCTCTCAAATAGGTGTTTTTGTGATGCCTATTTTACATGTAAGGAAGATGAGACAGAGTATAGTTAAGTCACTTGCCAGGCTAGTGCCTGTCTAAGGCTGGATTGGAACTCGCATCTTCTTGAATTCAAGTTCTCTCTATTCACTTCACCTTTAGAAATATTCCATTTGCTACGTTCCACTGTAATGTAATGAAAATATAATACTTTCAGGGGGCAGCTAGGTGGCATAATGAGTAGAGTGTGGGCCCTGGAGTCAGGAGGACTTGAGTTCAAATTTGACCCCATACACTTCACATACGTAGTAGCTGTGTGACCTTGGCCAAGTCACTTAACCCCCAACTGCCTTGCCTTCCCCCCTCAAAAAAAAAAAGAAAATGTAATGCTTTCTGTTTTAGAGGAGTCTTTGAATGGCATAGATGACAGTAAATTCTCAATAGGTAATTGAAAACAAAATATCACTTCTGAACAGTGCTATGAGAGAACTTTGAACATCCATATATTATGTTAGGCAGCCAGGTAGCACAGTAGATTGAGCATCCAGCCTGGAAAAAGAAAGGCTCATCTTCCTCATTTCAAATCTAGCCTCAGACACTTATTAACTCTGTGACCTAGGGCAGGTCACTTAACCCTGTTTGCCTCAATTTCCTCATCTATAAAATGAGCTGGAGAAGGAAATGGCAAAGTGCTCTAGTATCTTTGCCAAGAAAACCCTAAATGGGGATGCAAAGAGTCAGACACGACTGAAAATACTTAAACAACAATAACATAAATACCAACCTGAAACCTGAATTACAGCAACCTGCTACTTTAAGGAATATTTCTATGGATGATAGATAAAAGACACTGTTCCAGAAAGGAAGAAACTGGGGAGCAATTACATGATGTGGCTTAATTTCAGCTGACTCAGTCTTCACTTGCTCAGTGAACAAGGTTAAAATGTAAGATATAGGGGATAAAGTCAGGAGCACAGAAGTCCTCTGTGACCTTAAGTCCCACATGATTCTGGGCCTTCATAGCCAGTATATGGGAAATGGGTGTAATTCTATTCATAAGCTGCCTGCTTACCTGAGGTCTGCTGTGAGGTTGCTTTCTTGTGCTGAAGTCTTTTTTTAGTTAGTAGAAGAGGCAGGTTGGACTGGATGACCTCTAAGATCATTTATAGTTTCAAAATTGTATTATTTTCTATTCTGCACTGTAAATCTTCTCTGGAGAATGAGCTAATGATTGATTGAGGCTAACATTTGGAACTCCGTTTCAAGTGGATCACATGTTATTTTAAGGGTAGAAATGAAGTTTTGCTAAGTGATGGTAGGTTAACATTTATGCTTCTTTAAAGGATCTAAAATTTCCCAGGATTCAAATGACCCATTTGAAAAAAAAATCACTCACACACAGATTGGTGATTGTGACAAGTCTAGGGAGTAACAAAAGATTTAGTGTATGTTTTGTGAAGATGCGAAGTAATATAGTCTGACCCAAATTAGACTTTCATTTTCTGTGTTTCTTAAAGGGGGTTTATGCATTCAATAGGGAGATGGGCTAAATGAACTGAAATTCAATGATCCTGTGACTTTCAGGGTGGCATATTCTCGAATTATTTGTCATTTGTTCATTTCCTTAGTGGTCTCTGGGTTAAACTGTGATTTTTGCTTTTGGGGGGGTAAGGAAGAACAGTGACCAATTGTTCCCAGAAAATTTGCTAGTGGCCTGGAATCATAAAAATTTTCCGTTTCAGGGAACTGAACCAAATTTATAAAAATAAGAGCCATTTCCTGACCGATAAATGGTCCAAGGATGTTAACAGGCAGTTTTCAGAAGAAGAAATCAAAGCTATCTTCAGTTACATGGAAAAGTGCTCGAAATCACTACTGATTAGAGAAATTCAAATGAAAACAACTGAGATACCACCTCGTAGCTATCAGATTGTCTAACATGAGAGAAAAGGAAAATGACAAATGCTGGAGGGAGGTGGAAAAATTGAGAAACTAATGTATTGTTGGTAGAATTGTGAAGCAGTCTAACCATCCTGAAGAATAATTTGAAACTACACCCAAAGGGCTATAAAACTGTGCATACCCTTTGACCCAGCAATACCTCTACTAGGTCTGTATTCCAAAGAAATCAAAAAGGGAAAAGGGTCTATTTGTACAAAAATATTTTTAGCAGCTTTTCTTTTGTGGTGGCAAAGAATTGAAATTGAGGGGAATGTCCATCAATTGTGGAATGGCTGAACAAGTTGTGGTATATGATTGTGATGCAATACTATTGTGCTATAAGTAATGATGAGCAGGATAATTTAAGAAAAAACCTGGGAAGACTCATATGAATTCATGGCAAGTGAAGTGAGCAGAACCAGAAGAACATTGTACACAGTAACGGCAATGTTATAATGATAGTCAACCATGAAAGACTTAGCTACTCTGATCAAGATAATGAACCAAGACAATTCCAAAGGACCCATGATAAAAAATGCTATCCACCTCCAAAGAAAGTACTGATGAACTCTGAAGTAGATTGAAGGCTACTTTTTTTACCTTCCATTTTTTATTATTTTATTTTGTTGGACCCATTTTCTGGCTATACTCTTCTAAAATCTCTATATCCCTTTTATGTCATTTATTTATCATTTATTAGATTATAAACAACTTGAAGCTGTGGAATATATCTTATAAGTTCTTTTTAATGCCCCATTATGCCTACTATAGTGTTCTAGTACAGTCGTTGCCGTTTAAAACTTTTATTCTGAAGTCATCCTATGAATAATCAACTGTCTTGGGGAACTTTGGTCTCCCTGCTCTTCATCCCTATTCTAGGCAATCCCTCCTCATCAATTAGTGATATAAAATTATTTTCCTTGCAAATCTCCTGAAGACCAGAATTAAAAGCAAACATGGAGAACACAGGAAGAGGAGGAAGCCACTTCAGTCAAAGGCAGTTCTCAGGTCTCATATTTTCGGAGCACTTTGCGCAGGAGCGTAAGATTTCTGAGCTCTCTTCTGAACTGGAGGGAGTTTTGCTTTGAATCCACCAGGGAGACAGCAAAGAGAGCCCTGAACTTTAAAATGATGACAGGGCACATCTTTTACAGTTTTCCCATAGCCTTAAACCCCTACCAACCCACTCTTATTGACAAATGAGAGGGCCGGGGCCAAATTAATTATTTTGGCACTATTATCATACAGACCAATTCAGAACATTTATTTTAAGCCGAATATTAAACCTATTTATTTTCTCTTCTAATTCTCAAGCTTTTTCTTCATAGCAACATTGTTAAAGCCCTTTGCTCTAGAAATTGTTCAAGTCATTTCCATGTAAATCGTATATTCTGTAGTTTGGAAAAGTACTGAAGTATATCACTCCTTTTTACCTGCCCCCTCTGCTTCTTCCTCCTTTAGGGCATGAATAATTCTTAGGGGGATGTAGAGGAGGGAATATACTAAGGTAGCAGAGAAAGGATAGCAGGCATCGAAGTAAACATGCACTTTCCCATTTTACAGGACATATTTTTGTAAAGATGAAACAGGAGAAATTCTAACTCCAAGCTTTAGTTTGTAGTTTTCTCAAGAATCCCTAATAATTTCTTTTAAGAAGTTGGCTGATGTATTCAGTCGTTCTGGCTGTGGCCCCCCTTTCCAGGTTTATGACACATTACTTCCCTTTATATTCTCTGTGTTTCAGGGAAACTGATGTGCTCGCTGTCCTCCAGACTCTGAGATCTGTTTCCCAACTCTGAGACTGTGTATTCTATCTCCTGGAATTGGAGGACACTCCCTCCTTATCTTCTTTTCACATTCCTAGCCTCCTTCTAGGTTTAGCTATGAGGCATCTCCTAGGGAAACCTTTCTTGATCCCTTTAGCTGTGAGTATCCTCTCCTTCCTCCTCAAATAATCATTTGTCTATATAATAATCACAATAATAACTGTCATTCATGTAACATTGAATAATGCTAGGCATATGTGTATACACACATACACACATGTACACATATGCATGATCATGCTACTACACAGATATTGCAACAGTACTCACACATATGTATATATACACACAATCACAATATGCATGAATAGATATATGATTGTGCAATATGTATATATATTGTACCTATGCAACGTAGAGTTATGCAATTATACATATTTTCATTCAGTGCATTGATGTGGATATGTATGATTTACACATGCATACGTAAATGTGTATATTTATGTGTACATACATAAATATAGCTGTGTATACTTGTGTGCACATATGCATATGTATATACATGTGCATGTGCACATATACATATGTACATTTACATGTCTATATGCATATGTTTGTTAATGTATCTCCCAAGTAGAATTTAAGTTCCTGGAGGCCAGAACAGATCTGTTGTGATTTGTCTCTGCATCTCCAGTGTCCTGCATAGTGCTTTGCATGGTTTCTTCCATACAGGAAGTGCTTAATAAATGTTCATTAGATTGGATTTGGTCAAATCAACAAAGTGGACAATTTCTTTCTTCATTTTGAGAGTGAACCTTTGCCTTTAAACCCTGGGCCAACTGTAAGAGAGGTGCTGAGGAAATAAGATTAATACTAGATTTTTTTTTGTGTGTATGTATATATGTGTATATATGTATGTTTGTATATGTATATATATGTGTGTGTGTATGTATGTATATATGTAACAAAGCTCAAAAGGTGAGAACTTAAAAAAACCTGAAGTTTTAACTCAAGCAACATAGTTCACTCTTTGTTCAGTTTTCCTTCCTTTTTTGTCCATTCCGAGGCTCAGGGTCAACACACTAACCTACTCCTGTTTTTCCCTTTCCTCAAATGACTCAAACAACATGTAACGGTTCTTTCCACCCCCTTGCTGCTCCCCCCACCTCCACTTCATTATAAGGTTCCCTCTGTTCCCATTTTCTCTTTCTTCATTGTGAGCAGCTGTGCTCTTTTCTGGGCAATGTGATTACAGCAAATTAGCTGTAAAATAAAGCAGCGCTTTTTTTTAGGGAGTTGTAGAAAAAAAGGTGGCTGAGGGAACAGTAATACAGGGATTATCTTACAGTAATCAAGTGTGGACAAGGAGCAAATGAGGAGAAGAACTATTGCTTATGGAGCTGGTCCCAATCATCCTGGCAGGGTCGTAGAGCCCACTTCCTTCCCTTCGCAGCTCTGGTGATCTTTGCCTTGATGTTTTGGACATGAAGCTTTCTTGGGTTGAACCAGAGTCTCTGAACCATCAGTTGTGCCCTTCTTGAAGCTGCTTTCTGAATGAAGTCCCAATCTGAGGGGAAGGTGCTTTATATGCTGGATATGATTGTAGTAACTAAGCTGTTGGCTTTGCTTTTCACATTTTGCTTTTGAAAAAAAAAGTTGTTCCTGATGAATGTTCCTTCTTTAGTCAGAAATGTCAGACTGTCATCAAAACAGGATCTGGCACATAGTAGGGATTTAAAAGAGATTCATAGAAGTGAATTAGATTAGAAAAGAATGTTTTCAAAATGAAAAAGGACAAACAAAAATAGATTTGGAAGATTAAAAAAATAGGAAGTCTAGGAAGAGAAAGGAGGTTTCACTCTAAATCCTTCTCATATTACAGCTTATAAGGCACTTTTGTCATGACCACCATGTCTTCTGTTATTACTTAATTATTGTACAGAGGAAAGAGTGCTGGTTTGGGGGTCAGAGGACCTCCATTCAGGTCCCAGATCTGTCGCTTACTACGTGTTTGACCTTGGACATCTGTAAGACGAGAAGATTCGACTAGTTCCATGGTGTCAGACTCAAATAGAAATGGGGGTGTAAGGATCCCTTTGGGCCACATATTGACTCAATTTGAAAACACAATATATCTCTGTTTTATTGTATTCTCATTTATTTCATTAAACATTTCCCAATTCCATTTTAATCTGGTTAACGTCATACTTGAGGGTGTTGTGGGCTGTGGTCTGTGACCTCTGAGGTCGCTTCTATCTTTAAATCTATGATCATATTATCATATATTCTGTGTTCTTATGCTCCCCAAGAGATTGCATGGTAAAGTCCCATTTTAAGTGAAGTCATTATGTATTGAGGCCACATCACATGGTGAAATGAAGACTGAACTGTCAGAGTTGGGAGGGAGACCCTAAGGTCACCTCGCCTCTCTGGGCTTCTTTCCTCGTCTGTAAAATGCTGGGGTTTGGATTAGATGATCCCCAAGCTCTCTTCCAGATATGAAGCTCTAGGAGTCTGTGGTTGTTATTACTGAGTACTTACTCTGCCTAGCACTGTTTTCGGCACTGTAGGGATGTAGACAAAGTATAATAGCTGCTAATCCTCACATAGTATTTTACAGTTTGATTTTATAGTTCTATATTTTTATAGTTTGTAGTCTCTCCCCATATATATACATGCATATATACACACATAAATATATAAATACACACACATATATTTACATATAGTAGTCTTTTTGAACCTTGCAGCAACCCTATAAGATAGATAGCATAGGTAGTATTTAGTTCCTATTTTACAGATTAAGGAACTGAGTCACAGAGAGGTTATGTGGCTTGCCTAATGTGGCGCAGGTACCAAGCCCTGGTCCTCTAACTTCATAACCAGGGTTTTTTGCCATTGAACCACAGCTTCTGTGAAGGCATTTGTTTTGTGTTTGGGGGTGGAGGTTAGTAAGAGGTTTGAGTCCAACTTGCCTCCTTACTGCTTCCTGTTCACAATTTCCAGCTCTTATCTTGGTACCTTTTCAGAGGCTCTTCCTTATGAAAGGAACATACTCCCTCATTCCTTTCATAAAATCCCCAAACCCTAAAGCTCCTTCAACATTCAGCTACATGAAGCCGTGCCTCCTACATGAAGCCTGCCCCGATCTCTCCACTTGTTAGTATAGGGGAGCTGTGGGGCTATTTCCTACCACGTGGTGACCCATTGCGGAGATCAAGTGTGCCCTTGGTCCTCCCATTCTTTTGCCCTTAGGAACAGGGAGCTGAGGTCCTATGTGGCTAGCACTCTCTTGGCTGAGAATCTAACAGTAGCAAGATGCAACTCAGACAGGGAGTGACAGAAACACAGCATCCTTCTTAACCGTGGTGCCACGGCAGTCCTGCCCGTGTAACAGCTGGCGCCAAGGGCCTCAAAGGATAGATTTTATTCATTTTAAATCTTGGAGGGTCTGCTAGATCTTTATGCATTCCCAACACCTGAAGAAATCTTTATTTAGCTCTAGTGTTGAAAGCTTTTTTGTTGAGTTGTTTCAGTCCTGTTCAACTCTTCATAATCCCATTTGGGGTTTTCTTGGCAAAGATCCTGGAGAGGTTTGCCGCTTCCTTCTCTAGCTCATTTTACAGATGAGGAAACTGAGGCAAGCAGGGTTAAGTTGCTTGCCCAGGGTTCACACAACTAGAGTCTGAGGCCAGATTTGAACTCAGGAAGATGAATCTTTCTGACTCCAGGGCCCAGCGCTCTGTGCACTATGGCGTCACCTCGCTGCCCGGAGTTGAAAGCTACTCCTTGCTTACCAACTTGAACTGGCATGGCTTCAGCAGTAATCGGAGGCAGGTTCCTCTAGGCGCTACCTATGTCTTTTATGTTACGATTCAGTGGCTAAACAATAACTAGGTGAGTTTCTGCCTGGGTCTCTGCCGGGCACTGCCTCTTCTCTGCCCCTTTGCGAAGAAGACCTTGGGAGTTCCAGGGTTCTGGAGGTCTGTGAGTGATGTGGCGGCGGCAGCAGCAGCAGCGTCTGCTTGCGAGACTGCTATTGCCGGTGCTATGGAGAGGACGAATCACATTTATGGAGCTCTTGAAGGCCTACCAAATGGTTTTCTCAAAACAGTTCCATGAAGCAGGGCCTCATTTTTCAGAGGGGGAAAGACATTCAGAAAGACTAAAGTGATCTGCCTACCCTCACAAAGCTCGAAGGCCTTAGGAGTCCTGGTTCTGAGTTCAGTGTTCTTTCTTCAGCCCCACAAGGCCTCTCACTGGAACATCCTTTTAAGAGCCAATTTCAAATCTGAAACCTATGCTCCTATGAGCCTATACCCTTTAGGTCAGAAGGGGTGTGGGATAGCTGAAAGGGTATAGGCCTTAATTTGAGAACAGCTGAGGTGGAATAGTGGCTCAGCCACTTATTAGCTTTGTGGTAATGGGCAAATCACTCAGCCTTTTTGTGGCTTTGTTTTCTCATTTGTAAAATGGGGATAGTGATACTCGTATTACCTACCAATACCAAGTAATTTACTTGCATTTCATAGGAACACAGAAACGGAGTTAGATAACCTTCTAAGGTTATCTTATTAAACCCTCTCATTTTACAGATGAAGAAACTGAGCTTAACGGACTTGCCCAGCGCCACGTGGGTGGCAAAAGCTGAGGCCTGAGCCAGGCTCCTCCCAGAATTCCAAATCCAGTGAACTTTCCACAGCATCATGCTTCTTCCCATGCCCGCAACCTCACAGGACTAGGGGTGAGGAAAGCATTCTTGAAATAAGCTGGATTTGTTTAAATATAGATAATTCTACATCTCTCCCTGGGAACTTCCAGGATTTATAGGGTGATAATAAAAGGAAAAAATGCTATGAATTTCTTTACCTAGGTCCATAAAAAAAATTATTTTTCTTTCTTCCTGAAGAAACATTTGTCAATTTTAGGGCACCTAGGTGACACAGTAGATATGATAGTGAGCCTGGAGTTATGAAGACCTGAGTTCAAATTCGGTTTCAGACACTTAATAGTTATGTGACCCCAGGCAAGTCACCTAAACTCTATCTGCCTCCGTTTCTTCAATTGTAAAATGAGGATAATAATAGCACCTACATCCCAGAGTTGTTGTGTGAATAAAGTGAGATAATATTTATAAAGCACTTAGTAAAATGCCTGGCACATGTAGATCCTTAAAAAATCATTTTTGCTTCCTCCCTCCCTCTCTTCTTCCCTTCCTCCCTCTTTTCTTCCCTTCTTTCCTCCCTCCCTTCTTCCCTTCTTTCCTCCCTCCTCCCTCTCTCCCTCCCTCCTTCCTCCCTCTCTCCTTCCTTCCTTCCTTCCTTCCTTCCTCCCTTCCTTCCTTCCTCCCTCCCTCCCTCCCTTCCTTCCTTCCTTCCTTCCTTCCTTCCT
>CM053622.1:317412864-317456713 GCA_028646595.1 Phalanger gymnotis | reverse complement strand
TCCTTCCTTCCTTCCTTCCTTCCTTCCTTCCTTCCTTCCTTCCTTCCTTCCTTCCTTCCTTCCTTCTTTCCTTCCTTTTTCTCTTTTGGAAGGAAAGATCCATTATGTCCCATGGATATTTTGAAGACGTTTTAGCTCCCCTAATTATTTAGAAATATTTAAATTTGCAAAGCCCCTTGTCCCCAAACCCATTTACTAAAGATAATAGCACCACAATTCAGTGCACCTGCAGATAAAGCATCAGGAGAGGGTTAGAAAGAGTAGAAAGTCTCTCTCTGGAGACATCTGTTCTATAAAGTATCATGAGTAATGGCCAGGGCATAGTATGGGAGAAACATCTGCTTAGTTCCCAGCAAACCATTGTGAAGAAGCCCAGGTAGAAGCAGGCGAATGGGAGAAGAGTAAGGGAGCACCCAAGGCTGGGGTTTGGGGGAACACAGTGGCAGGAGCTGGACTGCCCAGCCCATCTCCCTTCATTCTTTCCCTTACCACAAGGAATGGAAGTGGCACTGGGATAGGTGAGATAGCACACAGGCAGATTGTCCACCAGATGGTACAATCTTCTATTTAAGAAATATTTGAAAGGGCAACAAAATACAGCAGAAACCATCCGACAGTCCACATGGCTAATGCAGCATTCGCCAAAATGACTGCAGTGGTGGTGTTGGGGGCTGAGAGGCAGGAAACAATGATGGGAGACCCTCAAATGGTGCAGCTTGGACTGGCTCCAAGATACCAGGGCAAGTCTGCATGGCTCCAGACCTTGAGTCTTAGGTCCAGAGCTGGAAGGGACCTTAGAGTGTATTTGTCCAGCCCCCTCATTTTACAGAAGAGGAAAGGTGAAGTAATTTGCCTAGCATCACAGAGGCAGGAGGTTGGAGATCCAGGATTTAGATCTAGGTCCTTTGACTGGTCTGATCTCCAGCTCCATGATTTTTCTTTCTATCATAGTATGTAGCTTCTTTAAGAAATCAGATAATTCTTTTGTCATAGTTTTCATTATTTCTCACCAGTCATCACATTGAAAAGCAGCCTGAAGAACTATTTCTGGGGTCAGGAAGCCTGGTTTCCAGGTCTAGCTCTGACACTTGTTAGCTATGTAAGCTTGCACACAATTTCTCAGACCTTTAGTTTTCCCATCTGGAAAATGGGAATAATGATACTTTCACTGCTTCTTTGTCAGACTATGAAGTTGTAAACCAAAACGTGTTATGTAAATGTAAGCTGTCTCTCTATGCTTCCAGCTTGATATAGGAGGAAGAGGGCTAGATTTGAAGTCAGGAGATCTGGGTTTTAATCCCAGCTTTGATACTTGCTACCATTGCAGCCTTGGGAAAGTGACTTCAACTCACCAGGTCAAGGAAGATTAGCTATGAAATGAGGGGATTTGGACTGGATGACTTCCAAGGTCTTTTCTAGCTCTATGATAGCACCTTTCTCCAACATCTACATGAGCTTGATGGGCTCCCCAGGCTTGATTGTGTTCACGGTTTCTGCATTTTCTTTATCTCTCTGGAGATATAAGGGGAGAGCAGAAATCAGATGAGAGCAGTCAGGATGGTTCAAGATCCTGAGTCCAAGTCATATGCAGATTATTTGAAAGAAATGGGGATATTTAGCCAGGAGAAGAGAACATTCAGAAAACTCATGGCTGTAATTCAGATACTGAGAGGGTCATCATATATAAAAGGGATGCCATTTGCTCTGTTTGATTTCAGGGACAGAGCTAGGAGCAGTGGATGAAAGTTGCAAAAAAGAAAGTTGAGGCTTGATTAAAAAAATTCCCAACAATTAGGGCCATACAAAAGTTGAACAGACTGTCCCACGAGCTGGTGAGTTTCCCCTCAGTGGAGGTCTTCAAGCTGAGTCCAAATGACCACTATTTGGGTCTATGACAGTGGAGATTCTTTCCGAGTCATGGATCAGGCCTCCAAGGTCCCTTCCAACTCTGAGATTCTGTGATTTTGTGATTCTTAACTTGTTGAGAGAGTCAGTATTTGAACCCAAGTCCTCCGTCTCCAAATCCAACACAATTTCCATTGGACCCTACTATTATGGCTGCTAACTGCCTCCTAAGAAGTTAGGCCCCTATAGGTGGATGACTTATGTCCACTTTCTGATAATTTATACCTGGTTATGTCTCAAATCTGGCCTCAGACACTTAGTAGCTCTGTGATCCTGAGCAAGTCACAACCTTGTTTGCCTCACTTTCTTCATCTGTAAAATGGGGTGGAGAAGCAAATGGCAAACCACTGCCAAGTTTTTAAAATCGCAGGTGGGGTCATGAAGAGTCAGACACGACTGAAATGACTGAACAACAAATGTCTCAGTATTTATTTTGGTTCGCTCAGGAGAGGATTCTGAGAAGGTTGCATAGGTCCTCAGCATCTTCTTTCTCTAGGTGACCTTTGAAGACTGACAGGGATTGTCCTGGAATTGGTGTCCTTGTCAAAAGGAAAAATAAAAAGCACCTTGGCCTATGAAATTACAGCTTTTGACATGGGATGTAGATTCCTTCCTAGGATGTAAAAGGGTATCTCTTTAATTGGTGAGAAAAGGATTTTTAGTTCTTTTTTACTTTTTAAACAATCATTTAATTAGCTTCTCTCAAGAATTAATTTTATTATTATTATTTTTATAAATGTAATCTCATTAGTCATCACAAGTTGTCTATGAGGGAAGAGTCATTTCCTGTTCCCCGAAAGAAAAATGGAGAACCGATGAGTGAAAAAATTTCAGTGAGATTACTTAGCAGCAATCCTCTAGTCCTGTTACAAAAAGTGCCTGAACTGGTTACTCAGAAATGAGGGTCTGGTGTTCATATCTTGAGAATCATAGGATTTATGGCTGGAAGATACCTTCCAGCTCATCTAGTCCATCTAGATAGGGAAACTGAGACCCAGAGATGTGAAGGGACTTACCCAATGCCACTCAGCTAGTGTTTAAACAACATGAGAAAGCATTGACATACTCTCCCTCTCTTGTTTTCCACCCCCTAATACCTCCAGCCTTGGATGGGCCCATTTGGGTTTAGCCATTCTGGAGAAATTTTTGATGGGTTTTATCTGAATGTGCCCAGCCTCAAGGACAAGGCAGCATAGTTGGGCCCTTGATCCAAACTAGGAGACTGTATTAGGATTTTAAAAAAATGATAGTTAACCTTTTACTTAATTCACTAAAAATAATAATACTAAATAATTCAACACTTAATTTGGGAGGTGGGTCCATACCTATGAGTTCATCAGCGTTGCTAAGTCATAGCATGGAACCTCCCTTCTCCAATGTGGATTGGTAATTCATCAGTAATTTGTACTCTTAGAGAATTATCTGGGGGATTGAAAAGTTAAATGACTTGCTCAGGGTCACACAGCTAGTAAATTCCAAGGTTTTCCTAACTCCAAGCTCTGCCCTCTATTCATTATACCACACTGTTTCTCAATTAGTAAGGTCCTATAGGACATTTTACATATGATTTGCTTACCAAAAACATCTTTACAAGATGGCTCTTTGGGGGCACATTGTATAAGATGAGGTGCACTTTTACAACGAGTCAGTAATAAGTTCAGACAGTAACAGTGTGGATTCTATAATTCTATTTAGGCATTTGGTTTCTTTGATTCATTTTCACCCCAAATCTTCCAATTTGGGTAGAGATTTAACCAAGCATTAGGTGGGAAGGGGAAGGGAACATGCATCTCTAGCACCTAGAAGAGTGCTTGGCACATAATGAGTATTTAATAAATGCTTTTTGATTGACCGACTGACAGGTGGGAGCCTGGAGCAGCTGCCCAGTTAATTGACACAAACTGTTATTTGAGGTTCTTGGCCAAGTAAATCTAGGTATTGTCAGGATGATGGATCTACCTTTTGATTTAAAAGTAGCAGACAGATGTGAAATTCCACAGCTGGATTCTGGACATTCAAAGAATCAGAAAGGGGGACAACTCTAAAGGGGACTTCCTTCTGTGAATACGGCATCAGGCTCTCTATATTTTCCAATGAGACATCACAATCACAAACTCAAAGAATCTTCAAGTTGGGAAAGACCTTGGACGTCATCTAGTCTAACCCTTATGTGAAGCATGAATCTTTTCACTCTTTCAAGGTCTTGTGTTCCCTGCGGACTCACAAAGCATTACTGCTGTCTCCTGTTTGATAAAGTATCTTTACACACGTACTTTCATATCTCTGGGTCTCTAGACACCATCATGAGAGTTAAGGTCGGAGATGAAGGTCAGGGTGGCGATTTCAAAATCAAGGGAAGGCTGTTTACCACAACGAATCCTCAATCCTAAGGTTTGTTTTGCCATTAGGCTGACAAGTTTCAATTTGCTGAACTTCCTAACACCTTCACAGATAGTTGAGTGCCTGTTTTGCCCAAGTCAGGCAAGGAAAGGGGAGAGGTTGGTTGGCCTTGGATAAGGTTTATCTGTGCCCCATTTTTTATTCCTTGGCTCTCACAACAGTCAAGCTTTCATTAACATTGACCAGATGCCCAGAAATCACCTAGTGAGTTCCTTTTATAAATTCAAAACAAACAAGTAAATATAAAATATGTGGAAAAGATTACAAATTTAGTCTGTCTGGATGGCATTTAAAATGGATATAGCATGATTTTTTAATGTACTGTTTCAAATGTCATGACAGCTGTCCAACTCTGTAATTTTAAAATATATTTTATGTTATCACATACATTTGCTATACACTCTATCAAATACATGAGTAATATGGGAAAACAAATATGTTTGCTACCAGGGCTGACTCACGCCTCCCTTGGATGCCAGAAACTGACTCCTTAGAGCACTAAATACATACCATTGGTAGCTTCAAAGGGGGATTTTTAGGCTTCAGTTCTTCTAGAGGATTGTACAGCTGTACCGGTCCATTAATGACTGGCAATTTGGATGGAGGAAAACGAATCACAGAAGCTGGATGGAATCATGGGTTTTGACTTTCACAGAAGAAAGGGAAGGTCTATGTTTGCTCAAATTAAATGAGTCTAGAGCAGGGGTTCTTAATCCAAGGTCCACAGACCTAAGAGATGTCACTGGGTAAGTTTCAGAGGTCTGTGAACTTGGATGGGAAAACATTACATCTTTGTTTTCACTAACCTTCAACTGAAATTCAGTATTTCCTTCAATTTTTTAAAAACAGTATTCTGAGACAGGTTCCATAGACTTCACCAGACTGTCAGAGAGGTCTGAGATATGCAAAAAGGTTAAAAAACTTTGGACTAGAAGAAGTCACAGAGAACAAAATACAAAGTTTATGTACATGTTGAGGAATGTAGAGAAAAGTAATGATCAGTATAGAAAGTAGTTCAATAGGGAAGGTTTCTGGGAGAAAGTACTGTTATCCTCAAAGGTTTAGAGAAGAGAGAACCATAAAACTTGATTTGAAGTCACCCTGGAGTTCTCCTCAGAAGGGGGCCATGCTTGCCAGAAACTTGAGCCGGTTAGCCTGCTCATCTCCATTCTGCCTACTGTATTCTTTCTGTATAAGAAATTCCACCTGAAATTGCAATTAATGTCATGCATGATCAGCTGGCAAGCCAGGATGGTTAACAGCCACCTCAATTATTCAGAACTAACTTCAGGCATCCGATGAGCCTGTGAAAAATCCAGCCTGGCTGTGTAGGGAAAGGTATGATTATTAGTCAATAAGTGAAAGAAGATCGAGCAAAAGTCACCAGATAGGACAATCAATATTAGGGGTCAGAGACGGTCAACCCATAGTTAGGAGTGGGAACCAAGAGGACCCAGAGCATTATTCAAGTTGGAGAACTTGGAGTAGGTAGAGCCAGAGAAATGATCAATGGCTACAGACGGGATTGATCAATTAGGAGAGGTAGAACAAGCTCCAGGAATTCTCTAGGAAAGTGAAAAGGCAAGAAATAGGAGACTGGCGTTTATATCCTGGTTCCAGAGCAGTGGATTTAATTTCAGGAATACCTGGTTCAAATCCCACCTCAGATACTTAGGTATCTGACTTTAAAGGCTAAGGTTCTTCATCTATAAAATGGGGATAATAATGGCACCCATTTAACAGCATAGGGGTTGTTATATGAAATTAGAGCATATGTAAGGTACTTTTCAAGACTTGATACCTAAATGTGTTTTGTTATTATTATTATATTATGCTCATCTTTTGCAATGCAATTCAGATAAAAAATGGTCCTGGGATAAATCGCTATCCTGTTACTGTTCATTTATACTTAATGTTCTTGCACATATAGATAAAATAACAATTTCAGTAATTCAACAACATTATTGGGATGACAACTTATCTTCTGTAGCCTAACTAAAAACCTCCTCAGTATAACTTCAGCAGAGGACTAGACGATGAGGATGATAAGTACCACATCGTATTCCCACATTATTTTGATTTTTAATTCTGGGTCTCTCTATTTGTAGGTTGGACATTATTTGCTATGGTGACAGCTATAAACAGTTTTTTTTTAAAATAAGTTTTTATCAATGCCTTTTTTTTTACGTCACCATAGTTTTCCTCAGTATTCCTCTCCTCATTCCACAGTCATCTCATATAACAAACAGTATTTTTAAAGACAAAAAGGAAATACTAGCATAACTGATCAATTCATCAAAAAAGTCTGAAAATATGTGCAACGTGCAATATTTGTGGAACTCTTACCTCTGCAAAGGGATGCGGTGGGCATGTCTTCTCATATTTTTTTCTTTCGAATCAAGCCTTTATCATGTTCTTTAGAATTTTGCATCATTCACTGTGTATGTATGTACATGTGTATGTGTATGTGTGTGTGAGAGAGAGAACAATATTGTTAAATATTTACAGTTAAGTGTTTTGTCTGGGCCATTGTGGGTTCAGTCCATGATGGTCTTGTTCCAGTATAATTTATTTGTTGGACTCACAAAGATATTTTTGAGGTTTGTATTTGTAGTATGGATATTTGTGACCCATTTGGTTGTGAACAGTAGTGACCTTACAATCTATCATTTGAACCACCAATTTATATCTTGCTTATGCTTCCATTGTACCAGACTTCTTTCTATCGTATCAGATGACCAGAGATGTCCTATGTCCTCATTCTTTGTGGGTTCACTCTTATTTTTGATATTTTTGCTTCTCAAGATTCTGGAGTAAAATTTGCTGATTGAAATTGAATTTTTTATTTTGTCCTTTGTCTCCTTGTATACTTTCAGTTATTGACTAAGGTAATCTCGAATTTCTTATATATTTTAGTACTCCAGATTCCAGTGTGCATGTTTTTTTGTTGTTGCTGCCTGTTCATTTGAGTAATATGTTGTTCAAATTTTCTGCTTCACTTATCAGCTAGATCTTCCAGTAGAAAGCATGATGGTGCTGATAATGGTGATGATGACAGAATTGAGAGTCAGTCTAGTGAATAGAACTGGCCTTAGAGTCAGGATAATGGGCTCAATTCCCACATCCACATATACTGGCAACTTTTTTTTTTTAACCTTCCAGTGCTCTCAGGCAATTCAGCAAATTTGGGATCTTTTCTTAGACACCATTTAAGAAGAGATTCTGAGCAGCTGCTAATCTGTATTGGTTATATAAATTTCATCACTGGGAGTTTTTTATACCAATAAGATCCCAGGTATGGTAGCAAAAGAAACAAAAATTGTTGTGATTATCATCATTATCATCACCACCATCATCATCTTCATCTATGTAACCTTGGCAAAGTCATGCCATTTCTTGGACCCTCATTTTTCTCATTCGTAAAATGTAAGTATGAGGCTAGGTGGTCTCTGATGTCTCTTTTACCTCTAGTAGTGTCTTACTTGGGCAGTTAGGTGTACAGAGGATAGAGCAATGGGCTTAGAAAGACGAAGACTTATTTACATGAGTTCAAATCCAGCCTTAGGCACTTACTATGTGACCCTGGGCAAGTCACTTAACCCTGTTTGCCTCAGTTTCCTCATCTGTAAAATGATCTGGAAAAGGAAATGGCAAACCACCCCAGTATCTCTGCTGAGAATACTCCAAATGGGGTCACAGAGAGGGATAAAACAACAACAAAGTGTATAATCTAAGTCAGTGGTTCTCAAACGTTTTGGTCTCATGATCCTTTTACATGTCTAAAAATTACTGAGGATCCCCCAAAAGCTTTTGTTTATATGGGTTATATCTCTCAATATTTACCATATAAAAATTAAAACAAACATTTTCAAAATATTAATTGATTTAAAATCACAATAATAAACACATCACATTTTAACATAAATTTTTAATGAAAAATAACTTTATTTTCCAAAACAAAAAAAAAATTAGTGAGAAGAGTAGGATTGCTTTACATATTTTTACAAATCTCTTTAATGACTGGCTTAGTAGAAGACAGCTGGATTCTCATATCTGCTTCTATATTCAATCTGTTGCACTATGCTGTTTGGGTTAAAGTATATGAAGAAAATCTGGCCTAACACAGATATGTAGTTCGAAAAAAAGAGGAGTATTTCAATAGGCAAATAACATCTTAGTATTATTAGGAAAATAATTTTGACCTAGCACAACCCCTCTTGAGTCTCAAAGACCCCTAGAGGGCTGCAGACCACACTTTGAGAACTGCTGATCTAAGTGATACAGAGAGAGAAGAGAAAGGAAAAAGAGAAAAAAGAAAAAAGGTACTAAATAGAGAAGGAAGAAAATGGAGTTTAGTTGGTGGGGGAGGGGATTTATCAACCAGGCACATTCTGGAAGAACAATTCCAATTAAGAGGAAAGTGGAGTTTTTCTGAAGAGACTAGTGTGAGTGCACAGGAAACTCATCAACCAAGTTAGGTTAAAAAAATCATAATTGTAGAGAATTTGAAAGCAAGAACATATCAAACTCTTGTAAAATTGTTAAGAATGTTGAAGCTCAGAATGAGCTGAGCCTGGCCAGGGAAGCAAAGGAAGATTGGACTTTTTTAAAAACTACATCGAGAAAAAAGGAGGGTCAAAGAAAGGGTTAAGACCTTTGCTTTCATTGAATGGAGTAATGACAACTCATGATAGAGCTGGTCAAATTTTATTTTGCTTGTTTTCTTTGGCAAGGTGAATGACTTTTGCACTGGAAAAAAAAGAACAAAAATGACTGAAACAGAGTTGATACGAAGAATAAATAAGGAGAGAGTAAGAGAAAATTTAGCTTTTAATGAATTTGGGTCACCTAGTACAGACACACTACATCCTTGGATCCCGAAAGAGTGGGCAGATGTCCATTGACAGATTGCTGAGTCACTATTAACAATATTAGAAAGATCACGAAAAAATGAGAGAGCTACTACAAGCATGGAGAAGGAATGTTTTCCTTATTTTTCAGAAATGGGGACAGAATAGAATTGGCAAATTATAGGTCAATAAGCATAACTTCAGTTCCTAATAAAATCCTATAATGCATCATTAAAGAGATGGTTGGTAAACATTTAAAAAGAAACAGTGATTATAAAGTGTTTCATCAAGAGCAAATCCTACCAGAATCATCTTATTTCCTTTTTTTGACAGAATTAGTAAACTAGTAGATGAAGAGGATGCTATAGATGTAGTTTATCTATGTTTTAGCAAAACCCTTGATAAAATAAACTCATACCACACTTGTCAAGAAGATGGAAAGATATGGACCAGACAATGATGCAATGAAATGGATTGAGAACTAGTTGAATGGCTGGACTCAAAGAGTAGTGTCCACTATTCGTGTTAACAGGACAGGAGATCCTCAGGAATCGGAGCTGGCTCTTGTGCTATTTAACATTTTTATCAATGACATGGTTCAAGGAATAGAAGGTACATTCATCACTTGGAAAGATAACTAATATACTGGATAAGAGAGTCAGGGATCAAAAGTATTTTGAGAGCAAAGCATTGGGCAGAACGTAATAGGATTGTGTTCAGTAGAGATCAATGTAAAGTCTTGTACTTGGTTGCCTATTTTGTGTCCCATTGTTTCAAAACAAGGGTGCTAACCCTTTTTTGTCTCATCAACCTCATTTGCAAAATGTGGACCCCTTCTCGGAATAAAGATGTTAAATAATTAATCAAAGCATATACTAAATTTCAGTTAGAGGTTAGTAAAAGTAAAGATGATTTTTTTCTCCTTTCATGTTCATGGTCCCCCTGAAATCTGTCTGGGTCTATGTTCTCCAGGTTAAGAGCCCCTGCTCTAGCATCTTACTGTTGTCTCCTGTCAACTAAGGTGTTAGAACTCATAGTGTTTAATCCCTCTTAGTGGTATGTATTCCAAAGCCTTAATATCCCAAAGGACAGAGCTCTAATGATAGAATGGGTTGCTATTTGCTTTCAGGAGGCCATGCTTGACACCCTTTCAGGTCATACACCATACAGTAAGTGGAGCTGACGCGGGGTGATCAGGCTCAGCTGAACAGTTAACTCATGACCCTGTTGGGGATCTGAGCCCTTGAACAGAGAGGGCTTGTCTTGGTTCTTGCTATTGCCTTCACTTTTACAAGCTCCAATATTCATTAAGAAGGGTGAGAGAGAAAAGAGAAAGAACAATAGAGTTCTTAATTGGATCCCTGAAAGAGATACTGCATTTCCACTGATTAAGGCAATTAAAAGGTGCGGATGCCGCTGCTCAAAAGCTGACATCTTCAGGTGTCTCATAACAAAAATTAATACCACTACTAGCTGTGCCACCTAGTCATGCTGTAAAGTAAATTAATTACTGCAACCAAACTCATAATAACAGTTCAGGCAGAGTTGTAGCAATCTTGTGGTTTACCATCAGAGACTGAGCTGAGACTTTTGCCTCTCTGCTACCCATGAGCGCAGCCCAGCAATTGCTGACTGTAACATTTCTATTGTATGGTTTATGCTAAATATGCATATCTTAATTGCATTAGTCAAAATAATTAGCTAATATATTTTTGCATAATGACGAGGTAAGCAAATATCACCATAGCTCAGTGGTTCTTGCATGAGTAAATTTGGAAAATTAATAGACTCCCAATTTCCTAATTATCTGTCTTTTATTCCATGCTCAAACAAAGAAATGCTACCGCACACTCCTGGGCATCGTGTAATTTAGTTTGCACCTTGAAAATTTTAAAGCACCTGTGTTTGTTGTTTTTTCCCCCCATCTTCTTCCCTTTTTGCAGTAAAAGGATATAAAAATATTGCTTCTTCTTCCCACCACCCTTGGATTAAAATGATTCAAAATAAGCTGTAGATTGATACATTTTAATTTATATATACAATTGGGTTATGGATCACGAGACATTTTTATGTCTCTAGCAGGTATAATTAAATTAAAACAATTACCAAAATTTTTTCCAAAGAGACAATATAAAGTAGGCACTGGGGTTCGAAGATACATGCTAATTGTCGTTGTATTACATGAGCCCCCACACCAAATCTATTAATCCACAATGTTTCCTCTCCTCCCCTCCCCTTTTCTCTTCTCTCCTTTCCCCTTTCCTCCTCTCCCCTTTTGTCCCTTCTCCCCTCCCCTCTCTTCTGCTTTCCTCTCCTCCTCTCCCCTCTACTCTCTTCTCCCCTCTCTTCCTCTTCCCTGTCATCTCCTCCTCTGCCCTCCTCTTTCTTTCCCTCCCCCACTCTCTTCTCCCTTCCCCTCCTTTCCCCTCTTGTTCTCCTATCTCTTCTCCTCTCCTCCCTTCTTTCCCTTCCTGTCTCCCCCTGTACTCCCTTTTCTTCTCTTCCTTCCTTCTTTTCCTTCTTCCTCCCATTCTATTCTACTATACTTCAGTTATTATATTTTATTTTACTAGCCTTCAGATTCCTCAAACTGTTTCCATGCTTACCAGTGGTGCAGCAAGGATGATTCTTCTGTCTCGTAGCACCATGATGCCCCAGAAGGATGGTATGACCAGTGGTAGAGTGGGAGCTCCCCTGCTACTAGTTGGACTTCTTTTTAGTTGAGCATAGTTTTGTTCAGGTCTGGAATTTGTGGGCCCACACCAATTTGTAAAACAGTTATGTGCTGCCTCCTGATTTAATAGAACCTGACCATTCTCTTTAACAGTGTCAATTGTTTCCCATTCGGCTTGTGGAGGCATGTCCTTAGCATGCTAATCTAGTGTATAGAGAGAACAGAAATCTGCCCAAGAGGACATCTTAGCAATATGGTAAAATCCTCTAAAGAGCTTGAAACATTCCCGCTTCAATACTTTCAATGGCAGGTTTCGGGCCACCACTTAAAAGGAAGAGTGTGCTGGGGCTCGAAGCCCACCACATCTGGATGAAATCCTCATGCTAGACCCAAAGCCATCAGTCTAACAATAGGCAAGACATTTAAGAAAGAAAGCAGCTGGGTGAGGATTTCCCTTAAGTTTCCAAAGAGTCTTTAGATTTCCTTTGGCTTATGGAAAAGCAATCGGGAACCTGATAAGCAAAAAGATCTTCAATGGATGTCACTTTGTCTAGGAACAAGCTCTGATGGAATCAGTTCCCTCTGCAGGTGTGTGACTCGTTAGGATTCCATCCCTGAGACCACTTGGGCCGCCTGTCAGAGACAGAGCTCCATTTGGGTATCTGGAGCAGGTAGCAGCTGTATGCCGTAACATCATCAGGTATCACATTAACTTCCACGCTCTCATACAAATTGCCAGCAACTAACTATAAAGGGAGAGAATGTAAAGCTTGACAAGAAACTCAGTTCATTTTAACTTGTACGTGTGAGTGGAACAGCCTTTAATTAAGATGGGCGAAGAGATGAAGAAGCACTAAATAGAGTGCAGGAGGCCATGAAGGTATATTGTCATTGGCTATGGAACAATAGCAGGTATGAGAGAAATAAATCTGGAATTCTAGAGGCAAGCATCCAGTTCAGTAATGGGGCTGGCTATCCAGGAAGGAAGGGGAAGCTGGCCCATGGTAAAGAAGCAAGAAATTAAAATAAGGACAGTTTTTAAAAGAAGCTGGCAGTGAGGAAGGGGAGATAAGAGGGGAGTCCAATGGAAGATCATTACAGGGAGAACCAGGAGCTATGGTCTTTTGTGGAAAAGTAAAATAATAATGCCTTAACATTGTCAGATTTCAGCAAGGCATTTGACAAACTTTATCACAGTGTCATTAGAGGTAATATGGAGAGGTGAACTGGATTACTGTACAGGTAGGGGATTTCAGTACTAAATAAGTGAAATTTAACCTATAGGTGGCTCAGCACACAGAGTGCTGGGCCTGGAGTCAGAAAGAAGAGTTCAAATCTGGCCTTAGACACTTACTAGCTTTGTGACCATGGGCAAGTCACTTAACCCTGCTTGCCTCAGTTTCCTCATTGGAGGAGAAAAGAAATGAAAAAGGAAATGGCAAACCACTCCAGTATCTTTGCCAAGGATATGGGATCACAAAGAGTTGGCCATGACTGAAAAATGACTGAACAACAACCTGGAGAGAAATCTCTAGTACAGTAATTTAGACCTCTAGGGATTTAGATATAGCAGATATGTGGATTTGTTTTCCTATACTTATTTGGTTTTTTAAAAACCTCTCTCTCTCACTCATTCTTTTCCTCTCCTTCCCTCCTCCCTCTCTCTCCCTCCCCCCTCCCCTTCTCCTTCTCTCTCCCTCTCTCTCTCTCTCCCCCTCTCCCCATCAGTCTATCTCACACATCTATTACTTATTTCTCATATCTATCTATCTGTCTGTCTGTCTATCTATCTCCTTAATGTAAGAACCTATTATTTAAACTGACCCCTTGAGAAAGGAAGGGTGAGCTTATGGTTTCCATTTGATATTTGATGTATTAACAATAACAGTTCATAGGATCGTAGATGTAGAGCCAGAAGGTACCTCTGAGTCCATCTAGCCAAACCCCCTTCATTTTACAGATGAAAAAGCTGAGGCCTAGAGATGTCAATTGATTTGTTCAAAGTCACAAACATAGTACATGGCAGGGCCAAGATTTAAAAGCCAGTCCTCTGCATCTAAATCCTGAATGTTTTCCGCTGTGCCACACTCTCTTCCATTAGAGGACATTTCAAGGTTTATACAGCTTTTTTTTTTTTTTTTGCATAAATCCGGTGAGGTAGGTAGTACAAGTTTCATGATCCTTAGGTAAAAACTAAGTCTTAGAGAGTTTAAATATCTTGTCCAGGGTTACATAGCTAGTGCATAGCAGAATGGTATCTAGATCCCAAGGAGAGCTAGATGTTGACGCTAGACCTGAGTTCAAATTCAGCCTCAGGAACTCACTAGCTGGGCAAGCCATTTAACTTCTGTCTGCCTTAGTTTGCTTAGCTATAAAATGGGAATGATGATAGCACCTATTTTCCAGGGTTGTTGTGAAGATCAGATGAGATAATATATGCAAAGCACACATCACAGTGCTTGACAGATAGAATGTGCTTAATAAATGTTTCCTTCCTTCCTGCCTTCCTTTTTTCCTTCCTTTCTTTCTTCCTTCTTTCTGACTCTTAGTCCAGAATAATTTGCATTATACCATATTTTCTCTCTACTATCAAAGGAAAAAGTAGGACAAAGATGTTAATATGATGGAAAGAAAAGTAGAATAATTTGAACCGGTGGGTAAGCATAGTAAAAACATTGGCTGAGTTGAGAGAAGGATGGCCAGGATGAAAGGCTAGGAAAAAGAGAAGGAAGAATGGGAGAGAACTGAAAACAATCAATATCTCTCTTCTCCCTGCCTCCACTTTTTACTTATTTCTCATTCCAGAGTGCACAGCAGTCTCTTTCAGTTTCTGGATAGCTCCTGATGCCAATGTGCCAGGGTTACATCAGGATCAGAGAGGGTGTTAGGGAAGGAGTACAGTAGGGTTGTGGGGGGGGGTGGTATTTTTCCTGGGGCTAAAACAGAGGAAAAGGAACAGGGATAGTTACCCTCCCTTTTCTTTTCCCCATACTTGTTCTACCTCCACAATAGTGACATCTCTTTTCTACCTTCAGTCAATTAATCAGTAAATGAATCAATCAAATTTCCAGAGAGAAGTAAGTCTTTCTGCCTGGAGTTGAAGGTTAGTCTAGTGAAGGGGAGGGTAATTAGAATAAATAAATTGAGTACAAACCATAAAAGGTTTATGAGGTTAAGGATTTCGGCAAATGGGAGCCATTTATAGTAAGGTAGTAAGGATGGAACACCTAGCCTGCCTCATCATTTAGGGGACCAAAGAGAAACATTTCATTTGTGAGACATCCTGTGATAAGAAAATACCTGGTTTTAGCTGAAAATATATCACCTAAGAGCCTGAAAACAAGCAGTTCCTGATGAAAAGACTATGATATAATGTTTCTTATTTGGTGCCCTGTTCAGTAGTCTCTCTTGTATTCCAAATCATGACCAGAAGTCACCATGCCAGAGTTTTCTTCACTTTCAGGATGACCTGAGACAGTGGCCCCTGCTGATGAATAGCTCTGATTTCAGATTGCCTTTCCTGTTCTATAATTTCTAGGATTCTTTCTGGCTTAGGTTGTCTGACGTACAAGCCTCATTGAAAGTAGATTTCATGGTATACCATCCTAACAAAAATTGTTCCACAGTCTCTTTCCTATCAACGTTTTTTTTGTCTGCTGAAGAGGAGGATGGTTTTTCTCTTGCAGACAAAAGTCTTTGAATGTCTTTAGTTTCTTTTTATTTATTGGCTCTGCAAAAATCTGGGGACAGTAAATGTACTCATTTAGCAGGTTTTTTATTGCCTCAGTTATTCTTTTAACTGGCCTTCAAAGTATTATTTATTACAATACGATTATTAGAGCATTGAATAAAGTCAGGAACCTGTCCGCGTTTTCATTATAAATCCCAAATTTCAGGGGCCATGCTGTGAGTTTGGCAAAACAATTCCGTCTAGGGGAAGCTTGGACAATTCTCAAGACTGCATTCCTAACATAAGACCTCTGTTCCCACTGCAGCTTTAGCGGGATGTGGTATTTTTAATTCAGGCCCCAATTCTTTCACAGTGTTAGCCTGGGCTGTTAAACAGCTGCTGTGTTTAGCCACAGATGTGAGTGTGCTTAATGGAAGTGATCACTCTGTATGTGAGTGCACGCCCACAAGCACATATGCATATATTTTAAATATCTATTGATGCAATTTTGACATGGAAACATTTGCGGGCAAATTAAGGAAAGACAAAGTTCAATTTTCCATGATAATATCCACTTGGCCATGCTGTATCTCCTGCACCTTTTACACCATGCCCTTCCTCCTCACCTCCACCTCATAGCACCTTTAAGGCTCAGCTTTAGTGTACCCTTTTATTAGAAACATTTCTGGATTCTCCCAATTGAGTCTTCCCCCTCAAAAAAAAACAAGCAAAAAGCCCCAAACCCGTTTAATTTATTCCATATACATTTTGTATCTACTAACTTCATGTCCATGTTGTTCCAACACTCCTCCCCATTTTGGGATGTAAACTCATTGAAGGCAGGGACCGTCTCATTTTCACCTTTAGATCTCTATCACCTAGTATAATGTCCCACATGTATTATACACTTAATAAGTATTTGATGAATCAAATAGATACTTAATAGCACAAGCTTAGGGGGAAATAATATTCCTTGACTAAGATGGCTAAGTTAACACCCTTCCGAGGATTTTCTGACTTTCAGGGTCTTCATTTGTCAAACTTAGTCTCACTGACATCTAGTCCTTGCACTTAAGTTTTAGAAGCTGAAAAGAAGGGGCAAGGACCTTAAAACCCAAGAAAAGGAATTTCTTTTAGCCTAGTCAATATTCCACATGGAGATATATTCAGTACTTCCTTTACTTCATAATCTTTATCCAAATGGAAGCTAAAAGCAGCAAAGGAAATAAATGTCCCTCATCTTGTGTTCCACACTTATTGTTTAAACCTTCAAAACTTCAAAAATATGAAACCATTTTTCTTTGGAATTGGCTTTCTTTCCCTTCCTTAATGAGGACTACAATCCTGCCAAATTTGAAGTTCACAGCTTCAGTCATTTTTGAGTTTTTGAAACACAGATAAAACATCTTGGAGTTTTTTAAATGACCAAAAATGTGCAATTTTCCCTACCTAGGTGTATGTTCTACTCACAAATATATCATAGCTATTTGTGGTTAGTTGAGACAGCCAGATAAGCTCTTCTGTTTGCAAAGTACAGTGTACTACAGAAGGCTTTGGCATTCTTATCCTATATTATATTCCAGTTATCTCCCAATTTGATTCCCTTTCATGACCACATTTTCTGGTTGGAGGGGTTTGTCAACAGTTGTTGATGAGTTGGAAGAAGCCGGCCAGGGAGTTAGTGGGCTGACTCCTTAACTGGCTGCCACCAGGGCCCTGCTTTTTAATAGCATTGCTTATTAGGTTTTTGCCTTCCCTTTTTCAGCTTCCAAAATCCTCTGAGAGATGCCAGATAATAAGAGACAAATTGTGCAAATTAAATGTCAGGAAGTGGAGCATTAGTAAGTGAGCTTTTTGCCACGTATGGTACTGCTGAGTCCCCTCTCCCCAAGCCAAATACTCCTTCGAATTGGAGGAGGTTTGATGGATTGGGTTTTTTAAAAGTTAAAACATGACAGATGCTTATTTTCATTTTTTTTTTTTGTTCATCTGGTGAAACCAGAAGGGGCCCCGAAGAAGTCATTAATGTCCACTGTGCAAAGGCTATAGGAGATAGTATGGAGAGAGGACTGTAAAAGCAGTGTTGTTCTCCATATGTATCCTAGGCACTTCCTTATGTTCAGGATACATGGATAAGAGAGGGAATCTGTTATAATTAACTATATGATACATATGGTGGACTAGAAAGTTTACTCCTTGGAGACTAGTTTAGTTACAAAATCAAACAAACAATGAACACAGAGTCAACTAACAATCGATCTCCCACGTGTTGTCAAGGAGCTTGGTGGCTCATGGTTAGCACCAAGTCAGGAAATGTGCATATCCTAATCCAGATTCCTTATTTTCTGGTGCAGGAGATACAGTGAAAAGAGGAGTGACCTCGGAGGCAGAAGATACGAGTTTGAGTCCCACTTTGGCTATTTACTACCTGTGGGCCTCACGTCCAAATCTGAAAAATAAGGGAAGGGTTCATAGGATCATAGGTTTAGAGCAGGAAGGTACCACCCCATCCCATTTCCCAGATGAGAAAGCTTAAGGACTAGAGAGGAGAAGTCACTTGCCTGAGGTTACTAAAGGAGTAAATAGAAAACAAAGGATTTTAATCCAGATCTAAAACCAATCTACTTTTCCTTAGAGATCTAACAATTTCATGTTCTGCTGAAGAAGTAAAAAACAAACAAACAATTTATAATCAATCAATCAATAAACATTTAAGTGCCTATTATGCGCCAGGCATTATGTTGGGCACTGATTACACAAGTACAAAAAGCAGAAAATATTTCAACAGTAATGAAGCCACTGATATCATCGCTTTATGCAAAATCACGAGAAAGCACATGCTTTCCTCAACAGAAGACCATGTCCTTGTGGCCAACTGAGAATCATCAATCAAAACTACTATTTTAAGCTACAACTCCCTAAGTACCAGTAAAGGATATATTGTTTGAGCTCCATTCCATTTCTATGGATTCAAACACTACTTCTCAGGTAAACACCAGCTAGATAGAGTAAAGAAGACATGAGTTTGAATCCTGCCTCAAACATTCACTGTGTGACCCTGGGCAGTTTACTTCACTGTTGCCTCAGTTTTCTCATCTGTAAAGTGGGTATAATAATAGTAGTTTCTTCAGAGGGTTGTTGTCAGGATCCAATTAATTAACATATGTGAAAAATTTTGAAAACCTTAAAACACCATGTAAATGCTTATAATCATTACTATTAATATCATTGTTATTATTAGCATAGAGCAATTTTTTCCAATGACTTAAGATAGTCTAAGTTATCGCTAGTCTGTCTCACTTATCACAGAGATCATTTCACCTAGCCATTTACCTTTACCAATCCAATGCCTGTAGTATCTGCTTACAGGTCATAGGTATTACGATCAATGGCACAGAATTTCAGACACCTGTATGCCATTGAACTTGGGTGTGTGAATTCCTCTTTAGGATTATTTTTCATCCTGTTCAACATATCTGGAACTATGCTGGATGTCTTCTCCGGGTAATTCCGACTAAGATTCCTTTAAGAACAATTCTGGGAAAAGCTATCTTCCTGTCAGATAGACAAATACACAACTATTAGAATGTCTTTTTTTTTTTTTTTTTGCTCCAGTTGCCACAAAAAGTAGAGTCCAAGTTATTTGAAATTGCTAAATAAACATGATAATTAACTGCTTCCCCTCTACGCCCTTCCCCCAGGTCTGTAACTTCATAGATCTAGTTAAGTCCCTCTGTCATTTATTTACAGCTGTAGAGACCTTCCTGGGACACTGAGGGAAGTCAAATGACCTACCCAGGATCACACAGCCTGGCTGTGTCAGAGGCCAGATGACTCCTGGTTTTCCTGGTTCCAGGTCAACCTTCTTTCCCTGTTTTCTATCCTCGGTGCCACACTGCTTCTGTCACGTTATATAGGCTTAGAAACTCACTCTGTTCTGTTTGGAATTTTATGACTTATTCTGTTTTTGTTGTTCATCTGTTTCAGTTGTGTCTAATTCTTTGTGTCCTCTTTTGGGGCTTTCTTGGCAAAGATTTTGGAGTGGTTTTCCATTTCCTTCCCCATCTCATTTTATAGATAAGGAAACTGAGGCAGACAGGGTTAAGTGACTTGTCCAGGGTCATACAGCTATTAAATATCTGAGGTTGGATTTCAATTCAGGTCTTCCTTACTCCAGGCCCGGTGATCTATCTACTACATCACCCAGCTGCCTCTAAATTGCTAATATTAGGTTAATTTTTGTGGACTAAGTCATTGATGGGCTATAATTTAGGAAGCATCTATTGCTGGGGGGATGTAACTTTAATTAATAATAGTACTAATGTCTAGCATTTATATGGCTTTTTATGGTTTGTAAAGCACTTTGCATATTTGATCTTCCATTTTACAGATGTAGGAAAGTGAGGTTATATCAGGTTAAATGACTTACTCGCCTAGTAAGCATTTGAGGCAGGATTGGATTTAGGACCTGATGACTCCAAGTCCAGAACTCTATCTACTATACATACCATTTAGCTGCCCCATGCATCCATTAGCAGCACCATGAACTTTCCCTCACTGTGGAGAGAACATTCTGTTCTAACTTGTTCTGTGTATATGGCATTCTTTCCCTCTTGTAATCATGTTTTGAAGGGGGATTCTAGTAAACCACTCCCATGAGGAGGGTGCCAGAGGATTACCTCATTCTGAGAAAGCAGAAGTGAAGGGAGACAGCAGCTGGTCCAGGGAGAGATGCCCGTGTCTGTCAATGAACTGAGAGCAATGCAAATCCTGGAAAGAAGAAATTGGTAGAAGGTCCACCAAGGGGCATAAGCTTGGGCAAGAAAATCAAATTCTGAGGCTGGAGGTTAACCTAAGACAGGGGACAGGTGAGAGAGGCCTAGTCCCATGGTGTTAACACATTTGCAGTCCTAGATCAGGCCTCATAATTAGCCTTTCCACCTCAAGTCAATCCTCTTTCTAATTTAGCCTCTACCTCTTAGACTCCCATTCCTCTCTTCTTCCCTCTTTCCTTTCCTCCTTCCTTATCATGCTCCCTCCTCCCTCCCTCCTTCCCTGTCTCTCTCCCTCCCTCCTTCCTTCCTCCCTTCCTTCCTTCCTTCCATCCTTCCTTTCTTCCTTTCTCCCTCTCTCTCTTCCATCCTTCCTTCCTCCCTCCACTATATGCCAAGGGATCTTTTGGGTGCCATGTTAGGATGATGATAGTGTCAAGTATGAGTTTGGTCTGAACTGAGAGACCTGAACACTAGTAATTTCCTAACCCAGATGACTTGGCACCATCCACCAGCTTCTTTATTTGGAGTGATCAGCTATGGATTCCTCCACCAGCGTCTCAATATCATGCTTGGTTGTCATAGAACTCTGGATGATAGGAGCCTCTCTTTTTCCCCCAGACTGTGGTAAGCAAATTCTTGTTCCCTTATTTCTGTGATTCAGAATTGCTATCTACTACAGCAAAAATCCCTTTCCTCCAACATTTTTCAATGTATTCTCCTGTCTATCCACTCCTGTCATATCTTCCCACAGACCATATCATTCATTGTACCCTATGGAACCACCGTGCTATTGTTAACAAACTCTTTTTTATCTTAGCTCTCACTACTTCTTTTTCTTCTAACTCTTCTAATTCCTGCTCTTTGGGAACTAAAGGAGACTTTAGTCAGTATGAAAGATGCTGCATCTTTGGCTATCTGTTCCATTACTGCCCACTCTTCTCTAAATCACTGGTTCATTGGGACAAGCAGAGGAATAGTCCCACTCCTTATTCCCCACTGCAACATCTAGGCTGCCTCTTTGCCATGATTACCAGCGACCTCTCCACCTGAGGTTTGCTCCCTTCATCTATACCGTGCAGTCTGGATCCCTGTAGAAGCCTGTTGATAGGTTGAGCGCTTCTTTTTTTCGAGGAGTTCAGTAACTGGCTCTCAGATGTCCTTTCAGCTCCTCAAAATGGCCTTCACTGCCAGAAGGTGATTCTTGTATTTTTCCCTGATTATCACACTCCTCAGAGTGGGTATGTAGAACATTCCCTTCTCTCCTTAGGCCTCCAACAACACCACCTCCTTTTTCTCTCTGTAGAGGAGCTCATCCTCTACTGAGAAGACAGAGGCCAATTGTCATGAGCTCCCCTCCATTCCTCTCTTCTTTATATAAAAATTTTTCTATATCTGTAGTTCTTAGACATGAGACACTCCACCCCATCCAGGGTCTTTGAATAGATTTCAGGGAGCTATGAACTTGGATGGGATCAGAATTACATTTTTTTCCCACTAATCACTAACTGAAATTTAGTATTTCCTTCAATTATGAGTAGACAGTAAGCATTTTACTAAGAAGGGGCCCATAGGCTTCTCCAGAATGACAAAGGGCTCTGAGACATAAAACAGGCTTAGAACCCGTCCTCTACTTTGTCTCTCATTCTCTTCTGTGCTTCTCTTCGTCAAGGCCAAACCTTTGACTTCATTCCCCCTTGTCTTCTCTGGGATCTTGACGCTCCAGTCCTCTCTCTTTGTCAATTCCTCTTTAGTGATTGTTTCCTTGACAACTACAAACACACTAAGGTCTCCCACAATCTTAAAATATGGTCAATCAACCTTAGTATTCCCTATGAGATCATATTTGCCAAGTGCCTGGCATGTAGTAGGTACCTAATAAACATTTGTTCCCCTCCCTTCTCTTTCATAGCTAAAAGAACAGAAAAAGTTATTTATGTTTGGTTCCTCACCTCCCCCTGTCTAATCCCTTGCAGTCCAGGGTTCAACCCTATTAATTCTAATGAGAATGCTTTGTTCAAGGTTATTAAGAACTTCTTAACTATGAAACCTAATTCCTTTTTCTCAGGCCCCATTTTACTTGACATTTGTAGTTTTTGACATTATTGACTATTTTCTTAGATACTCTCTCTTCACTTTTTTTTTTATCATGTTCTTCTTTCTTGGTTTGCCTCCTACCTGTCTGATTACTCCTCAGTATCACTGGCTGGTCCGTTATCCACCTTCAGTCTGCTAAACATAGGCATTTTCTAATGTTCAGTCCTAGGCCCTATTCTCATCTATGTCTGCAGATCTCTGAATAGACAACTCCCAAATGTATCTAGCATTCCAACCATCCTAATCTCTCATGTACTCCAGTAGCTTGTCTCCAACTGCCTGGAATAGACCACTCTACTTGGATATTCCATCGGCATCTTCAACTTAATATGGTTAAAATGAAATCCATTATCTCCTGCCCCAACTCCACCCCTCTTCCAAACTTCTCTATTTCTATTGAAGGCATTACTCTGGATTGAGTCACCCAGGTTCCATCCAACCTCGGGGTTACCCTGGCCTCCTTCCTTTCCCTCGCCACCTCTATGTAATCAGATGCCAAGTCTCATAGATTCTACCTCCACAGTATCTCTTCTATCTGTTCTCCTCTCTACTCACAGGGCCACTAACCAAGGTCAAGCCTTTATTGCTCCTAATTAATGTCCCTGCTTCAGATCACTCTCTCTTTTTTTTTCAATCCATTCGCTACATAGCTGATGTATATGGCTGGGTATTCCTAATGCACAGATCCGACCATATTGTTACTCTGCTCAGGAAGCTCCCTATTATTTCTATGATAAGCAAGGAAGGAAACTATGTGCCAGGGACTATGTTAGGCCCTTTGTAACTATTATCTCATTTGATTCTCGCAATAACCCTGGGAGGTAGGCACTATTATCTTCCCTATTTTATAGTTAAGAACAAAGCTAACAAGTATCTGAGGCTAGATTCAAACTCAGGTATCCAAGACCTAGGCTCAGAGTTCTATCCACTGCCCCACCTAGCTGCCTCATTTTAAGTTAGAAAGCCCTTCACATCCTCAGTCCCCCTAATATTTCCAGACTTATTTGATCTTATTGACCCTCACACTGTCTTCCAGTGGCCCAGTAGGTGTGTATCAGGTTCTACATACCATCTCCCAACTCTGTTTGTTTTCATAAGTGAAGTGTGGTTTTTGTGTGCCTGGAATGCATTCCTTCATTTCACCTTGCTACCCGCAGGACTCAGATCACCTATCACTGTACAAATGGAGCCTTTCTTGTACAACCCGCTCCTTCCCACCCCGCAGTTGCTAGTATTCTGTCTTTCTTCATGTTTTCTTGTGTTTACTTAAGTAGCACTTGAGACGCCACATCTCTAGTATGTGTATACACATATGTGGGCCTTGGAGAAATTACCCCAAGTTCAGCAAACAGTGTGGGTTTGAACCCCCCTGCAAAGCCTTAGCTCATGAGCTCCTACTTATGTGTTTACTTTTACCAGCTGGTCAGAGGCAGGACAATTAGTTAAAAAATAAAAGACACAATAAGATGACATAGGAAATATAGTGACAAAAAATCCCCTTCTGCACAAACTGGATCTACCCACTTACAAGATACTATATCACCAGCCATGGAAGAGTCTTCTATGCTTAGAACAGATTGTTGTTGTTGTTCATTGTTGTTGATAATGGTGATGCTTAGAACAAGTGTGACCAGGGAAGGCAAATGGATGTACATGCAGGCTCAGGGCAGGGGCACATGGCAGAGACCCATATGTAGTCAGGGTACATGCATGGAAAGCCCAGACAAAGAGATTGTATATGGCTGGGGCACATTCACGTAAATAGCAGCTCACCCATTTAATTCTAAAGAACAGCTCATCTTCTCTGGTGATATCCTTGCACTGTGCTTAGTTTTTACTTGCTTATATGTCCATTTTCTCTGTGGCCAGGCAGGTTTTCTTTCTTGGGTTCTACTAGATGAATTGTTGCTACCATATATTTCTGATCTTCACTCACATTGTCTTTGCTGAGTTTTTCTGTGGACTGAGGTGTTCTTTTCTATCATTTATTAATCTACAACTCTTCAGTACCCTCTGCTAACTCTCTGTTTCTATTTTCTGGTATTTTTATTCAGAATATATAACTATCTTCAAGGCCACTAACAAATCCTGACTCTGACACTTACTGTGTGGCTTTGGACAGGTCATTATGTATTCATGGGCTTTAGTTTTTTTTTTTTAATTTATAAAATGAGGAAGTTGGACTAGATGGCCTTTGAAATCCCTTTTAGTTATTCTGAATTTCAGCTCCTATGATCCAGTGATTTTACTAAGATGTAGTAACCAGAAAGCCTCTCACTGATAAGGGTAGGCTAAGCTCTTAGTTGAGAACCACCCCACCTAGTCAGATAAACAACAAATGTCAACCAGAGGCTGAGTTTAAGTCTATACTTTTTACTTCCTATATCTGATGCTGGTTTAAATTCTATGACCCCAAACAACTATCTGACTTAAGGTTAGAAAATTCCTTGGAACTGTTGATGGACCTCCAACGTGTATATTATGTTTCACAAAAACAGTTGAGTATTCTCTCTTCCATCCCACAGCAAAGACATGAGAAGAAAATGTCCTCCAGGCATGGAGGAAGGCCATCGTATTAGACAGAGTGCTGTGGGTGAGGAATAGAGAAAAGGCCAATTGCTTAGATTGGGTTTGGAAAGGGAGAAATATATAATCAAGCTGGAAAGATAGATTGGGAGCACATTGAAAAAGGCTTTTAATACCAAACAGA
Source organism: Phalanger gymnotis (assembly GCA_028646595.1). NCBI lineage: Eukaryota > Metazoa > Chordata > Mammalia > Diprotodontia > Phalangeridae > Phalanger > Phalanger gymnotis. The sequence continues at coordinate 317,431,635 of CM053622.1, read as the reverse complement.
GTAGTTGATGCTCTAGCCTTAAAACAATAGGAAATCATAGGAGCTTACTGAGTAGACGAGTAATGTGGCCATATGTACGCTTAAGGAATATTACTCTGACAGCTGTAGGTTACTAACCTAAGAGATGGGAAGAATAGTGTTGCCTTTGGCAGAAATAGAGAAGGCAGTGGAAGAAATTATTTTTTGGGAAAGACAATGAATTCTATTTTGAATATCTTGAGTCTGAGATATCTCTGGGATATCCCACTTTAAATATCCAATAGTTAGTGATGCAGTTAACATTCTGCCCTGACAACATGTTATATTTTCTTGTAGGTATCGTAAGGGCAGAGACTTTTTTCATTTGTGTATTCATATCACAGCATCTTTCATAATACATTACACATGGTAGATGATTAGTAAATGCTTTTAAAAGTTGAGTTGAATTAAATGTTTTTTTCTCCAGTGCTTAAATCATAAAATACTTTAAATGGAACACATTTAAAGAAAGCCTGTGTGCTGAATTTCAGGGGATGGGATATGGAATGAAAAGCTTGCATCCTCTGCCATGGGCATGCTGGGTAACAATAAATGTAGACCAAGAAAAGAGGTGATAGAAAGAAACCAGTTAGGGTTGCCAATAAGTCAAGCCTTAGGTCATAATCAGAACTACAAGAGACCTCAGATGCCATCTAATACAATTGCCTCATTTTACAAGGGGGAAAACTGAGACCCAGGGAGGTTAAGTGATTAGCCCAATGTCACACAGCTAATGAAAGTCAATGGTGGGCTTTGAACTCTGGTCTTGAGGCTTCCTAGGTGCTGTCACTCCATTGTGGTACATAGCTTCCCCTTCTTGTCAATAAATATTCCATTCCATTGATCTTATAGATCAAATAATGACCCTACTTCTGAAATACCATAAAACAAACAGAATAAAAACTTTCTTCAGACTATAGGTACTGTTTTCAGTGGTTAGAAAATATAGTTATCCACTGGGTTCATGATACCACAACAAACAACCATTAATGAATTTGTAACAATTCTTTTGCCAAGTTAAACAGCTGATACCCAGAAAATAGCCGGTGGAGGGAATCAAAATTGTAAATTCTGATAGGAGGGAGAGCAGAGGAATCTGTTAATTTGGTTGCCATAGTTGGGGGGGTACCTGGGTAGTCTTGAAAGGCATCTTGAAGACACTGAGATGATTCGTTGAGAGAGGAGGAGTAGGTGGCAAAGATAGGCTTGCTCATTTGTCCAGAGCCAACACTGCCCTGAATCCAACATTCCTTTGAGCCATGGGGTTGGGTAAGTTACTTACTCATGCTCTGCCTTACTGTCTTCAGCTTCCTCACTGGTCAATAGGAATAAGAGCAGACCTGTCCCCACCCGTTTGGAGCTAGAGAGCATGACATGGAGAATATCTCCAAAGTCCTTTGATCTTTTTCCAAGAGATTTTATATGAACAGCAGGTATATTTCTATATATTCATGGAGCACAAATTCACTGATTTCCACCTGATTGGGATTAATAATTTCCTTTGGATTCCTTTGATCTCTCTTAAGCATCTGAGTTCCTTGGCCAGGGTTCTGCCGTGTCCCTTTCCTTGCCTATCCATTTTTCACTCATACTGTGACTTCCTCTCCATGTCTGGAATTTGTACAATAATAATGCTTTTCCAGGTGAATGAAACTCTGAAAGAAAAAAGAAAAAAAAAGCAAGCAAGCAAGAGAGAAAGCATGGCTAATGACCATGGAGGGTTTAACCCATATTTAGCGTCTCCTTTTCAGTAACTGATGAAGCTTATGGAGTAGATGAACCAGCTGGTATTAGTAAAAGTGTGAAGATCTGTGATGGGGGAGGGGGCAGGAGGGGCTGTGGGTGTATTTCAAAGTCTGTTGGATGCAAATGGTTTAATTTCCTTTGTTAATCTGCTCTCCATATCTGCAATGATTTAAGAGAGGTTTTTTCCTCTTCTCCAACACAGTGAGAAAAGGATGCTTGTATTGTGGCCTGCACTAGATTGTAGACATTTTAAATACTATATAGTTAATTTGCATTTGGGAAACATATTAAGGAAGCTTATAAAGTGGCAGAGCAGGAAGAGCTGGGAAATCTGCTCTCATAGTTTGGGTGCATGGGTGTGAGGATGGGAGAGGTCATGGGGAATGCAGGGAGAAGGGTAGAATGTCAGCTTCTTGAAGGCAGGGGTGTTTTGTGCTTGTCTTTTTTGTGCCTAGCACATTGCTTTGGCCAGAGTAGGTGATTATCAAAAGAATTTTTTTGGAAGAATGGGAGAAAGACTTGAGATTTCATTTCATTTCCCAATGAGGAAATTTCTTCTACCAATATACACATTGGTATTTGCTCTGCCCCTTATGGTTTTGGAGGGTGACTTGGGGTCTCTTAGAGGTCAAGTGATTTGCCCAGTGTCAATCAATCACCATGTGGTGAAGCCAGTCCTTGAACCTATGTCCTGGTCTCAGAAGCAGTCTCTCTATCCACTATAAGATAATAAAGGGAATTCTTGCATCATGAGATCACATATCCACTGAATCACTGGAGTAAAGATAATCAGCCCCACTGGATCAATCTTGGAAAAGTCTGAGAATCAAATGAAATAATGTTTATGGAAGTATTTTGAAAACTATAAAGTGCAATACAAATGAAACAATAATGAACATTTATTATACTTTATTATTGTTTATGTGTGTACTGAGAATAGGGCTAGGTACAATTTTGATTGGAAAGTTCCTGTCCTCACGGAAACTTCCCTCTAGTAGAGGGGTAAGACACCAACAGAGAGAACATTAAGAAAAAATATGAAATGATGAATACAATATAGTTAAAAACATGCGTACTGTTATGTCTCAGGGGAATTGATCAAAGGCGTCACAAAGGAGGTTGCATGGATTTTAAAGCAGAATTCAACAAACAATAAGAGGGGAAGCAAAGGCATTCCAAGCACAGAGAAAAGAATGTATATGGAGGTGAGAAAGGGCAGCAGGAGCTTAGAGGCCGGAGGTCAGCCTACTTTGTCCGGAGCATAGAATGTGTGAAAGGAAGTAATGTATGAGAAAATTGAAGAGGAATGGTGGCATCTATGCAATTCATTCTAATTTTGGACAGCTTCAGATGTTTTCTTTATATCAAACCTTAACCTGCTTTGCTGTGATTTATACCCATTGTTCCTAGTTCAGCCTTCTTGGACTGAGTTCAATGGCTCCTCAATGCTAACCCTTCAAATACCTGAAGGCTGCTGTCATGTCCCCTTTAAACCTCTCTTCTGCAGAATCAGCATCCACAGCGCCTTGGAGGGACCCTAGTTAGCAACTTGAGGCCAGGAACTGTATCATTTTCATTGTATCTCCAGTGCCCAGCACAGTGTCTTCCATATGGTAGATGCTTAATAAGTGCTTGTTGGGTTGAACTGAAGAGGGCATATATCTCATTCCTCTTACCATCCCGTTCCACCCTCTTCTAAATGAGTCCCAGTTTGTCTAGCTCTTTCCTGGAATGTGATGTCTGGACCCAAACACGATATTACCAATATTCCAGGTCTGGTGTGACCAGGACCAAGTGTGATGGAGCTGGTGCTTCCTTTTTTCTGTATTCTATGCTTTTCTCTAGGACAGCTTTTTTGGTTGCCAAGTCATGTTGTTGACTCATTGAACATACAGTCCCCAAGGTCTTTTTCATAGGTACTGTGATCAAGCCTCATGCCCTCATCCTGTACTTTTTTTGAGCTAAAATATAGCATTTAAAATTTATCCTCATTAATTTTATCTTACTTGATTCAATTTGCCATTCTTGACTACTTAGATCCTGATCTCATGTGTGCCATAGGTATTCCTGACCACAAACATCAGCTCAAACTTTTATCAGGTCAATGGCACAATGGAGAGAGTCAGGATAAATCTAAGTTCATGACCTTTCTCAGACACTTACTAGTTGTGTGACTCTGCCAATTACTTGATCTTACTCTGACTCAGTTTCCTCATTTGTTAAATGAATATAAAAATGGTGCCTACTTCGCGAAGGCGTTGTGAGGATCAAGTGAGATAACAAACACATATAAAGTGCCTTGCCAACCTTAAAGCACTATAGAAATGTTTGCTATTGACATTATCCACTTGTCCCAGGGTCCTTGGCAATGGAGAATCCAGGACTAGAATTCTCCTAACCTAGAATGGATATCACTGACCAGACATGTTCCTTGCCCTTTGATACCAGCTTCTAACTGAGTGTGTTCTCTGAGATACCATCTGTCGATAGATAATCTGGTTCTAGATCTCAAGCAACAAAAACATAATCACACGCTCCCTACAGCATTCATGAATAATATTTAAACAAAAAGTATACACTGACACATGTGCTAACTGGCTTCACTTAACCAAAATTCATGGTTATTAGCTCTGGTCCCTGAGAAGCAAAGCAGCCTACATAGTAATTAGTACTAGTAAAACTAGCCCTGTTTCAAACATCAAATGATATTTTTCATTTCCCTACTTATCTAAGTTTTATCTTTTGTTCAATGCCCAGGTCAAGTCTCTTGGATTTAAAAGGGAAGGGTTCAAATCGTGTCTCTAGGTGTAAGCAGCGTAAGAATTAGTGGTAGTAGCCCTTTATACACAGGAAAGCAACAGGAGCTGAAGCCTTCAAATGCACCAGCTTAAGAGAAGCAGACCCCAGGGTGCTTTTGAATGTACCAATCATGAGAAAGCTAGATAAAGATATACGTACAGTGGTTGATACTCATACTTTGTGCGTTTGTCTATAGACATCTGGGGCCACGGGTTTTATTGCTGCCTCGTTCTTTTTAGATAATGTCTCTCATGAAATAGCGGTCCTTTCTTTTGCTATTTTTCTCTCTACATTTATGCTTTGTCTGCTGCTGTCTATGGTACCAGGCTTATCAGATCTTTGTGGGTAATTTTCTCCCTTCCCTTTTTGGTTAGTCAAGCCTTCTTTATTAGATTCGCATGACATCTAGACAAATATGTTTTTATCAGCTCTCGTTAGGTACATTCTACCTTCGATCAGAGATCCATTATTCTTCTATTTTAAGCAAATACCCAGAAATCTATATCCTGTATTCTTAGTCAGCTATTCACTCTCTGAATCTAGCTTTTTCTCTTGCATCACCTTCAACTCCCTCTACTGATGGAAACTCCATCTATGTTCCTGAGATCACCAAACTGTTTCCTCACCTGTAGTTTTTCATCTCTGCAGCCCATTCTCTACGCAGCTGCTGGAACAAGCTTTCAAGAATGCCACCCCACACCCATAGCCCCTTCCTCGAAATATTCTTCTATTAGTTCTCTTTTTCTGTAGGATAGAGCCTAGGTGGCTCAGTCTTGCCTTTCAGTCCTTCCACAATGTCGTCCTCATGTAACTTTCAGTCTCATCTCCTACTTCTCCTTTGTATGAACTCTCCTCTGGAGTCCATTGATCTTCGTGACTTTTTTTTGCCCCAAGCCTGTGTTTGTACCTGTCTTCCTAACTACGAGGTTCTTCATTTCCCCACTTACCTAAGTTTTATCTTTCTTTCAATGCCCAGGTCAAGTCTCTTGGATTTAGAGGAGAAGGGTTCAAGTGATGCCTCTAGAACTTGCTAGTTGTTTGACCAACATATGTATGTGTGTGTCTGACTCTTCATGACCCATTTGGAGTTTTCTTGGCAAAGATATTGGAGTGGTTTGCCATTTCCTTCTCTGGTTCATTTTACAGATGAGGAAACTGAAGCAAACAGGGTTAAGTGACTTGACCAGAGTCACAAAACGAGTAAGTGTCTGAGGCTGGATTTGAACTCAAGTCCTCCTGACTCCAGGCCCTGTGCTCTATGTACTATGCCACCTAGTTGCCACACACACACACACACACACACACACACACACACACACACACACACACATAATTTCATCATTGGGGATGTGTACGATAAGAAAAGGAGTCAAATCATGTATCAAGAGCAAAAGATAACAGATTGGTAGATGGAGTGTTATATTTGTACCTCTGAGGTATTGAGACATTCAGAGAATGGCCTCCAATGTGTTGTGTGGCCCTCTAAGGGAAGATTTATTAAAAGTCAAGGATAAACATTATGGAGGAATTATGATACATGCCAGAAGAGTAAGTGTCCATAAAGGACATCTGTCTTCCCAACTACATTGCAAAGGAAGGTAGGGACTGAATTTTATGCTTCTTTGTATATCCATTAGCACCTGACAGTACTCTTTAAATAGCAGACATTGAATAAATGTTTATTTACTGCAAACCACTCGAGTATCTTTGCCAAGAACTGCCCCACCCCAAAAGGGAGTCATGAAGAGTTGGTCATGACTGAAAATGACTGAACAACAAATTTCCTTCACAACTTAGCTCAAGCACTATGTTCTACTCGATATCTTTCCTGATCCCTTTACATGATGGCGTTCTTCCTCTCAGAACTATCTTATTCATTTTGTTTATATTCTGCTTATAAATTTTGTTTATATACATACATGTTGTCTCTCCATTAGAATTTAAGTTCCTTGAGGGCAAGGACCATTTTGTCTTTTCATCCCTAGCACCTAGCAGAGAACCTGGCTCACAGAAAGTGATTCATAAATATTGATTGGTTGAATTATACTTCCTGGCAAAGACTGAGGTAGCCAATAAATCCTGAGGTGATCCTGGAGGGAATCTTCTTTAGAATCACTGTTGTGTGGCTTTTGAGTGTGAGTGATTGAATAAACTACTAGAGGTTCCAGAGAGATTTAGGAGGACTAATGCCTATTGACGACTGCTGCAATTGTGTTGTGTAGGTCAAACACTGCACGACTTCAGGGGATCCATGATCTCACAGATGTAGGTGATCTATCTAAGGATGTAGATCACTAGCCATCCACCTCATTCGTCTTTGTGGTAGTCTTGTCCATGTGTTCCTACATCCTTCTATATGGGCTCCACTCACCATGCTGGGGATCTTCATCCAACAGTATGTACTGGAACAAGTTCTAAGAAAAAGTCCTACAAACAGCAACTCTTAGTAACGTATACATTCCAAGCAATGTGTCAGTTACGTAGAGTTTTTATTTGTGGGATATTTTTTAGAAATTGTGCCAATATATACTGTTAGTTGTCTCCAGATGGAAGGGATCTCTTTCCCCTCCAAGCTCATGGGGCTTATACCTCTCTATTTTACTTTCTTATTCAATTGGGAGAAATAGCATGGCATAGTGGGTAGATTGGAAGTGAAGAGAGTCTGGATTCTCATTCTCCTTCTATTGGGGGAGGGTGGCTAGGAGCAAATCACTAAGCACCTTCCAATCTCAGTTTTTCTAATCTCCAAAACAGAGATAATAATATCTGTAGTCTCTAAAACATAGGATTGTCACAAGGTTTAAATAAGTCAACATATGTAAAGTGGAAGAAAATGGCAAACCATTCCTGTATCTTTGCCATGAAAACCCTAAATGGGATCACAAAGGGTTTGACACAAGTGAAAGCAACTGAACAACATATGTAAAGTGCTTTGCAACCTGAATATAAATGCCAATTATTATCATCATTATTAGCATTACAGTTATTTGTAGTGAGGTCTTAACTACTCTATTAGATTGTAAGCTCCTTGAAGACATGAGATGGGTCTTTTTCCTTGTAGGCTCCACTGCATTTTAAACATAGTACCTTGCCTATAGTAGGTGATTGGTTGATATACCAACCAGAGGGAGATATGACAAGCAGAAGGGAATGTTACAGTACTCCTGAAGGATAGCACTCACCTTTCCCCTACCTGTTTCCCAGCAGCCAAAGCAATTTGCATCGAGGTCAGTATTTTCTGGAGGAACAAATGATATTTTGCTAATAAAATGTCTTTTTATGTTTCAGAGTTGTCTGCCACATACCCCCTTCTTGGGTCCCCCACCCCCAATGCCTGAATTGAAAATTGTCCTGTCAGCAATATCACAAACATGATTTCTTTATCAAAGGTCATTACCAATTATTTTGTAAAGAACTGTCGCTTCAGTAATTACCTGATTTTATCTTTTTTATGGAGGTCATTTATATTTCATTATTGTCATGTTATGGCCTATCTTGCCTAGAAAGAGGCATATATTAAAACCAGCAACTTTGCCTTAGTCACAGAATTATTGCCCTATATTTCATTTGTCGTTTTATCTACTGTTCTGGAGAAGATCATAGCTGCTTAGTTAAAGTGCTGTATAAACGAACACAGAAAGGTATAGACAACATATGGAGGGCGTCCTCCTCAGTCATTCTTCTTATTCTCCTCCTTTCTTTTTAAACAGTAATGGAAGGTAATCTCTCTCTGAGATATTCATTTTGATTCAACTCAACAAATTTATTAAGTAGCTACTACATGGAAGTCCACTGGGGTATAATTCTTACCTTAAGGAACTTCCAGTCTAATGGATGTGGTGGTGGTGGTAGTGGTAGGGATAAAACATTTATATAAGTAACTTAGACAAAAGATAGGAAGCAATGGCATGCAAAGGCTGTGAGAAATTTGAGGAGAGAGAGAAAGAAACTGACTTGGTTTTTAACAGTAATGTTTATTCTTGTGAGTGTGTCAAGGATTGGAGTTACTGAACTGAAACTTGGAGAAGAAAACCCTCTTCCTGGTTATAGAAATGGAGAACAAACACTTGTTCCCATAGTCAAAGCCATGCCTAGGAGATGTAACAAGTTGTTTTGAAATGCCTGCTGGAACTTAGAGAGTATTAGATCAGTGAGACAATGGGAAAAGTAGGAACTGTATGTGGACCTATTTTCCCTAAAATATTCAAGTTTCCATTTCTTTTGTCCTTCAAATGATTTCTTGCCTTGAATTTGGGGTAAAAGATGGAGGGGAAGAGGGGAGCCACATGTTTTATGGGTCATTCCAGACACAGAGAGGGATCAACTCCTCAGACTGGCCTTTTGGAGTGTGATCCCTGCTTCTGCCACAATATGACTGATCATTATGTGGATTAAGACTCAGGGTGAGTCAGACATAGAACAGAGATGTATTCTGGGGTACCTGGACTGACAGCTTATGGGAGCCATATTAGCTGAAGGGACAGAGAGAGGACGCATTTTTCATTCCCACGTTTCTTTGTCCCAGGTGACTGAGGCCCTGAACTCTGAAAAGATGCTCAAGACTTTTAACTCTCGCCTCTAATTCTTTTATCACCTGGGAAGGTTTTCTATTTCAGAAAATAGTTGGGAGGATGGAGGGGAGGGGCATGATTTGTTTGTACACTTTGCAGAGTAGCTCCTAAGAAGATTCATTTTTTGTTTTATTTTCTTTCAGAATAAAAATATATGTTGATATGGTTTATATTGTTGGTAGAATTAAATGAAATGAATCAGGTGGATTGAAGTGAATTTCCAAGGCATAAGGGGGAGAGCCATAATTCTCATAATTTGGGATGATATGACATTTTGTTTTTTCTCATTTGCCTTTTTTAATCCAGTTGGTGAGGTGAACTAAATGTGCTCATCTAGCGGGCAAGAGGTCAAATGTAGGTCTGAGCATTAAGAATGGAGAGACTTTGAGACCTTACCTTGGCTGGTGACTTGAGTAGAGCAACACTTGGTGGACAAATTAGATGTTAAATTTCCTTTACACTTAATTGTATGGCAGCCCACTTCATTGTAGTTTGCAAAAAGCAAGAGAATGAGTCAAGTGTGGATGGCCATAACAACATAGCATCATGGAGTATATAACTTGAATCACAAAACACCTATCACAGAAGAATTGGCAGATAAATGACAGAATGTTCTTACTCTCCTTGTGCCCCTTCATTCTAATATCTGCTTCACTAGATTGCCACAGTGTCAGACATTCTCACTAATTAAATCATGCCTTTAGGTTAAGCCTTGTGTCTCTAGAAGTTCACTGCTAAAATAACTTTATTACTTGGAATTAATAACAGAGATTTCTCTAATTAGTATTAATTAGTACACATTGATTGGTTTATCTGGGTATTATAGGACTAGACCACAAGAAGCTAAGTTTTGATAATAGAAAGGAAGGGTAGAGAAAGTTCTAGAACATTGGTTATTGTGTGGGGAGGAACAGGTCTAGATGAATGTGAAAGTCTTAGCAGTAGGGAATCCTGTAGAGTCAACTATGCAAAGGATGTGGTGCTGTCTTGAATACCATCTGATGAAAACCAGGAAAAGCAATGATGTATGTATATATGTATATGGTTGTTTGATGATCAACAATATTATCATAATGGTAATGATAATAATAACTGATATTTGTGTAATATTTTAAGTTTTGCAAAGCACTTTATAAACATGATCTCATTTGAGCCTCACAGCAATTCAATGTGGTAAGTACTACAAGTATTATTATCCTCATTTTTATAAAAGAGAAAAGTGAAGGCGAGATAAATTAATAACTTTTTCATTGTCACACAACAAGTAAATGTTGGAAGTAGGATTTGAACTCAGGTCTCCCTCACTCCAAGACAAGCAGTCTATACAGTAAGCTATTTTGATGAAAAAAAAAGTGTGACGAGCAGAAAGAAATATTGAATGAATAGAACATGGATTTGATTTTCATCTTTATGCAAATGATTTCCAGATATATGTATCCAGTTCTAATCTCTCTCCTCATCTCCAGACTTGTGTCATCAGCTACTCTTTGAACATCTCAATTTGGATGTCTGGAAGGCATCTCAAACTCAACATGCCCAGAATAAAACTCTTTTTCTCCCCCACCCCAACCTACCCTTCTTGCCAAATTTGCCATTATTGGGAAGAATATCACTTTCCTCCCAATCACCTATACTCATAATCTTGGTGCCTTCCTTGACTTTCACTGGAACTCACTCCCCATACCCAATATGTTATCAAATCCTGTTTTTTTCTATCTTCAAAATATCATTTCTATATGTCCCCTTCTTTCTACTCACAGAACCACCACCATAGTATAGGCCTTCATCACCTCATGCCTGGACTATTGCCATAACCTTCTCATTGGGCTCCTGGAGTCTCTCCCCACTCAAATCAAGCTTCCTCTCATTTTCCAAAATTATTGTATTACTTCTAGGTCTGTATCCCAAAGAGATCATGAAAATGGGAAAAGGACCCACATATCCAAAAAAAAAATATTTATAGCAGCTCTTTTTGTGGTGGCAAAGAATTGGAAATTGAGGGGAAGTCCATCAATTTGGGAATGGCTGAACAAGTTGTGGTATGTGAATGTAATGGAATAATATTGTGCTATAAGAAATGAAGAGCAGGTGGAATTCAGAAAAGCCTGGAAAGACTTATATGAACTGCTGCTGATTGAAATGAGCAGAACAAGGAAGAACATTGTACACAGTAACAGCCACATTGTGAGATGACTGTCTTTGATATATCCTTGCATTTTTAAGAAGAGCTAAGTCTAAGACAACTCCAAAAGGCTTGCAATGCAAGATATTGGCCATATCCAGAGAAAGAACTTTGGAGTCTGAATGCAGATGGAAGCATACCATTTTCTCTCCTTTTTTCTTTTGTTGTTTTGTTTTGTTTCTTCTTTCTCATGGTTCCTCCCATTAGTTCTAATTCTTCTTTACAACATGACTAGTGTGAAAATATTTAATATGAATTTTTAAGTAGGGCCTATATGAGATTGCATGCTGTCTTGGGGAGGGGGGAGGAGAGGGAAGGGAAGGAAATTTAAAACTCAAAATCTTAGGGAAGTGAATGTTGAAAACTAAAAATAAATAAATTATATTAAAAAAATGATTATGTTAAAATCTAGACCCAATTATGTCACCCCTCTACTCAATAAGCTCCAGTGGCTTCCTATTACCTACAGGGTAAAATTTAATGTTCTCTGTTTCACTTTTAAATCTTCCATAACTTGATCCCTTCCTACCTTTCTAGTCTTCTTATACCTTACCACCTCTCACATACCTGTGACCCATAAACACTGGCCTCCTTGCTGTTCCTTGCACTAGACACTCTATCATCTCTTGACTGATCATTTTCACTTTCTGTCCACCGTTCCTAGAACTCTTCCCTCTTCAAATTTGCCTCCTAACTTCACTATCTTTCTTCAAGTCTCAGCTAAAATTCTATGTTCTCCAATAAGCCTTTTTCCCCCAATCATGCTTAATGGTAATACCCTCTTTATATTAACTCCAATTCATCTTGTCTACATCTTGTTTATACATAGCTGTTATCATATTTTCTCCCCCATTAGCCTGTGAACCCCTTGAGAGCAATGACTATCATTCACCTTTCTTTGTGTCTGCAGTGATTAGTACAGTGCCTGGAACACAGCAGGCACTTAATAGGTACCTGTTGACTGATGGACTCTTGCATCTAATTCTCTTCACTACCTGTCCCCTTACTACCTTTCCAGTCTTCCCAGACTTTACTACTTCCCTTCCATGCAATCTATAAACCACCTACAATGACTTTGCTGTTCCTTACACAAGACATTCCACCTTTCAACTCAATGCACTGTCCTCCTTGCCTGGAATGCTCTCTCTCTCTTCCCCCAGTTTCCTTCAAGATTTGGTTAAAATATCACCATTTGCAGGTGGGATTTCTTCACCCTTCGTACCCTTCCCCCAACCCAGCGCCTTCCTTTCTAAGATTGCCTCCTATTTAGACTATATATATGTATGTGTATATATATATATATATATACACACATATATATAATATGTAATATATATACACACATATTTCTTTACATGTTATCTCTCCTGAGGGCAGGGACTGTGTTTTTGCCTTTCTTCCTGTAACAGGTGCTTAGCACCTGAAAAATAGTGCTATTAGCTTGGCAAATAATAAGCATCTTGTAAATACTTGTTGACTGACTGACTGACCGACATATCTGAGGTGAGAAAACAAAGGCATTCAAAATTCCCCAGGGAGATTTGAGAAGGAATCTTGGTGAGAGAAATTCCTAAAGGGAACATTTTCTTCCTGAACATCTGAGGGATGGGGCTAACACTTCTCCTGTACATGTTCTTCCTTTTCTCCCCTCCACTATGACTGAAACTGAGAAAGTACAATAATACTTTGAGCACATAATAAACATCTCTGGGAGAGGTGGGAGGATGGGCAGAAACAGGAAGGAGATGAAGGAAAATCAATTGCTCTGTGCTGACAACTTCTGCATATAATAACAATATTCTGTCACGATGCATTAGCGGCTCTTCACAATTGTGTGTGTTTTTGCTAACAGGCTGTAAAAGTGTAATCATATGAGCACTGAATACATTGTATTCGTGGGAATGATTCCCACCAATGTGGGCTTTATTATGGCCCTATAGTGCATAATGTGTTGCTTACTGAAGCAAGACGTATCATTTTGCTGTAAGAATATTTATTATTTATTTGTTTGTTTGCTGCCTCATTCCCTTCAAAGATGCCTGCCAGGGATAGGTTGCTGGATTCCGATGGGTGGCGGAGCAGGGCGGGAGGCCATTATCTCTCGCTCATCCCCCCTCTTCCACCCTGTTCCCAAGCACTGCAGCTGACCCTGAAGTTTGGATGAGAAATCACCTTGAGCACCAACTTACAACACATCTGAGACAAGGAACAGCTCTGCTCGAGTTCCTACACAGCATTTGTAAAAGTAATGTGACGGTGGAGGGGACGCGACTGCTTTCCAACAAGGGCAAGGACCTGGAAGGTAGTTAAAGACTGAGAGGAGTGTATCCCAAAGAAAAAGATATTAAATGTATAGGGACAAAGTATACTTTTACATCAAAGCTTCAATGGGAGAACAGGTCCAGAGTACCACTACCACCTTCACCACGTTCTCCTCACATTTACACGGCACGTTAAAGTTTACAAAGGGATTCCTTCATAACTCAAATACTCAGATGGACCTGGTTTCCTCAAATGATATACAGATCATAGCCCATCCAAGCCCACTCATTCTCTATGACTCTTACCCATTTCTTCCCCAAAGTTCACTACTCTGCTTGTCACTTGCCACTCTCACCACATGATCAGCCTATCTGTGTCAAGTAGGCAAGGTTAGGTATTATTATTACCTATTTTATTGGTGAAAAAAGTAGATGTAAGATGACTTGTCCACATTCACATAGGTAGCAAGTTCAGTAGAAAGTGTAATTTTTGCTATTAGGAAAGATCTTCTTTCATGTCCATCTGGTCTCTATTTGGATTCAAGACTTCTGGGAAACGGGAATAGAGAAAGGAATGTTGTGAATTATCACACTGAAACTGAGACTGGATTGTTTGATGGAGATCGAGCTACTGCCACAATGCCTCAAGGTGTGAAACCACTGAAGGCCAGTGATACTGGATCACCATGCAATATAACATGAAAGAGAGACTAAGAAGGGAGGATCACTGTGCTGGTTAGAGAACTTTCTTTGCTGTTGCCTCTGTCTCTCTTTTTTTCTCTCTGTCTCATTTGTCTCCATCTCTACCTGTCCTGCTTTCTCCTAGTCGGAACCTAGAAGAGCATGAGTCAGTGTAGGATGGCAGGGATTTTCTGTCATTAGGACACACTTCCTAAACTACCTTCAGCCACAGGATAAATCTTTTATCATTAGATTGTAAACTCCTCCATTAGACTAAGTTCCTTGAGGGCAGGAAATTTCTTTTGCCTCCTTTAGTATCCCTATTTCAACAATCTGGCTAGCAGCTTCTGTGGGGATGTAAGATCCACCCACAGCCAGCACCCAGAAGGCTGCCAACAGCACAGGCTCTTTTGATCTGCTTAACTAAGGAAAGCAGGGTGAAGGGGTTGACACGCTTACTTTAATTCAGCACATAAATACAATTCACTTAGTTCCGGGGAAAAAGACCAGCACACTGAACTTCAGAACAAAATACAAATTACAAACATCAACAAACAGACCTTGTCTGATTCAAATCCCAATACATAGTTACCAGAGTTCAACAAAGTCTCGACATCTGGGTTTACAAGCTGGAGGGCTCCTTAGCTACAGCTGCCCAGAGTCTCCTCAACAACACCATCTTGAGAGCCCAGCACAAATGGCTCTGTCCTCCCTTCTTACAGGGCTTCAGACATCATCAAAAGTCATCTGAATGACCAGAATTTAGGCTGCTACGATTGGTTCTTGAGTTAGCCCCTCCCCTTGGACGCTGGGAGGTTCACATCCACATAGGTTAGGTTAACACCTAATAGGGCATGGCTCTGGAGTTAGCACCTCCCCTTAGCCAGCCCCATCTTGGGCCCCACCCCAGTCACCAATCCACACCCACATAGGTTCCACACCTAATAGGGGTTTGGGCCTGGGGCTTAGCACCTAGTAAGGCTCAATGAAATACACTGAATTACTCAAAGCAAACAAAAGCCAAAATCTTCAAGGGCACTAAGTGCTAAGGAGCCCATTTTGCTTACCATCACAATCCCTAGCATTGAGCACAGTGCTTGGCACAGAATAGGCAATAAATATTGATTGATTGATTGATTGACTGACCTATGCAAGGGACCTAATGATCCCTCCTATTAGCCAAATGTGCTATGCTTTATACATGGGGAGCAAAACCTGCATTTCAAAGTTAACACAGCGAGGGCAAGGACAATTTCATTTTTGTATCCCCAGCACCTAGCACTGTGTGTATATCACACATGCTGTTGGAGGTACTGGAATTCTAACCCAGATATTCACCTCTAAATCCAGGATTCTTTCTTTTAAGCCAGGTCTATAGCATATAGAGGGATATCTGAGAAAGAAAACATAGTACCAAAGAAATGTACCATCTATTGGCCACTACAAGGTGAGACCCTTTTCTGCCTACCTGATTATCCTAGTCCAAGAGTACTCTTTCGCTTTCTCTCTCTGTTAAACATGAGGCCGTGTGATAAAATGAATAGATTCCTGGACTGAGGGTCAGTAATACTTGGGTTTGAATCCTAACTCTGACAGTTATTATTAGCTATATGACCTTGGGTAAGCCACATTCTTTTTCTAAGCTTCAATACCTTCACCTAGAAAATGGGGATAATCATTCTTGTACTGAGGAGTGGCTTGTTGCAGCCTTTAGAGTGCTGGCTGTGTAGTCAGAAAGGTCCTAGTTCAAATTTCACCTTTGACACATACTAGCTTTGTAACCCTGAGCAAGACATGTTGTTGTTGTACAGTTGTGTCCAACTCTTCCCGACCCCATTTGGGGTTTTCTTCACAAAGATACTAGAGTGCTTTGCCATTTCTTTCTCCAGCTCATTTTACAGATGAGGAAACTGAGGCAAACAGAGTTAAGTGACTTGCCCAGGGTCACACAGCTAGTAAGTATATGAGGCTGGGATTTAAACTTATGGAGATGAGTCTTCCTGATTCCAAAGCCAGTGCACTATCCAGGTATAAAAGAGTTATTGATCTGAAGTGTTAGTGAGAATTTCCACACCTGCAGTTTCCTACATGAATGAAATCACAGGAAGGAGGTGCTGCCATCTTGCTAGTTATTCTTTCATGTATCTATGCTTGGGGCAGGATGGCACATTGCATCCACAAAACAATAGCAACTTCTTTTTTACTCCTTCATATACCCCAGACGCTATGGAGCACTCACTAAACACTTTCATTGATTTCAGCTTGCTACCCAATTAAAACTGACATCAAGGGCTTATTCTCCTTCTAGCAATTCTTCACCAAGCAGGCAGGCGTTTTATAGACTGGTATGAATTGGATTATCTGAGAGGGCTAATGATTTTGCTTAGGTTGGTTTTTCTGTCAAGGTAACACCAATACTTCTTGTTTAGAAGGTAGTTTCACAACCTTAACTCATTGGATGTTCACAACAACCTTGTCAGGCAGGGTGACTCTTTAGCTCCATTTTGCACATGAGCATAGTGAGACTCAGTGAGGTAAATAACTTCACCAAAATCACAGAGGTAGTAAGTAGCAGGACTGGGACTTGAACCCAGGTCTCCGGATTCCAAGTTTGTTGACCTTTCCACAATACCATTCCACACGGTAACCTCATGGTGTATCCAGTTATTTCCATTTAGTCATATTGGTCAGAAGGATATTTATCCGCCATTGGTATTAGGGACAAAAGAAAGACAAATATTGAAACTCGAATATTCCTGTTACTGGCTATGCTTATTAAACACATCTAATGTGCTAACAGTTCTCAATGAAAGCAATAGTCATCAGTTAAAAAATACCACTGAATTAAGATGGGATGTGTCAATGTTGTAATGACTTATTTGCTGATGATTGACTGGTCCTCTTTGGGATAGACAGTGAACAGGCTTGTGTCCTAAAGATAGTCTTTCTTCTAGGTGCTTAAGATTGAAGCTTGCACAGGTTTTGGTCACACGGTTATTATTTAATTGTTTTCTTTCCTATTAGTTTTTGAGAGTGCATCTCAGCACTATCCATGTAAATTACACAGGAAACCAACCTTAATTTTCATCTTGCTTGTTTTTGGAATAAATATTCCACCATGGACCCAGATGTGGAGCTTCTCCTATCCAGGGATTGACTCAGAAAAATTAGAACTGTGGATTGTGTGAACATAGGAAAGATAAGGCAAACTTTTTCTAGCTGGGCTTTTTAAATACCAACCAATTAAAATGCTTAGTGGCGATATTAGTCATGCTTGGATTCAGACTCAGGTTCCACAGTTAAATTTTCAGTGCATTAATCCAAAGAGCTATTCCATCCCTCAGGACATTATAATTTACTTTAAAGAAATTAAAAGTGGGCTATAGTTAGTATTCTTTAAATTCCCCATCTCCAGTTGTTCCATATCCATTTATACGGCCCTACATTTGTTCAGCAGCCACGTCTCCTGTATTAGATTTCTCCTCATCCTGAAACCTTCCAACGTGAGGCCATTTGCATTGAAAAGGAGCACCTGCCAGTCCCTGTCAAGGATACTAAGGAAGAATGAAAGTGTCTGCTCCCCCAGGGGGGGTATAGTCTAGTTGGGAAAGTAATATATAAACACATTAAAAAGTTAAAAACAATATAGAGATGAATAGCATTCAATTTAATAAGCCAATATAAAGCACACAGCTATGTACCATTACCTGCCAAGTACATGGTCTAGTGCTATAGGAAGAGGGAATGTGATTAGAGTCAGCAGGGAATGCTTACAAAAGAGGGAGGAAAAATCCATAAGACATGTTATGGGGGTGGGGAGGTAATGAGTTAAACTAGTTTTGGCTAGATCAGAAGATTCTAGAAGATATATGGCTCAGTCCATTTTGGTCATTTTGGGACTTAGGGAGTTTCCGCCCAAAGAATCATATTAATCATTGATGCTTAAAGCTGTAGGCTTTAATAAGTTCATTTAAACTCACACAAAGGTGACCATAAACTACATAGCAAATGGTGGGAGTCAATCAGGATACAAGCTGTTAGAAGGGGATCAGCAATGGTTCTGCATGGGACTACACTCAGACTTATTACTCCAAGATTTTTGCCTCCCTAACCCCAAAACCAGGGTAGTTCATTGAAGCAAGTAAGGGCCATGGCTTTTATAGGAAGAGATAGGTTCATTTTCAGGCAAATCTGATTGGTTTCCCATCTCTTATGTCACAGGCAGGGATATACAAGGGACTAGATAATGACCTCAATGTCTCAATGACAACAAACGTGTCACAAAAGTTCACAGCATGGAAGATTACAGCGACAGGTATTTTAAGTGTCTGTATGGAACAGATCTGCCACAGAGATACTGGGCCCCAAACATACCAAGGAGGTTTTTTTTTCCTCCCTCCCTCCCTTCCTTCCTTCCTTCCTTCCTTCCTTCCTTCCTTCCTTCCTTCCTTCCTTCCTTCCTTCCTTCCTTCCTTCCTTCCTTCCTTCCTTCCTTCCTTCTTTCCTTCCTTCC
>CM053622.1:317383782-317412364 GCA_028646595.1 Phalanger gymnotis | reverse complement strand
ACATAAAAGTGGTGAGAAAAAGAACTTCTGTAGGAAGAGTAGAGAAGGCAGGTGAGGAGGAATGAGTGAATCTTGCCCTCATCAGATTTGACCTGAAGAGGGAATACCATACTCAGTTGTGTATCTTACCCCACAGGAAAGAAGGAGGAAGAAGATAAAAAGGGGGGGGCGATGGAAGGGAGGGCAGATGGGGATGAAGATAATCAAAAACAAACACTTTCGAAAAGGGACAAGGCCAAGGGAGAAAATTCAATAAAGGGGGATAGATTAGGAAGCAGCAAAATATAATCAGTCTTTAAGAAAGTAAGGGAAAGGGGGATGGGAGGGGAACGGGGGGATGGAGGGGAGGGCAAACCGGGGAACAGGGCAACCAGAGTGTACGCCATCTTGGAGTGGGGGGGTGGAAATGGGGAGAAAATTTGTAATTCAAACGCATGTGAAAATCAATGCTGAAAACTAAACATATTAAAAATAAATTAAATAAAAAAAGAAAGAAAAGATGTATAGTGGTTAAAATTAACAATCCAACTTGTAAACAAGTTTTGCAAGTGACCAGGAGAAAGACCTTCAAATACAAAGGAAAGGACATACGAATAAGGTAAGACTATTTTGCACCCACAAGAAAATGTAGGCAGGAATGGAATAATATATTCTGAAAAGAAATGGCCTATTTGTAGGCATCCAGCCTACAAATCTGAGCTTAACTCTACAGGAAAAAAAGGATGAATGTTCAACAAAAAAAAAAGTTTGGAACATTTTTAGAAAGAAAACCAGAACTGAAGAGATTATTTGCTTCTGAAACACATCAAACAAGAGAAATTCAGGAAGAGTGAATAAATGAAGCATGCAAGGACAGCAAAAGAGGCAACAGAGACCAGTAAGAGACTTCATTCTAAATGTACACAAGGAGACAAAGGTGAAGGCAGAAATCTGGTAAACAGTGAAGAGGCATACAAGGGGAATTATGGATGGAACATGGTGATATCTTACTTACAGGTGAATCAATTTTTTTTTTGTGAGGGATTGCAAAACAGGAAAGGACATGAAAGAGGAGAGGGGAACAGGATGACAGAGAGGAGTGTGTGAAATATGTGGTCAAATCAAGGACTTGCAAAGAAAAAAGGTGACCTCTGTGGTCTCAGAAAGAGAAGAGCCTATAGGGGAGTAGATGAGGAGGAGCAAGGAAGGATTAAAAAGAAAGAGGTAAGAAAGAAAGTTTTACTTTGGTTGTGGGAGGAGGTTCCATTGATAAATGCTCCTATTGGTGAAGAGAGAGGGTCCGTGAAGGGAGATGAGGTTCTTACATAGGTATGGCCTAGTGCTCAAAAAGTCCACAAATCCAACATTGGGAAGGGGAAAATTGGAACCCTAAGGAAAAACTGGCACCTGAAGAAGTGGAAAGGCATCGACCCAGGAAAGAAATTTTGAGGCAAATGTGGGAATGAAAAGTTAACCAGGAAGGGGCATAGATTAGTGGTGGACTGCATAATCAGAAGAGGAAAATTCTTTACCATGTTGGAATGCATTCTCCTATATCTACAATGTATGGCATTGTGCTGGGAATGAGGCACAATGGAACAGGGGAATCCCTGGGGCAAGTCCTACAAGCAGTTGCTGAAAGTACTTAGAGGGGGGAATGAATACCTTGGAAACTTTGATTGCATGAGGAATACAGACAAAGGAGAGAGACCAGATAATTATAGAGGTTATAAATCAGAGAGAGTCTAGAGTAGATAGAAAGAGAATGGATAAGAAAGAGAGAATTTTTTTGGAAGGGAGTACAAAAAACAAAATTTAAAAACAAGGAATAGGACTAATTGAAAAGGAGGAATGGTAAAAAGAATCTACTTGGCTAAGATGGAAAAAAAGAGGTGGGGGGGAGAATTATATAACCAGATAAAATCAGGATAATAGAAGTAATTAATAACCATCAAACTGAAAGGAATGGCATAACTAATGAGAAGAGGGGATTAGGGATGAGGGGAAGAGAGTGAGTCAGAACAGGGCCATCTTAAAAAAAATTAAGGAAAAGTAACTGAAGGAACATAATACTGTGATTATAACAGAAGAGGGAAAAGTCATAATTTGAAAAGAATCTTCAATATAAGAGACATATGGAGGAAAATATAAACCTCTTTCATAACTTTAAATATAAAGAGATTAAACAAGCCAATAACATGAAAAAGAATGACAGATTAGATAAAAAAAACCCCAAACCCTACAATCTGTTGCTTATAAGAAATATGTTTAAAAAACAAAGACATTTACAAAATAAATCTGAGGGGATAGAAAAAATTTGCTATACAATAAGTGAATCTGAAAAAATAGGAATTGCGATCATGTTATCTGATGAAGCAAAAATAAACATTAAAAAAGGGGGAGGAGATAAATGAGGAAAATTATATATGTATATATGTGTGTGTCCATGTGTCTATATGTGTCTACATATGTATATGTATGTATGTGTATACACGCATGTGTGTATATATATGCATATATATGTATATTAGGGAACAAGACAATATCAGTAATAAACTTATATTCCCCTAATTCCTAACCATCCAAATTCATAAAGGAAATATTACCTGAGCTTGAAGAACACCTAGAGTAACACAATAATGATAGAAGACTTCAATATCCCTCTGCCAATTCTGGATAAGTATAACAGAAAGATAAAAACAAAATATGGAACTGAATAAATTTCTGGAGAAACTAGAGTGAAGACTTATGGTATCTTCTAAATGAGATAGCAAAAGAATGTACATATTTCTCAACCTTGCATGGAACTTTTGCAAAAAAACTGACCACATAATAGGGCACAAAGATATTACAAGCAAATGTAAAAAGGTAGAAATAGTCAACGTGTCTTTTACAGATCATTATGCAAGAAATTGATTCAGGAACTATAAAGAAAAGATTCACACCCCAAAGACTTAACCATGAAATCTTAAATAACGAGTCAAAGAGCAAATCATAGAAACAAACAATAACTATGTAAAAGAAACTTATAATGATGAAATAAGATGTCAAACTTCTGAGATGCAGCTGTAGCAGTTCTCAAGTAAAAATCATACCCTTACAAACACACATTAACAAAATAGAAAAAGAGAGAATTAATGAATTGAATAGGCATATAAAAAACTAGAAAACCAACAAATAAAGAAAACTAAAATAAGCACAAAAGATTAAAAATTAGAGAGGAAATAGATAAAATGGAAACAAAAAAAAACAACTTTATAGAAATGATAAAACTAAAAGCCATAGCTAATCTGATTAAAAAGAAGAGACCAGAAAATCAAATCAATAAGATGCTCAGTGAGCTAGGTGAAATTACAGGAAAACCTGAAGAAATAAAAAGAATACTCAGAACATAATATACATTGTTATATGCTAACAGAACTGAGAATACAAAAGAAATATAGGAATAGCTTCAAAAATATAAAATACCCAAACTGTCAGATTAGATAGAGATCTTAAATAACTCAACCTCAGAAATGAAATAGATTTACCTATAAAGGAACTACAAAAGAATAAACCTTCTGGTCCTGACAAATTCACAGTGGAATTCTATCAAACTTTAAAAGAATGGTTAGTACCCATATTTCACAAATTCTTCTCAAAAATTGAGAAACACCCTACCAAAATCCTTTTATGAGGCAAATATAGTCCTAATATCTAAACCAGGGAAAGACAAAAGACAGAAAAAAAAAAGTATAGGACAATATTATTAATGAACATTACCTCGAAAATTGTCAACAAGATCCTATCAGTTTATAATGATTTATCCAAGAAATCATTCATTATAATCAAGTTGGAGTTATACTAGGGATGCAAGGATGGTTCAACATTAAAAAATTGACATAAATAATCATAATAAAAGCCAAGACATCCAAAACATGATCATCTCAATATACAAAAAAAAGCCTTTGACAAAGTAAACACTCTTTCATGCTAAAAACCCTGCAAGGTATAGGTATTGAGAGTCCTTTTTAAATATTTTTTTAAAAGCATCTATCTAAAAACAAAGGCAAGCATCATATGTAATAGGGATACACTAGACCCTTTCTAATAAAGATGGGAGTGAAGCAAAGAGTTGCTCATTCTCCCTACTACTTTTTAATATAGTTATGGAAATGCTAGCAATAACGGTAACAATAAGACAACATAAAGAAATTAAAGGAACAAAGATAGGCAAATAGATGAAATTATCCATTTTTGCTGGTTATTTGATGGTTTAATTGAAAATCCTAGGGAATCAGCAAAGATATTGAGACAGTTAATTGCTTCAGCAAAGCCGTAAGTTACAAAATCCATCCTCAAAAATCAACAATCTAGAAGTAGAGATGAAGAAGGAATAGCACTTACAGATAGCAAATTATATTATGAAGTAGCAGTCACCAAAACCATCTGCTTATGGCTAAAGGGTAGAGAGAAAAATCAGTGTAAAAAGGCTAGAAAAGTAAGAATCAGGAGCAGTGGAACTTAATAAACCAGTTTTTGATACAGGGGAAAATATAAATTATCTAATGAAAACTCTTGATAAAAACTTCTAGGAAAACTGGAAAAATGTTGAAAATAATTAGGCTTAGAGCCTTAGACCAACGTCTTAAACCACATTCCACAATACATTCTAAATGGATTTATAACCCTAATATTAAAGAGCATGTTATAAAAAAATTAGAAGACACACACAATACTTCTCACAGCTATGAGTAGAGATATATTTTTAGCCAAACAAGGAATAGAAGTAATTACAAAAGACAAAAATAGATAGTTTGATTACTTGAAACTGCAAAGCTTCTGCATGTACAACATTAATGAATTTAGGATAAGAAGGGAAGTGGTCAAATAGGGAAAATTTTATTCAAATTTCTCTCATAAAGATTCTATATCCAAGATAAATAAACGATATATTTCAAAATATAAATATTATATATTGAATTCGCACACCTATAGCTCAATGGTTGCCTTGGAGTATAAATGTACTAGTGGAATATTCATCCATCCATCCATCCATCCATCCATCCATCCATCCATCCATCCATCCATCCATATATACATACACACATATAATCCTTCTATATATGGAGTCTATATGGGATGTGTATGTATATATGTACATGTATGTGTTTACATACACACACACAGCCATTTCTCAATAAATAAATGGCCAAAGGATATTAGCAAATAGTTTTCACAAGAACTGCACAATATTTACAACCACATGACAAATACTATACATCACTAATAACAAGAGAAATGAAAATGAAAAGGACCTTGAAGTTTCACCTCACATTCTACAAATTGGCAAAAATTACTGAAAAATGGTAACAAGGGTTGTGGAAGAATAGTTATACCAGGGGTGGGGAATATGCTGTCTCAAGACCACATGTGGCCTTCTAGGTCCTTGGGTGTGGCCTTTTGACCGAGTCCAAGTTTTAGAGAACAAATCCTTTCATTAAGGGGATTTATTCTGTGAAGTTTGGATTTAGTCAAAGGGTACCTAGAGAGCTACACGTGACCTTGAGGCTGCAGGTTCTCTACCCCTGAGACATGCAAATATATTGTTGGTAGAACCATGAAATGGTACAGCCATTTTGGCGAGCAATTTGGAATTACGCAAATAAAGTGATTAAAATGTCCACAACCTTTTAACCAGAGACTCCCTCATGGGCTTATAACCTAAAGAAACCTTTGATAAAAAGGCGATCCTCACATATATTAAAATATTTATAGCAGCATTTTTTTTCAGATTTGCAGCTTTCTCTTTTCTTACTTTCCCCCGCCCCATGCAAAATATATTTCTTTATCAGCCATGTTGCAAAAAATGCAAGAAAAAACAAAGTGTAAAGCAATATGCTTCAATCTGCACTCAGAGTTCATCAGTTGTACTTCTGGAGGGGAATAGTATTTTACATCAGGCGTCCTTTGGAATTGTTTTGAATCACTATATTGATCAGAGTATTTAAGTCTTTCCCAGCTAATCATCAATACAGAATTGCTGTTCTGGTTCTGCAGACTTCACTTGCATCAGTTCCTCTAAGTTTTTTTCTCTGAAACCATTCCTCTTGTAATTTCTTGTAGCTCAAGAGTATTTCATCACAATCATGTATCACAACTTGTTCAGCCATCCTCTAATTTATGGGCATCCCATCAGTTTCCAATTCTTTGATGCTACAAAAAGAACTGCTATAAATATTATTGTATTATATGGGTCTTTCCCCCATTTCTTTGATCTCTTTGTGATACAGACCTACGGAAGTGGCATTGCTGGGTCAAAGGGTATGCAGTTTTACACCTCTTTGGGTATAATTCTAAATTGTTTTCTAGAATGGTTGGACTAGTTCATAACTATCAACAACGCATTAGTGTGCTAATTTTTCTACATCCCCTCCAGCATTTGTCATTTTCCTTTTCTGTCACGTTAGCCAATCTGATAGTTGTGAGGTGGTGCCTCAGAGTTGTTTTAGTTTGCATTTCTCTAGTCAACAGTGATTTAGAACACCATTCATGAGACTATTGATAGCTTTTGTCTTCTTCTGAAAGCTGCTTCTTCATATCATTTGAGCATATATTATTTGGGGAATGGTTCTTTTTTACATTTAAATTTGGTTCAGATCCCTATATATTTGAGAAATGAGGCCTTTGTCAGAGATGCTTGTTATAAAATTTCACCCCCACCTTTTTCTCCAAGTTTTACTTCATTGGTTTTATTTATAGAAAACCTTTTTCATTTCACATATTCAAAATTATCCATTTTACCTTCTGATATCTTCTCTATCTCTTGTTGCATCATAAACTCTTCCCTTATCCATAGATCTCACAGGTAAATTTTTCTATGCTCTCCTAATTTGCATAAGATATAACCTTTTGTGTTGAAATTATGTATTCATTTTTGACCTTATTTGGTATATGATGTAAATTGTTGATTTATGCCTAGTTTTTGCCAAACTTATTTCCAGCTTTCCCAGCAGGCTTTTGTTAAATATTGAGTTCTTACTCACCAAACTTGAATTTTGGGGGTTTATTCAACATTAGATTATTATGGTCATTTACTACTGCATATTGAATACCTAATATAGTTCGCTAAACAACCACTCTATATCTTCACCAGTACCAAATTGTTTTGATGATTATTGTTTTGTAATATAGTTTGAAATATGGTACTGCTGGCCCACCTTCCTTCACTTTCTTTTTATTGAGTCCTCGATGTTGGTATGACACTGAACAAATAATTTAGGTAGAATTGCTATTTGTATTCTATTGGTTCAGCCTACTCATGAGCAATTAATATTTCTCCAGTTCTTTAGATGTAACTTTATTTGTCTGAAAAGTGTTTTGTAATTGTATTCATTTTTCCTGAGTGTGTTTTGAGAGGTAAAATCCCAATATTTTATACTGTCTGCAGTTATTTTAAATTTAGATATTTAAATCAAATTCTTAATATCTCTTTCCACTGGGTTTTGTTGGTAACATTAAGATATGCTGATGAATTATGTGGATGTATTTTGTATTCTGTAACTTTCCTAAAGTTGTTAATTATTTCGACTAGTGCTTTGCTTGATTCTCTAGGGTTCTCTATGTATGCTGTATCACCTGTGAAGACTGATAATTTCATTTTATCATTTCCTATTCTTATTAAGTCTCTTATGATTTCTCTTTCATGTTTAGCTTTTTATGCTTCTCAAGTCTTGTGTTTGAATGTCAGATTTTCTGTTCAGCTTTGTTTTTTTTTTCCATTTGGAATGCTTGAAAGTCGTCTATTTCATTAGTATCCATTTTTTTTTCCTCCTAAAAGATTACACTCATTTTTGCTTGGTAGGTTATTTTTGGTTATAATCCTAGCTCATTTGCCTTTCAGAAAATCATATTCCAAGCTTTCTGTTTCATTAAAATGGTAGCTGGCAAGTCTTGTGTAATCCTGACTCTGGCTCTATGGTATTTACCTGATTCCTTTCTGCCTGCTTGCAATATTTTCCCCTTGACCTGGAAGCTCTTGAATTGGCTGTAATATTTTTGAGATTTTTTGTTTTGGGGTCTCTTTCAGGAGGTGATTGGTAGATTCTTTCAATTTTAATTTTTCCTCTCTCCTTCTAAGATATTGGAGCAGTTTTCCTTTCTTGAAATATGATAGCTATGCAATTTTTTTTTGATCATGACTTTCAGAATGTCCAATAATTATTAAATTATCTATCCTGAATCTGTTTTTCAGGTCAGTTGTTTTTTCAATAGGATATTTCACATTTTCTTGTACATGTTTTCATTATTTTTATTTTGTTTTATTGTTTCTTCATGTCTTGTGGGTTCGTTAGTTTCCACCTGTCGAGTTCTATTTTTTAAGGAATTATATTATTCATAGAGTTTTTATACCTCTTTAATCATTTGGCCAGTTCTGTTTTTTAAGGAGTTGTTTTTCACTCAGTATTTTTTGTGCTTCTTTTACCAAGCTGTCAATTTTCTTTTCACAATTTTCTTCTATTACTCCCATTTCCCCATATTTTTCCTGTATTACTTATTTGATTAAAAAAAATTTTTTTTTTTTGCTCTTTTGATAGCTCTTTCTTTAGCTCTTCCAGGATTTCTTGTTGGGGCTATGTCCAATCTTCATTTTATTTTCTTTGAGGTTTTACCTGTAGATGTTTCTACATTGTTATCTTCTTCTGAGTTTCTGTCTTGATCTTCCCTTTTACCATAGTAGATTTTTATGGTCAGGTTCTTTTTGTGTTGTTTGCTCATTTTTCCAGGTTATTTCTGGACTTTGAACTTTGTATTAAAGTTGGGCTCTGCTCATCTGGGGGAGATGGCACTGTCCTAAGCTTTAGGCTTTCTTGTTCTGCTGTTTTCACAACTAATTCTAGGGGTCCGTAAGTTTTTGCTGCTTCCAAATTGGTGTGGTCTGAGGACATGTGTGGTCCCTGCTCGCCTGGTCTGTGCCTTGGTTTTTATCCAGGTAGGGGCCCTTCTCCCTTGCAACCACAAGCATAAGATCTCCTCTCTGCTCTGGAAATGCAATCAGGGCCTCTTCTCTCTTGTGAGTGCAAGCCCTTCTCTTTCCCTAGAACTGGGTAATGGGCAATGGAGTGGCCAAACAGCACCCAGTTGTATGTCCAGTGCCAATGAAAGGGTTCCCCATAATCTCTTTTTGACCAGTTTTCTAATCCCCTTACTATCTCTGGTCAAAGAGAGCTCCTGAAACTGTTGCTGCTGCTCATCCTGATGCTGCTACTTTCACCACCACCTCCAAGGTTTATAGCTGGTATTGTCCCCATGCTACGTTCTGCTCCAGTCTCTATTCCAGTGTCACATTCTTCTCCTTTAGACCTCCTAACTTGTCTTAGACTGGAAAATAGACTCACCCTGACCTTTTTGTAGCTATTGTTCATTGCTATTGTTGTTTTTCAGTCATGTCCAACTCTTGGAGACCACATTTGGGATTCCTTGGCAAAGATACTGGAGTGATTCACCATTTCCTTCTCCACTCATTTTGCAGGTGAGGAAACTGAGGCCACCAGGGTTAAGTGACTTGCCAAGGGTCTTACAGCTAGATAGTGTTTGAGGCCATATTTGAACTTAGGAAGATGAGCCTTCCTGACTCTTGTCCTGTCACTCTATCCACTGTTCTACTTAGCTGCCCATACGTCATTCCAGAATTCATTTGACACATTAATTTAAAGCTGTTTGGAGGGGAATATTAGGAGAGTTTGGCTTTACTGCTCCCTCTATCCATCTTGGCTGTGTAGCAGTGCTTTTAGTGATAGCTGAAAATTGGAAAAAAAGTAGACGCCCATCAATTTTGAAATGGCTAAACAAATTGTGGTACATGAATTAATAGAATATTACTGTGTTGTAGGAATGATGTGTGTGCTGGATACAGTGAAGCATGGAAGGATCTATATGAATTAATGCAGAGTGAAGAAAGCAGAGCCAAGCAAACAACACACAATAGTAAACAGTATTTCCTAATGATGAGCCATCTTCTTGCATCCCTGGTAGAGCTAAACGATATACAATGTAAATGAAAAAAAAAAACCAAACTCAACAACATACAAAAAAAATCAAAAGTAAATGTAACAGAATTATAAAGACCAAGCATGAGTGGAATGAAGTGACATGAGAAGACAAGACCCCACCCACCCTTTCTTGGTGGTGGCAGTCTGTAAGCTTTTTCAGCATAACAGTTAGTTGTATTGCCTTTTTTCCCCAAAAATGTTATTCGTCCTGTGAGATGGCTCTCTGGGAGGTGAGGGAGAGAAATAATTGGGATAATTGTTATATAAGACACAGAAAATATCAATAAAAACTTTTTAAAAATACACAGATGACCAAAATGCTGAAGGGACTCAGAGCAAATTTTGAATATATAAGTATATGTTTATTTTATAAGATTAATATATAAGAAATCACAAACTTCTTTCAGATAGTTAAAAAGAAATGTGTATATATACATATACATATGTACATATATAAATATATACACACATGTGCATGTACCTATGACCATGTGTTGGTGGTAGTTTAGGTGATAAGAAAAAGTGAAAATTTTTTAAAAAGAAGGCTATTTGTTCACAAGCTAGTGAATGAACTAGTGATTAGTGATCTATCAGATAAAAATGGAATTTATTAAGGATTTACTATGTGCAAAGGACTGTCCTAGGCTATAGGGATACTGAGACACATCAGACTCTAGAAAACAAAGCTAATTTGCAGTAATATAAACACCCAAGAAGCCAAGCTTACATTGTCACAATTAGCCAAGTAATTGTGAGAAAATTTTCATTGGCCAACAGTTACAAGAAAACTGAAATAGGAGTGGAGGCCCGAATTATCCAAAGCTTTATCCATCTCTTCAATTTACTCTGAATGGTACAGATCTAATATTCACCAAGCAACTTCTTTGTTTTTCTCCTCCCAGTTAGAACTTGAACGAACCAACCTGCTCAGTTTTTTTTCTCTTTGTTTGATTCTGAAATTTGCTCCCAGCCTGAGAAATTATGTGCCAACTTCCTGCCAGGGGCACCTTTCCACAGCTGTGTTATAAATGTCTGGGAGAAAGGGGGGGATTAAATTGAAGACTGCAACTCCCACTCCTTTCAGTGCCAAGGCAGTCCTGTGAGGAGCAGATAATAATATCTCACATTTATAATTTAGATCGTAAGCCCACTGGGCCAGGAGTGAGTCCAACTCTTTATGTCTTCTACAAGGCTGACTGCCTGTGAGGTGTTTGATGAATGCTTATTATGAACATCAATCATAATTACTCCAACAAATGTGTTAATAATTAAATTATTATTTATTATAAAAGACGATTTATATAAATATACTCTCATCAGGGCAGAGTTTCATCATCCTTATCGTCTTCATCCTCACCATCACCAAACATATAGAATTTTCTTCATCCGATCTTTTCAGTACTTCTGTAAGAGAGGTAGAGAGGAATTACTGTCCTTGGTTTACTCAGGGGGTGCATATCCTTGTGTATCCAAAGCTGGAAGGGATCTCACAGATCATCTAGTACAACCCTCCATTTGACAGATGAGAAAACTGAGGTCCAGGGAGATTAAGTGACTTGCCAAGGCCATACGGGTAGAAGGTATCAGAGATGTGACTTACAGCTCCAGTGGGCCAGTCTCAGAGATAAGTAGGGAAGGTATGTGAAATATTGCTAAGAATTCTAGAAAAAGATGTCCTGCCCTGATCCTACAAATATTTCACTTTGATACCCTGAAATTATCTAATTGGAGACTCATTCATTTGTTTCTATTAATATGAAAAATCCTCTGGGAAAGTAAGAGGCACATAGCACTTAAAGAATCCTAGTTGATTGATTTCCTGATAGGGTTTTTCAAGGGGAGAAGATACTTGAGCACACTGACTACGTGGAGAATGAGGGAAAGGTTGTGTTTGTGCTTGTTTTTGAAGAGAACCATGACATCAGGGACACAATGACATGACTTGCAGTTGACTTTGATTTGAGCGAGGGAGGGCTGTGCAAGGTCACCAGCCTCACTTTTTCCTCCAGAGCCATCTGGGTTCAGTGGCCTGATATTTATCAGGATGACTAGAGATGACCCAGGATGCAATGGGAGCCCCTGGACCTTTTAGGCTAAAGTCTTTTCAGGTTCTCACTTAGAGTGAGGTAATGCCCATTCAGTGAATAAGCTTCTTTAGGAAACTAATCAAGGGATGGCCCCTTTAATCAAAAATTCAAACAAAAAATCAAACTGGGAAGGGAAGACCCTCAGGGTTCCTGACCAAAAGAGAAAAAGTTACTAGTTAGTATTTGGGAATGAGGGAAGAAGAGGGCATTGGAGGAGGGAAGGTCACAGAAATAGGAAACTCAGGATGTCAAAGACAAATCTGTAACTTATTAGTTTTGCCTGGGTGACCAGCATATTTGAGTTAGACAAACAAGTGCAACCATTGACAAAAGCATGGAATCCAGATACAGGGAGGTGGAAATCTGACCTGTATTCGGGCCTGATAAGAACACATATGGGGTATTAAGTTCAATTCTGGGTGTCATATCTTAAGAAGAACAGTGATAAGAGTGTCCAGAGAAAGGCAACCAGCATAGAGAAGGGCCTCAAAACCATGCCACAGAACAAAGATGCAGGGATGTTTGACTTGAAGAAAATAAGACAGTGGGGATATGGGGTGAGAGATACAATAGTTGTCTTCAAATATTTGAAAGGCTGGAAGAGAGTTAAGATTTGTTTTGCTTGGTCCCTGCAATAGTCATTCATTTAGTAAGCAAACATTTGTTAATTGCTTACTATATGCTAGGCATGGTGCTAAGCCTGGGGATATGCAGAAAGACAGAAACATGGTTCCTTCCCTCAATAAGGTCCTCTAGTCCAGTGAAGGACAGACACAACACGCAAGCAAGGGTATATAAAGAGTAGGTGGAAAGTAATCTCAGAGGGAAGATGCTAGTGGTGGTGGTGGTGGATTTGGAAAGGGGGACAGTGAAAAGGGCTTCTTACAGAAGATAAGATTTGAACTGAACCTTGAAGGAATTCAGGGAATCTAGGAAGAGGAGATGAGGAGAGAGGGAGTTCCAGGCATGGAGGGTAACCATTGAAAAAAATGTTGGAATCTGGAGATGGAGCGTGGTGAGAGGAACAGCAAAGAGACCAATGTTACTGAACCACAGAGCTAATGGTTGTGGGGAGTAAGGTATTAGAAGAAGAGGGGAAGGGGCCAGATTCTGAAGGTATTTGAATGTCAGTTGAGCTTAGAAGATATTGTATAGCTGAATTGGCTCACAAAAGGATTAAGATAGAAACAGGAAGAGAGGATAGCTAGTGTAGGGTTGATGGCCTAAAATTGGAGGGAGAAGGAACTGGAAATTATGGTGAGGCCAAAGAATAGGATTAGACATGTAAGGCAAAGGGGAAAATGAAATGATAGATTTTGATTGCCCATAGGAATTTTCTAACTCTTTTACCATGACCAATAGATTGTGGGGTAAGAGTGAAGATATCAGAAGGGTGAACAAAACTAATGGATGACATACTTGGAGTCAATATAATAAAAATTTTGCTTAGATTCTCCTACCACCATTATTCAGTAACATCCTCCTTTGAGGTTCATTCAATCCAAATTTATCACCCATTCAAGAATCTGGCACCTATTATTTTTATCATCCCCAGGATACTGTCCTTACTTCTCCAAGGAGTTTAATATCTAGCTCATAGCCTTTCTTTTTATCCCAATTTTGCTCTCATTATAGGAGACTCCCACCTACATATAATATTTCTGCAAACACCCTGATTTCCCAGTTCTACTGGGAAGCTACTCAATTGGCATGATGTACTTGTCTACTCTACCTCAACTACACACAAGAATAGTCACCCTCCTTATTTTACCATCACCGCAATGTTGCACTTCCATATTTCATGAATTCTGAAGTTCTTTTATCTAATCAAAACATTTTTATTATTCCATTTTTCCCTTTACCTTATAACCCCTAGTCCTATTCTTTGTCATCACCATGATTTCCAACTCCTTCTTTCTTTAATTTTTTCATAGGCCAGCACTCCTGTACTGGCTATACTAAGCTTAGAAAGCCAGTTTATGAACGAAGAGGTTAGGATTCTAATACTGCGTTCTTGCCTCAGATGTCTGTACTTTCCCTCCTTTCCTATAATGTGTAGTGAAATCTGATTCATTACTTAGTAAGAGACCTCAGTGGTTTCTGACTCCAAGTGGACCTTCAGAAAGACTTGCTCTGGCTCCTGTGACCTTATGTTGATGATTTGTTCAGTTGTTAGAGTCAAGTTAGTCAATAAGAAATACTTTAAATGCAGTAGCCATTAGCTACAAGGGGGAGTCAGGAAGCAATGTGAATTTTCATTTCCACAGATATTATTTATCTATAATATATTCCTGGACGGCCTATGGGAAATTGTGCCATGATTTAAAAGACCACAAGTCATGAGGTCTTTCATAGAAATATGTGATATAGAAAAGAACATCTGGTTAAGAAAATACAATTAATCTGGACAAATAAAAAGTCAAGAATCTTAAGGGAAATAATGAAGAGAAATGGGGGAGATTGAGAAGCCAGGACTACCAATTTTCATACTATATTATAAAACACTAATGATAAAAATTATTCACACTGGTCAAAGAGGAATAGTTGATCAATGGAACAGGCTAAGTCAGCATGACCCTCTAAACCCCAAACATGAGAACTCAGTGTTTGGTAAACAAAAGAACATGAACAATTAAGACATAATTGGCAATGACTTCTGAGAAAAGAAGAAAGCAGATTGTCACAAAACAAGTGTAGATCAATATCTTATAAAATATACTACAATAATTTGAAAATCAATATGAAATTTGAATATAAAAGGTCACAAAATAAAATGAGAGGAGAATGGATAGTTGTTTATGACTATGACTATGGAGATAATTCCTAAACACAAGCCAAATTTTAAAAAATTAAATTAAATTTAATTTAACCTTAAATTTATAATTTTTTTAAATTAAAAAATACCTTTTGTGTAAATGAAATCAATAAAGCTAGAATAAGAAGAGAAGCTGTTGATTGGGGAAAGTTTTTCGTGTAAATATCTGTGATAAAGGTCTGATATCTAGGATATACAGAGAATTGTCACAGAAGCAATTCTCAAATAGATAAGTAGTCAAAAGATATAAACAAGAAAGTTTAAAAAATGTAAACTATTAGCAGCAATATGAAAGATGATTTCAAGTTACTAATAATTAGAGACATGCAAATTTAAGCAACTCTAAAGTTATACATCATATTCATGATATTGCCAAATATGGCAAAAAATAAAAATTTTAAATGTTGGAGAGGTAGTGGGAAGAAAATCACACTAGCGCATGGTTGGTGAAGTTATGAATTAGTTCAACAATTTTGAAAAATAATTTGCTGTTATACTAGAAAAACCACAAAACTGTTCATAGTATTTAGTGATTCTAATACTAGTGGAATACTATTATACTCCAAGGTGGTTGGTGATAGAGAGATAGGTCTCATATGGACAAAAATATATATAGTAGTACTTTTTGTAGTTACAAAGAACTGAAAGAAAAATGGGTGATCCTATAATGAAGTAATGGGTAAGGAAATTGTGGCATTTCATTTGATATAATATTATTTAGAGGCATCTAGGTGGTACAATGGATACAGCACCAAGCCTAAAGTCAAAAATACCTGAGTTCAAATCTGCTCTCAGACACTAGCTGTATGGCCCTGGGTAAGTTACTTAACCCTGTTTGTTTCAGTTTCCTCATCTGTAAAATGAGCTGGATGCCAAGAAAACACCAAATTGGGTCATGAAGAGTTGAACACAACTGAAATGACAGAAGAGCAACAAAATATTATTGTGCACTAAGAAACAATGTGGAGAACTCAGAGAAACTTGGGAAGATGTACACTTATTGATGCAAAGTGAAGTAAAGAGAACCAAGAGAATGATATACACTGTACCCTTATTGATGTAAAGGAAAATAACACTGAAATTCATTTGAATTCTTATCAATACCATTTCTGAAGAATGACAGTGAAACATGCCTACCCTTCTTTTTTTAAATTTATGTAATTAAACAAGCGTTTCTATAATGTAGTATAATAAAAAAGATGATTGCACATGAAACTGTAAATCTTTTATGTAAAACTTGCTATTCCTTTTAAATATATAATAGTTATCATGTAAATTTCTTTTATTCCTTTTTCTATTCTTTTTTCCCTATCTCTTCACTCTAGAGATAGCTACCATTAGACACAAAAGGTGTATATATATATCTATATAATGTACATATTGTATATGTAAAATTATTTGTGTATGTGTACAAATATTTGTATTATACATATATACTTTATATATATAATATTCTATACATCTATCAGTTTTTTCTCTGGATGCAGATAACATCTTTCTTCATATGCTCTTCATAGCTAATTTAGGTATTTATAAAAGACAAAATTACATTTTTATTCATTCTTAAAACAATATTGCTATTACTGTATGCCATGTTCTCTTGGTTCTGCTCATTACACTCTTCATTATTTCATTTCTGTCTTTCCATGTTTCTCTAAGATCATCATTTCTTATAGCACAATAGTATTCCATCACAATTATATACAACAACTTTT
Source organism: Phalanger gymnotis (assembly GCA_028646595.1). Classification (NCBI taxonomy): domain Eukaryota; kingdom Metazoa; phylum Chordata; class Mammalia; order Diprotodontia; family Phalangeridae; genus Phalanger; species Phalanger gymnotis. The sequence goes on along the minus strand of CM053622.1, from coordinate 317,395,737 downwards.
TCAGTCATTCCTCTGTTGATGGGCATCTCTGCAATTTCCAGTTCAACTTTTCTTGGCAGAGGGATGGGGTAGACTCTGGGTGCACAGTGAAGCATGTGTTACAGGACATGGACATTAGTTTGTTTTGCTTAATTACATTTGTTTGTTATAAGGGAAAGTTCTCTTTTTGGGGGAAAGGTTGTTGGGCAACAACAAAGAAAACAAATGATAAAAGAGAATATGGTGTTTAAGAAATGGGATTCAGAATTCTGAACCAGGCTTAAACTATAAGAATGATAGACTCTAGGCCAAGGATGGAATGTATCAAATAAATACACAGTAATTTAATTATTACATTAATAATTATGATTTATGCATATTAATACATATCTTATATGTACATATTTACCTAAAGATATACAGATCCCCAATCAAAGGTTTTAAATAGAAAACATAGGGGAAAGAAGAACACTACCCACAAAGACAGGCCAACCCAGGTCCCACACAGAATAGCTATTTAATACGGGAAGAAGATTAAAAGTGGAAAATTCAAATAATCAATAAGATATAACACTCAGATGTCTATACAGAAACATGTAAATGAATGAATAATACACAAAGTGAACAAGATATTAAGGAAGTTAAATTTAGCCTCAAACGTATAATTGATACTTTTGGGGATGTAACTTGTGTCTAGAATATTGTGAGAGAATGGAGGGGCATAAAAGATACGGTAAAGCAGTTTTACATATCGAGTGCATATAGTAAAAGATTTATTACTGTAAGGAAATCTCTGACATGGAGGGGAGAAGCATAGTGCAGAGCAGTTGAATAGGGATTGAAGGGAAAACAAAACTGCATTTTGTGAGGAGAATGCTACCACCAACTTAGCCAAAGGCAGAATTATGAAGATAGTGTCAATTCCTTGGGGGCAGGAACTCTTTAATTTTTGTCTCTGTATACCCAGTTCCTAACACAGAGCTAAGCACATAGTAAATGCCTTCTTGCCTGTTTACAATTGAATTCAGGAAATGGATCACAAATAAGGTTTAATGAGTTACAGGCATCAGAAATGTTTGGCTTGTGGAGAGGAAGACACAGGTCAGACATCATAGTTACCAACTAGTATTTGAAGGGCCATCTCATAAAAGAAGAATTAAAATTTTCATTTTATTCTTTTGTCCTAGAAAGTAGAACTCAGCAATGGATGAAGGGTGCAGAGAGGTGGATTTTTTCTTGATATGTAGAGAAACTTTCTAGTAACTACCACTCCCTTTGCATCTCCTGTACTTAGAGGAGTGCCTGATACATAGTAAGTGGTTAATAAATGCTTGCTGACTTGACCTGACTGTTACAAAGTGGATTACCTTACAGTACATTTCCTCCATCAATGTAGATCTTCAGGAGAAGACTGGATGAACCCTTGTCAGGGATGTTTTAGATGAGATTCATACATCCATCCATACATAGAGGGTTAGACTAACTGATCTCTGAGGTCTTTCCCAATACTGTATTTATGTAAGATATAAAATATATCTAAAATATACTAGAAATATAATATATGTAAGGTATTTTATCATTTACAATATACCTTCCCCACAACAGTTCTATGAAACAGGTACTATAAATTCTATTATTCTCATTTTGTAGATGGGAAAACCAGAGCCTGGGGAGGTTAAATAGTTCAGGTCACACAGTGAGTAGATGGGGGAGCTCATATGTGAAGGCTTAGAAATTTCTGACTCTTACTTTCAGTGCCCTCCCTACTTATGTTCTATTTCTGTATCTCAGACATCACTATAGGGATCCAGGGTAAGGGTTGGATTTTGAAGGCTGGGGAAAAACTGGTATGATTTTTACCAAGGTTAAAGAAGATTAAAATGTTTTTAAAGCAACCTTGATTGAGAAATCACATGATAAAAGAGCAACATTTAGCCTGAAGGGTATGTATGGAAGTGGGAAATGAATCAGTGAAAGGAACTGGAAATGTTTGGCTTGTGGAAAGGAGGATATAGGTCAGACATCATAGTTACCTTCCTATGGGCCATCATACAAAAGAGGGATGGATGAGACCATCTGCAATCTCTTGTTAGTGTGCATATATGTATGTTTTTGTATGGCATGCAGTCATGTGCTATCACTGTATATATGTATGTATATATGTATATATACATATGTATATATACATACATATATATATCTATATCACTATGTATATAAACCTGAGATCTTTTTCAGCTTTAGCTGCCTCCTTCTTGTTTTCCTGCTGAATCCCTGATTCGATGCCAAGCTGTCAGTTGCCACAACAGCACAGTGTCCCCAAACCATGGGGCATGGAGTGATCACACTGATCCCATATCCTAAGATGACTCTGAATACAGGTTCATCTTAGACTCCATCTGAGGGACTTTGTTTTTCCATAAGGGACTTATTATAACACAAACTCATTCATCTAAACCCAGTCTCTTGGCACGGACCCCGGGGCAATGTGACAACAATGAGCCAGTGTGTATACACTTAAAGGCAATTTTTTGAAGTAACTTGGGGGAGGGGTGGGGTAGAATTCTCTGGAGGTCCTAAAGTTGTACCGGATGCCAGCTCACAGTCTGGTAGTACCTTACCTTGCCCATTGCTCTAATATCATTGGTTGTAAACTGGTCTAAAAATTACTGGCCTGACAATTTTGAGAATTTTCATCATGAAGCTATGTAACTGTGATGAAGGCCTATTAATCAGTCTGACTTTTAGCAAAATGGAACAGGAAAAGGAATGGCCATTGATAATTTTGGTGATGGAGCAAGGGAGGGAGGCAGGCATGGATAAATAGGCTGAATTCAAATGTTTGAATGTTAGATAATAAATAATATAATTTTATAATTGCAACAATAATACATAAAAGATATTAATGATACATCTCATTTACATACTGTTTTACCCATAACAACTATTTAAGACCATAAGATCATAGGTATAGAGCTAAAAGGGACCCCAGAGGCCACATAGTTAAACTCTCTTCACAGGTGATGAAATGGGGCCTCCAAGACATAAAGTGATTTGTCCAATGTCACACATCACCAAAAAAACATCACCCAGAAAAATCCTTCATGGGAGGAATTTGAACACAGGTCTTATGTGCTTTCTGCCATACCATGCTGCCTCCTACTATATGTAGTAGGATAACAGAGATCATCAGGTCCACATCCTTCATTTAACAGATGAGGTAGCGATGGCCTTGGCCCTACATGGAACCCAGGGCCTCCGACTTCAAACTTCACAGTCTTTCTCTCCTATGTACCATCACTTCTAGTACAAGTATTATTATCATTACCACGGTCCATCCTTCATTCTTGGAGCATACTTCCTCTTCCTTTTCCCTTCTTAGAGCCCATGACCTCCTTCAAGGCTCAGCTCAAGTGCTACCTCCCTAAGAAGCCCTTTTTGAGCCTATCCACTGTTAGTGCTTTGCACTTGCCCATTATCTTTTAATTATTTGTATAATTTTGTATATGTATGCACATATAGTTGTCCTTCTATCCTTCGGCCTCTTTCATTTTTATCTTTGTATTCCTAGTACCTAGGACAGTGCCTGACTCATAAGAAGAGGAAAATTGACTTCATCTGTGATTTCATTGGTGCAGAGAGTTTCCAGATGAGGTGTCTCCCTCTCTCTATGTGGTTCAGCACCTTTTCTGCAATTTATAGTCTTAGGAGAGGGCTTTTTTAACTTGGAGTCCATTAACTTGCATTAAAAAAAACAACTATTTCAGTATAATTGGCTCCCTTTGCAATTCTATATATGTTATCTTACACATTAAAAAAAACATTATTTTGAGGAGTCCATAGACTTCACCAGAGTGCTATTATCCAAAAAAGTTTAAGAACCCTCTCTTAGAGAATTATCTAGTGCACTTAAATGGTAAGTGACTTGTCCAGGGTCACATAGCCAGTATGTGTGGGAGAGGAGACAATCCTGTCTTTATGACTCCAGTACCAATTCTCTCTACCACACCACACTGCTTCTCTATCTAGCACACAGTAGATAATTAATGAATGCTTTTTGATTGTCTATATTTTACAAATGAGGAAAATGAGGGTCAAAGTAGAGAAATGGCTTGCCCAAAGTCACCCTACGCTATTAGATGTCAAAACCTGGACACATTCAAGGCTTTAAAGTCCATGACCAATGACCTTTTCACTACAGCGTGGTGCTTACTACAAAAAACACCTATTTTTCTTCTTTTTGATATTTGTTTTTGGTACTTAGAGCAACTCACGTGATTCTGGCCCTCATCTAACTGACTGGGTAATTGAAGCACAAATGGTTATGGTATTTTTAGTTATCCAAACAATTTTCTCAACCCCCCTACTTCTGGTTGTGTTGATCAATTCATGCAAAGATTTGCTCAATTTAATTAAAGAAACAGTCCTTTCTTGTTCTTCATGTACTATGAAACCGAGCACCTAGTTTTAAAATATTATGGCCAATTATACATATAAATCTTGCACAGGTAATGAGCATATTCTTTAGATTGCAAGAAGGCCTGGACACTTATCTTATTCTTTAAGATAAAATACCACATCCATATAATGCATTACTAAGCTTTCTTCTCTCTATACACATTGCCTGGAATCCCATTTTCCATTAAATAATAATCATCGTAATTAATAGACTGGTTATTTTATCTCCCTAATCTGGTTACAGTAATTTGTCAAAGGTATGCAAATGAATGCTAAAAAAACAGTTCATTCTTATTTTCTAAAGGGTGGGTGTCGCTATTCAAAGCATTTAAAATGTAATTCTCCATTGAATTTAATAAGATACTTGGCTCCATATAATTCTTTGAAAGAAAAGCCACTGAATGTTTTACCTCTCCTCCACCCCATTTGATATGTTTTAGATTAATTTCTCTTTTAGTTGGTGATTGCTAATGGGCTGATAGGCTGCCCGGAATTCGAGCATCGCCCAAAATGTCATTGGACTGGATAGAGCAGGATTTATCCCTGGGTTTCATGGTGTCTTCTCTAAAAGTGGCCTTTCAATGGATGTAATGCCCTGGAATGATGCCGATCATTCACACAAAGTATGGCTGCCTTGGTGAAAACAGCTCTTCCCACCTTAAACCTGATGAGTAGGTTTGGTCTCCAGCAGTGCTGGAAATGGCACTTGGAGTTGAAGTCAAAAGACCTGGCTTCAAATGTTAACATTGCCACTTATTAGCACTATGACCTTGAGCAAGAATCATTCCTTCAGCTATCTCAAATTTTTCAGAGACACTCCAATTTTTCCTTTCTCCTTACCCCTCCCTCATTCTCTTTCTAATACACAGATTTTCTCACCAACACAATAATCATTGGAGGTAATTGGTATTATTATTCCCATTTTACAGATGGGGAAACTGAGGCTGAAGGAGATTATGTGACTTGTCCAGAGTCACAGAGCTAGAAAGTGGCTGAAGGTGGATTTGACTTCACATCTTTCTGACTCCAAATCCAAGAAGACCACTATCCATTGTCCTACCTAGTTATTTACCTAATATTCCCTGTATCTCCTTGACAAGTTTCATGTACCCTCCTGCAGACATGTATACCTCAATTTGGGAACCAGTAGATTAGATGATTTCTCTGTTGCTTTCTGGCTCTGGAAAATTCCAAGCTGAGGTAATTTTTTTCCTTTTTATCTTTGTATTCCCAGTGCCTAGCATGGCACTTTGAGCATAGTAGGTGCATTCTGCCTGTCTGATGGACTGAATCAAATGGAATTTAATTCAAAAGTACTTTTACAAATGTATGTCCCTCATCTATGCAAGACTTTCAGACTGTATAAAGCATCGCCTAGCAAGGATTCTGTAGGCACCAAGTTGAAAAGAACCTGATTAATGATAGCACCTGAGATAAGTGGCACTTTAACCAACCTTAACTGTTGATGTATGATGACATAATGTCCCCTCCAATTAATGACAAGGATATAAAACACCTGTATTTAGCAGAGCAGATGCTGCTTTTATGGTTAGATGCACAGACTAAATTGACTTCTAAAGGACCATCTATAACTTACTTTCATATTATTTGTTTCTATATTTGTTTCATTATGTATGTTATAGGCAGAAGATGAAATTTAACCTCAGATTTTGCACCTGTGCAACTGAGAGGTATATGCAAGCCTGTGATTTAACTAAAGACAACTTCTACAGCACAAATGCAGCAGAAGGTGACAGTAACCTGTTCTGTTCAGAGGGTGCCTTTCATCCCAGGAGAGCCCAGAATGCTTGGGATGGATTAATAATCAATCACTTACTATTTATTGGGTACCGACTGTGTCCAAGACACCGAGAAGTTATGGTGAGTACTAAGAAGTAGAAGGGATATTCCCTTGGGGGTCTTATAATTTAGCTGTGGAAATTATCTACACATATTAAAAGATAATGGCATAAGGCGATGCATGATACGTGTCCAATGAATGGTATAGACAATGAACTGCAACATGAGGTAGTGGATAGGGTACTGAACTTTAAGTCAGAAAGACCTGGGTTCAAATCCTGCCTCAGGCTAAGTCCTTAATCTCTCTGGTCCTCAGTTTCTTCATTCATAAAGTGAGTGGGTAGGACCTGATGCCCTCTAAGTTTTAAATCTATACTTTATGAGTACTATAGGAGAGCTCACCAAGGAGGATGTTATGTAGAAAAGATGAGACTAGCTTGATGAAGAGAAGGGATATGGGGGGGAGGGAGGGGGAAGAAGGGGAAGGTGAGCCCTGTGAATAGAATATTATAGAAACAAGAGTGAATAGGAGTAAGTGAATAGGAGCAGTCACACTGCCCATCCCAGGGCTTGTGAGCCATAGATTTGGGGAGGAATAGTGTCCCAGATGCCAACTACCTCCTGTACCTTCAGAAAAAGCCATTTTTCCCTGGCCATAATTTTAGTTCTTTCTGAAGATAAGGAAGGAAAGTGGATCGTGACTTATTTCTGGCTAATGATCTTTTGTAGTCTTTCAAGACCATGGATTCTAACTTCTGTCTATCTTAACCCTATGTTACAATTGAAAGGCTAACTCTTTAGCAGTAGTAGGTGTGTAAAAAGATAACCTGTGTTTTAAATGTAAAGTTAAAAGATAGTCTCCTCTTGCCTGACTATGGCAACATTTTTATAAAACAGCAACATCAACAACTCTAATTTAGAGACTCATGGGAGATCGCAATCTCTTACACTTTACTGGGTGCTAGTACCTTGCTAGAGAATTGACTCAGAGGATGGGAAGGCAAGGCCTGGTCAGCATTTCACATTCTTGCTGATTCAACTACTTCAGTTGCTGGGCATAGTGAGAAAATGCTGAGGAAACATAACTTGGATTGGCTTGGACCTAGAGCACATATTCAGAGTGTGCTGAGCCTTAAGGTAACGTTAGCTTTTGGGGCAGTCGTATCCTTCTGTTGCTTCTTACTTAGCTTGCAGCCCACCGAAATCTCTAGGTAATCTGGAAAAGGTAGCTCCTGCTCAAAAAAAAAAAAAAACCAATGCATCTGACTAGATTTTGTCTCTTGTCCTTTGGAGGAACTCCTTAGTGAAGGTTCCCTCATCTATTTACCTTTTCTTTGTTCCTCTTGTCCATGGATAAATAAATACAAGGTAATTTTGAGAGGGACTGGGCACTAACAGCTAACTACTTTGTCAAAGAATTCTCATAGGAAAAGACACCTGAGGTGAGCCTTGAAGTAATTTAGGGTTTCTAAGAGGGGGAGGTGAGAAGAAACTGTATTCTAGTCATGGCAGATGGCCTATGAAAAGGCAAGGAGGAAGGTCATGGCATATGGATTTCAAGACAGCATGTAGACTAGTTTGATTGGAAGATGGAGTGCAGGAGGAGAAAGAATGTGAAATACCTGGGAAAGTCAGTGAGATCCAAATTTTAGAGGAGTTTAAGTTCAGGTTCAGGGGTTTGTATTTTAACAAGAAGCTGGATGTAGTAGAGAGAGCGCTGGACTTGAAGCCAGTAAGAGCTGAATTCAAATTCTGCCTTAAATGCCTACTAGTTTTATAACCTTAGGTGAGTCATGTAAACTTTCTAATCTTTAGTTTTCTCATCTATAAAATGGGGATAACAATTGCACCTGCCTCATAGTGTCATTGTGAGAACCCAATGAAATAATGTATTTAAATTGCTTTGCAACATTTAAATGCTATATAACTTCTAGCTATTATGATTAATTTACAGGCAAAAAAAGAGCCTGAAGATTTTTGAGCAAGGGAGTGACATGGTGTTTTTTGAAATAACAATTTGGCAGCTAAGTGGAGGGTGTTTTGGAGAGGAGAGAGAAAGAGAACAAAACTAAGGTGACAAATTAGGAAGCTATTATTAGTCTATGTGAAAAGTGATAAAAGTAAGAACCAGGATTGTAGTCATGTGAGTAGGGAGAAAGGTAGAGATGTGAGATATTTTGTAGAAACTGGATAGATAAGACTTAGGAAAACTTATTAGATATGGGAGACTGAAGGAAACATAACTCAGAAATTGGGGACCTGGTTGATCAGAGGTATGCTTGTGCCATCAACACACTATGGAAAGGACATTTGGATCATGTAATGAACAAGATGAAGGACATTTTCTCTGATCCTTACAACCTCTCAAACCTGTCCAAAAGAGAAATTATATGACCAAGATGGAGCAATTTCAGCTGTATCCATGATCTAGGAATTTGGAACCCAAAAGAAGGTTAAAAAATAAAGCCATGAACTGACACCTACCCTGAACTCATGCAGCATCCCCTCTCATACCACCCACCATGCTACTAGCAGCGAGGTTGTACTAGCCAACCTGAGCAATTGTAACAAAACCTGACCTTAAACCCTGATCCCCTCTTCATCTTCCTACTGCCATGGAGATCTGAGCCCAAGGCTTTGGAAGTTTATTGGGGCAGGAATAACTGGAACTATGATAACATTCTTTGCTGCAAAAGATGGAGAAACAGAGCAAAAGGTGCAGGATTCAAATTTGGGTTTGAAATAGAATTCATTCCCATATTCCATCCTACCTTCTTCCCAGAGCCTCAGAGACCCCAACTTTAAATGACAGAAATATTCTCTGGCTGCAGTGTTACCAGAAGGGAACCAGAGAACTGAAGAACAGAGGGAATAAGGACACTATGTATGGGGGGGATGTGGGAGGGGGCGAGGCAGGACTGAGTGCAACTACACTACATCTGAGAGATAGAGTCCATCATCTAGCTGGAACCAATTCTGTCCCCTCAAAAGTAATTTAGGTCAGAGATATAGGCTGGTGAACCATGAATTGCTTAGCATGGGGGAAGGCTAAGATGCTTTGAAATCCAGCTCCCAAGGAAACCCTCGCCAGAGGGGAAAGAGTTAGAAAGTGAGCAGTAGGGAAAAATAAGGAAACAAAGACTGAAATTACCAAAGATTTCAGGAAGAATAAAACTCACAACCATTGTATATAAGCAGATAAATCAACACGGAAAACATTAAGAGCAGAAGGAAATACGATCTGCAGATCTAGTAAATGAGTTCAGGAATCTATAAATAAATACTGCAAAACAAAGGAAAATAATCCTACACTTGATGAGAACATGGATCAACCACATAGTATTCCTGGTTTAAAAGAGAAATGAGAATTATGAGAGCATAATTTATGGCATGTACAGGAAGAATAATTGGCAGAACCCAAAAACTTGAAGTCGAAACGGCAGGAACTTCTGACCACAGAAAATGAAATACTACTTGAAAAAATAATAAAGCACCTATGGAAAACAAACAAACAAACAAACAAAAAACACCCCCTCCTCCACAAGACTGGAAACTCCAAGACACATAGTGGTTAAATTTATCAATTCAGTTCAGAAACAACTTCACCCTGTCTCTTTGTGTACATTTAGAAAGAAGTCTTACTGGTCTTTCTACTGTCACTTCATTGCTGCTGCTGCTGTACTAACCTGCTGAATTCATTTATTTTACCTGCATTTTTTATGTCTTGGGAAGAAGCAAATAATCCAATAAAATGAAAAAGAGGGACAATGTAGATAAAAAACAAGCCTCTGCAATCTGTCACAAGAAACATATCTAAAAAAGCAAAGATACAAAATAAAACTTAAGGGAAAAATTACTATTCATCAAGGGAATTAAAAAAAAGCTGGAGTTAAGAAAATGCTAACATGTCAAAAACAAACATCAAAAAAAGGAATAAACAATCAAACTATATCTTGCTGAAAAGAAACATAGCCATAAACTAATATCAGAATAAACTTCAATGTTCCAAATGCCTTAGCATCCAAATTTACAGAGGGAATATTAGCTGAGGTATAAGAAGATATAAACGGTAACACAATAGTGGCAAGAGACTTCAATTTTCCTCTCTCAGTTTTAGACAAGTCCAACAGAAAGATGAACAAAAGTAAAAATATGGAATTGAATAAATTTCTGGAGAAATTAGAGTTAAAGAACTTATAATATCTAGAAAGGCTTAATGAGATTGTGAAGGAATATGCATATTTCTCAGTATCAAATGGAACTTTTATAAAAATTAGCCTGGCATATTTGTAGGTATCACAGAAGGGTGCCGTATATAAGAAGAGATGGAAGGTGAGAGAGAATGGGAATGATCTCAAGGACAAGTTCCAGGAGAAGAGAGAAGGAGAAGAGAGGTAGACTCAAGAACATAAGCAGAGGACATGACCTTGACAAGGAGGAAAACTGCCATTCCTTCTAGACTGGAGAAAAGCAACAGATGCTAGGGAACAATATTTGAAATGTGGAATAGGGGAGAAGAGGGAAATCATAGCAGGTGACCTCTATTTTCTTGGTAAAAAAGGAAAAGAGGTCCTCTGCTGAGAGGGTAAAGAAAGGAGGAGTGAGATGGGGACTTGGGAAGAGAAGTCTTGAAATAGTTATTCATAAGATTGTGGTACAGCAATGGTCAGAGAAGAATTAAAGAATTTCCTTAAAGCACTGAGGACCTGGATCATTTTGCACTATGTACATGAGAGTAGGAGAAGGTATACAGTAGGTAACCCAGGCTTAGGTTTTGGTGAGGCATGACAAGGGAGCAAGGAATTCTGGGTTCAACCATAAGGTCAGTTATAGGGTTAAGACTATGAAGGAAGGGGGGCCAGGCGGAGCCAAGATGATGGCTGGAAAGCTGGGACTAGTGTGAGCTCCCTGCCAGGTCCCTCCAAAAACCTATAAAAATGGCTCTGAACCAATTCTAGAACTGTGGAACCCACAAAACAGCAGAGGGAAGCAGGGCTCCAGCCCAGGACAGCCTGGATGGTATCTGGGTGGCGTCTGTCCCACATGGAGCTGGGAGCTGAGAGGAGCAGAGCAGAGCCCAGCATGGGTGGCACAGACCAATCAGACCAGGAGCTGGGAAGAGTATGCCCTACCGCCCTGAATCAGTGAGCTGTGGCAGTTACCAGACTTCTCAACCTACAAACACCAAAGACAACAGAGAAGGTTAGTGGGAAAAGCTGCTGGGGACAGGGAGTTTGCGGTGGGGCAGCCACTGAACTACAGCTGCAGTTGCTTCAGGCCCCAGGCCCACCTGGTGGGAGGAATTAAGTGGCAGATCAGAGCAGGAGTGCAGAGCCTGCTGAAGATCTAAGTCCAGTCCAGATTGGGGGTTCTCGAGGAAGGAGGAGTGCTGGTGTGACAGAGCTGGCGCATCCCCCCAGGCTAGGAACATAGAACTCTGTACTCTACAAGCAGTTGTACCCTGCTGAAAAACTCAAGGGTCAAGTAAGTTGGCTGGGAACATGGCCAGGCAGCAAAAAAACACCCAGATTCAGTCTCAGACTGTGGAATCCTTCTTTGGTGACAAAGAAGACCAAGACATAAAGCCAGAAGAAGTCAACAAAGTCAAAGAGCCTACATCAAAAGCCTCTAAGAAAAACATGAACTTGTCTCAGACCACGGAAGAGCTCAAAAAGGATTTTGAAAAGCAAGTTAGAGAAGTAGAGGAAAAATTGGGAA
>CM053622.1:317348159-317383282 GCA_028646595.1 Phalanger gymnotis | reverse complement strand
TTTTTTTATAGGTTTTTGGAGGGATTTGGTGGGGAGCTCACGCCAGTTACTGCTTTCTGGTCGCCGTCTTGGCTCCGCCCCCCCACAGTGAGGAATTCTTAGTTAGGTGTGATATAGAAAGAATACAGAACTTGATAGGGAATGTAAGTAGTGAAGATGCTCCTTGAGGGGAGAAGCTCTCTCGTTATTTTTGACTTTATATCCTCAGCTCTTAACATAGTATTTTATAAATGTTTGCAAAATTGCATGGGTATCAGGAGACCTGAAGTTGAATACTGTCTATGCCATTTTTAGGCTGTGTGACTCTGGATAAATCATGCTACCTCTTTGGGCCTCTGTTTCAACTATAAAATCTTAAGGATTGTCCCAGCTCTAAATTTTATGATCCTCAACTCAAAAAGTAAGAATGTAATAAAAACATCTTTAATTTCCACAGGCCTCAATAAATGTTTCATGCATTTGTTGACATTTTCAGCCTATGCTACTTTTTTTGAATAACTGGTTTAACACACCTATTACTTACCTTTTAAAATTATTCTTCCTTTTGTTTGTCTTTCGGTGCCTTTCTTCAAAATCATCACCCAAGCCTGTGTTCACCCTATGCATTCTCTCCATGAATTTATCATATTCAGTAATTATCTCCTTGTCCTTCTTTATTCCAGATTGTCCATAGGCTTCTCTGTAGGTGGCACAGTAAATAGAGCACTGGGCTTGGAGTCAGAAAAACCAGAGTTCATATCTGGCCTCCGATATTGACTAACTGGGTAACCTTGGGTAAATCTTTTAACCTGTCTGCCTTGTTTCCTCAACTGCAAAATGGGGGTGATGATAGCCTCTACCCCACAGGGTTATTATGATGATTCAGTGAGATATTTGTAAAATACTTAACACAGTGCCAGGCACATAGTAGGTGCTTAATAAACGCTTGTTCTTTCCCCCTCTCCTCACATAGCAGCCCCACAATTCTATTGGTCATTTTAATTACCCTCTTCTTGACTCTTTCCATTTCCATTGTTTTCTAGAGGGATAAAAGCAGCATGGGGGAAGCTAGGTGGCACAGTGGATAGAGTGTGGGGCTATATCAGTAAGGCAAGATTCATGACCTTGAGGATAACCATGAACATGCCTGAATGGTTCAGAATTGCAAAGTATAAGAAATTCTCTAGGTAGAAGGCAGAGGAAATATGACATTTATTTAGACACCAGAGAATCCAATCCCAGGACCAGTAATTCCAATTTGGTATAGCAGTAACTATATTCCAAAACCAGTAAGACCACTTCGATGCAGCAGCAAGGAAATTACCATATTTCTCCATGTATAAGACACACCCAAAATTTGAAAAAAAAAATGTATTACAAAAAGTTATTGAACTCAAGTTTTATTCATCTGCTCATAGCTTTCAGCCATCTTTTGGGTAAGTCTGGTGTGTGTACGCATGCTTAGTCCATTCCATTTCATGAACCTGAAGCACCCACCAACTGTGTCCTCCTTTGTAATCAGTAACTTCTTTTTCATCAGCAATTCTTCTTGCCTCATGGTGAACCATCTTTGTGGACACAGGAATTCCAATTGCCCCTTGTTCTTCAATCCATATCTTCAACTCCCTCTCTGAATCAGGCTATTTTGCTGACTTGCCTCTCATGGCCTTCTTCTGCCATGGTATTTTCAGTAGGGTTTCTTCTTTCTGTAGCCAGTCTTGGATTATTTTCTCAGTTGGAGGAGGACCAAACTTACATCTAGCAGCACGATTTCCATTCACTTTTGCAAACTAGATCACTTTTAACTTGAATTTAGCACTGTATTAAAATCTTTTCTGAGCCATTTCTGGGCAGAATGTGGCAAAACTTAACCTAATATACTGGCAACAAATGCAAAACAATGAGTGCAAAGACAACAAGCACGAAAAAGCGGGAAATGCAAGTAAGAAAATCTACAACCACTGTATAAGACACACCCAGTTTTTAGACTCCAAATTTTTTGAAAAAAGGTGCATCTTACATATGGAGAAATATGGCATAATACAGTAGTATAGTGAGGAACCAAGTCATCCTGTAACCTTCCCCCGCCTCATCCCCAGGGCCTTCCTGTGAACACTCATGAATCCTAACTGTCTGCTTGCCTTCGTTCTCTCCCCACAGTTCCCTGGTTTCAATTCTCCCCTCTGAGCTCTTTCTGCAGCTCCGTCAACTCTGAGTTCCTGCTCCTTCTCCTTGGACTGAATTCTGCCTTCTGTAGCTCTCTGCAGATTCTGCTGCTCTTAGTTCTGGTCTCTCTTTATATACAGTCCTAGACAGCATCTGATTGGCTAGAACTGGGTCTCTGATTGGTTGAATTCATGATTGACTAGATCTCAGTGCACCTACCATTGGCTCTGGTTTTGGCAACTCCCCTCAGGGCCCTGAGGGCTTCACGCCCAAATCAGCTTAGTGCCTGGTAAGTAGAGGCTTTAGGCCTACTTACAAACAGAGATATAACCAAGCTTTCCCACCTAGGCCCACTTGAGGCCTATTGAATGTGCCAGGAAGACCTTTGATTACATTAATACTACTGGGGCCTGTCCAGAACACTTATCTTCATGTATTCAAATCTGGCCTCAGACACTTATTAGCTGTGTAACCTGAGCAAGTCACTTAACCCTGGTTGCCTCAGTTTCCTTATCTGTAAAATGATCTGGGAAAGGAAACAGCAAACTACTGCAGTACCTTTGCCTAGAAAACCCCAAATAGGATCATGAAGAGTTAGACGCAGCTGAAAAACACGACTCAACAAAAAAGCAACATAAAGGATTCTAGGTTCAGACAAATAATGATTTAAAATCTTTGTTTTTGCTGGTAAGATAATGTTTTCTTTTGTTTCCAACCCAATTCCTTGGCCTTTTTAACAATTGGCCCAGGGTCTCTGCTTGTCTAGATTTTCTTTAGAAATTTAGAAAATAATTGTTCTTGAAACATCACACTCAACAAACACTTGTAAAACACCAGCTATGTGCAAGGTGCTGTACCAGGCACTGGGGATACAAAGACAAAGCAAAAAAGAGTCCCTGCCCTCAGGGAGTTTATATTCTGAAGTCTGAATTCAGCTGCTCAATATTTTCCTTCCAAGTGGTTTGTATGTTTAGGGATTAACTTTGTACCGTTTACACAGATATTCAGGCAATATCAATTCATTACATACAAATGGTCTCTGGCTCAGGAATAGGTGACTTCAGTTGTACTGATTATCACCACAGTTGTTACAATGGTGGTTCATGGGGATAGATCAAGGGTTTAGATCATGGCAAATAAAAGATAGGTGGTCGTTTGCATCATTATAAGACTCAGGCTAAGAACTCTGACAAACAATCAAAAAAACCCAAAAGGAATGATTGGGTTTTAAATTCTGACTTTGTTGTAGTAGGAAATCTGCAATTATATGTCTCTATGTATGATTTTATACTATATATATACATATATATATATAATTTTATATATTCATGCATAGAATATTTATATTATCTGTATAGATAAATATTTACATCTCATATGCACATTTCTAATATAGTTTTGTATTTCTAGATACACACATCCATACATATGCATGCATATATACGCAATACATATTATAAATGTTATTTATTGTCCACACATATAAAGTGCTAAACCAAAAGAATATGGTATTAAACTCTGCTACAAGTTGGTCATGACTAGTGTATAAAATGAATAGATACCTTTGATATAACAAAATTTGGTTTAAAAATAAGGGAAATAGAAGATACAATTCAAGTCACTTTAATTCAATATTTTAACATCATCTATTATATGCTAGGCATTGGATACACAAATTCAAAAGAGAGACAGTCCCTGCCCTCAAGGAATTTACATTCGATTGGGGTGAAACATACATGTTAAAAGTATTTTTAAGCCATGCCTCTCCCACATTGTAATTATAATTTTTTTTGAGACCTGAAGTATGCGATTTAATATTTATCTCCACTAAATTTCATCTTAATAGGCAACCCAACATTCTGACTTATGAAGACAGCTAGGTTGCATAGTGGATAGCTTCCTGGACTGGAATCAAGAAGACTAAAATTCAAATCCTGCCTCAGACACTTATCAGCTTTGTAACCCTAGGCAAGTAACTTATCCTTTCTGAGTCTTAGAGTCCTCATCTATAAAATGAGCATAATAAAAGACTAGTTTACAGGTTTGTGATGAGGATCATTTGTAAAGCCTTTGCAAACTTTAAAGTGCTACATAAATATTAACTATTATTTTTTTAATATCTAATTTAATATCATCTAAGATGTTTACAATCCATCTTGGGTTGCTCATCTTCTCCAGCTTTATCTAAATCATTAGTTAAAATGTGAAACAGCACGTGGTTGAGCACAGATCCTTGTGTCATTCCACTAGAGGTTTCCTTCCAATTTGACATTGAATAATTAACATTTATTCATTGGGTCTGCACATTCAGTAAGTTCTGAAACCACTCTACTGTACTATCAATAAAGGCGTATGTGCCTTTTCATCACTTCCACAAGAATATTGTGGGAGATTGTTATTAAATTCTTTACTAAAATCTAGGAAAAACAAACCATGATCTAGCACTCTAGTTACTTTGTCAAAAGGGGAATTGAGTTTAGTCTAGCATAACCTTTTCTTTATGAAGCCATGTTAATTTTTAGCGATCCCTGCTTCATTTTTCACATCGGTACTTGCTTTGCCTTTAATAATATCTCACAGAATTTTGCAAGCCATCGCAGTTAAGCTCAATGGTTTTCTGACTTCACTTGCTTCCCTTCTGAAAATCAGGACATTTGACTTTTTTCAGTCCTCCACTATCTCCTTTGTTCCCTACTGTCTTTCAAAGATCACCAGTGGCTGCATCTGACAGTTTTTTCAGTAGCCTGTGATAGTTTATCTAGTCTTGATAACTCGACCTAATCAAGCACAACTAGTTACTCTCTTGCTATCTCCTTGCTAATCTTGGGCATCAAATTTTTATTTGCCATTTTTTTTGGTTTTGTCTTGTCCAGGCTTAACATTATTTAAATTGTCAATAAAAAATATAAGCAAAAAAATTGTATAACTCTGCCTCCTCTCTGTCATCCACTGTTATTATCTCATCCATCTGCAGTAGTGATCCTATTTTTTCTATTACCTTCCATCCCACCCCCTCCCATAGCTAAAAGCATTTTTTATCAGGATCAGTCTCCCTTTATTCTTTATCTTTATATTTATATCTTTATCAGGATCAGGACTCTCTTCATTCCTACAGGACCATGCCATACTTTTTTATTCATTCAGCATTGCCTGCCTTTGCTTCCAATATTTACATTAAAAAAAATTTAATTTGCTTGAGGAGTTCTTTGGGCATAAACATCAGTTTTTATACAATACTCCATTGTTCCCAGTGTCACAGCTGAATCTCTTCTTCTCTTCATTATTTCATTCTTGAGAGCTTTCTGTCCTTCCTAGACTAAGTCCTATAGAATTTGATTTCATGGAATCTTGCCTAGGTGTTTCTCTGCATCCTTCGAATTTTTTTTCTACTAAAATCTAAAGTGCTTGTGAGGCTGCCAAAATTTTCTCTCCTTCTTCATCACAAATCATAAGATGAAATGGTCACTTTCCTAACAGTTTTCCATCAGTACTGCTCAAGCAATTGAATCCTTCTTACTGGTAAAAATCAGATTCATAATAGAAATTACCATTGTTGGTTTCTTTTGAATTATGAAATTATCATTAAGGCCAATCTAGAAGTTAATATCTAATTAACTTTTAGGAGGGAAGGGGAAGGAGGGAGGGAGGGAAGGAAAAAAGAGAGAGAGGGGAGGGAAGGAGGGAAAGAGAGAGAGAGACAGAGAGAAAGAGAGAATGCTCTTAATGTCTAAATAATTAAAATATAATATTATGTCTTTTTGTAAGTCTTGTGACCTATTTCTAGAACTCTCCTCTTTTTTGGTCCAAGTTGTCTATAATCACAAGGTCATTTAATTTGAATATGACATCTCTTATGCTTCTGCCTCTGTTAGTCTTTACCTAAATGTTCGCCACCATGTTTCCTCCCTATATTTCCTAGATTTTCTAATATGAGTATATCTTCTTAATATATGGAATGATGTTCCATATTCTCTCCCACACTCCCCTGACATTCTCCCTTTCCTACCTTCTTCCTTTTGAAGATCCAGAGCTATATTTCAGTCATGGGCTCATTCTACCAAGTCTAAATGTTACTTATGGGGTCAAATTTGTCTTCTTGTGTTACTATCTCTAATTTACCTTGCTTGCTGCCTATACTCTATGCCATGGGTTTTATTGCTGATCCTTTTCTTGGATTTTGTATCCTGAAAAATTCGGGCATCCCTAATGTTGTCTTCTTTACATTGTATAACCTCTGATGTCAAGAATGGTAGAAATATGTAGACAATCTTCCCACTGTCCACCCCCTAACCTCTTGCTTATTGGTTTAAAGCCTCTTGAATTAGATTTGCAAGACCCAAGGAAAATTCATTCCTATTTGCTTCTGTTAGGTGCATACCATTCCTGACCTGGAGTTCATCATTCCTATATTTTAATCCATGATCTAGAAATCCCAAACCCTTTTTCATGTACATATTCTTAACCAATGGTCCATTACTGAAAACTTCCTTTCCCTTTTTGAGGCTATGTTTTTGGTGGGCAAAAGCCATGAAAACACTGTGAACTTTATCTGTGCACCTAATGTCTTCAGTGTATTGCCCTATAGTCTTTAGTAATGTTTTTAGATCCCTTCTGATACCACCATCTTTGCCTATGTGTATTGTCAGAAAAAAAGTTGTATTTAACCATTGTGACAAGACTTGGGAGGTTCTCTGTTATGCTCAGGACACATGCCTTGGGAAGGCAACAGAGCACTTTATTCTTGCTATCAGATTGACGAATAGGTTCCTCAGTATCCTTGAGCAGGTCATTACCTGCTAGCACTTCTTCTCTCATCCTTTCGGTAACCAGGTGTTTTTTTTTTAAGATAACTGGTTGTTTCACTGAAATCAATCTTTAAAAACTAAACCTAAACAAAAACACAACTAAAGGAACTCCTTTGTGTAGGCCTGTCCTAAATGAAATAAGAAACTCAGTTATTTCAAAGCCTAAAAGACAATTCAGCTTGATACTAGTGAAGACTTGGTTGTATACTCCTTTTTTATTCTTTCAGACTAATTCAGAAACCTATAGCATTTTCTGATATATAAATGTCTTTTCATTGATGGTGTGTAACTGCAGCCAAGGGCCATGTTGAACCAAGAGTACTTTGGGAAATAACAACTAACATTTTTATAAAAGTTAGCTATTATTATTAGCTATATAGTGATGACTTTGTGGCAGGCACTGTACTAAGTGCCTTTACAATTATTATCTCTTTGAATCTCACAAGAACACTGGGAGATAGGTGCCATTATTATCCCTGAGGAGGTAACTGAGGCAAAAAAAAAATGACTTGCCCAGGGTCACACAACTAACGAATGTTTGAGCTGGATTTGAATTCAGGTCCTCCTTTCTCCAGACCTGGCTCTCTATCCACAGTGCCAGCAAGCTGCCTCAATAAATAATAGTTGTTTAAAAGCTGTTAATTAATGCACCGATTGTGATTCTTTATAGGTACAAAATAAGTATAGTCTGTGCTGTGATCTTAATTTCTTCCCTTTTCCTCATAAGCTGACTTTCCTCTCAAGGGCATCTTTAATTCAAGGTTATATAAGTGTTACAATGGAATCTTTATAGCTGTTCCTAATAATAATGATAACAGCAATAACTATCGTAATAGATGTGAAAAATTTTGGCTAGCTGAACCATATTTGACTAAATGTCTGCTTTTTAACATTTAATATAACTTTTCTCTGAATATAGTGAATTTGAATTTTTCAACAATTCAACATTTATACTGTCCATTATGTTCCTAGGCAACTAGGTGGCACAGTTGATAGAACATCCACCCTGAAGTCAGGAAGACCTGAGTTCAAACCTGGCCTCAAACGCTTACTAGATGGTGTGCCCCGGGCAAGTCGCTTAACTTTTTGCCTCAGTTTCCTCATCTGTAAAGTGAGCTGGAGAAGAACATGGCAAACTACTTCAGTATCTTTGCCAAGAAAACCCAAAATGGGGTCATGAAGAGTCAGATACAACTGAAAAGACTCAACAGCAACAGCAACAAAAATAATAATAAATAACAAAATAATAGGCCTGGAAATACAAAGACAAAAACGGAATGGACCCTGTCCTCAAGGAACTTGCATTCTCTTAGGGGAAAACAACGTGCATGTAGAAAATGAAATATAAAATATATAACAAAGTAATTTCTTGGGTGAGAACACCAAGCAGGAGGGATCAAGATAGACTTCCTTTAGGAGGTAGCACTTCAGCTAAGGTTTATAACATGAAAATTGTGATTTCTAAGTGTTTTTCTAAGAGGATGACAGATGTAGAGCAGGAAGGAAAGTCATTTAGTCCAACACCTTCTTTTTGGAGATGAGGAAGCTGAGGAGGCCCAGAGAAGCCTAGCAATTTGCTCAAGGTCCTTCAAGTACCAAGTGGCTGAGCTGGGATTTGAACCCATAGCATCTGACCAGTCCTCTTGTTATTGCTTCAAGTCACCTTCATAAGAAATGTGAAAGTTGGAAATTTTAAATATGAAACATAAGAGCCCCAACTCATTTCAGGACAGAAATAGGGAAGATTTTGGATGCTTTGCTCTTATGTTTTTAACATGGTTAACTTGTTTATTAGATGCCAATGTCTCCTGGACTTCAAAAGCTCTTGGGGATTTGGTCTTAAGTTGGCACATGTTCTTTCAGGTTTATGTAAGGTCTTACTGTAGGTTCTATTTTTAGCCACGTTAATAAAAAGGATTGTTCATCATTATACCAGCTTAGCAGGCACGAATCACATGCCGAGGCAAACCTTTAGGGGAAGTAAGGTGATTCATTCCATTAATCCTTGCTCTGTAAAGTCACAATTAATCCTTGCTCTGTAAAATCCTGCTTTTTATGTTGAGCTGGGAGGTCCAGACCTCGGACATGGCCACCTTTTGTTTTGCTGAGTTGGCTGTTGAAACATCAGATTCAGATTTCATTTTGGGGCATGGGTGATCCACCCTGATCCAAAGGGGAGACAATGGAGACTAATGGAGACTCTGTTGTTAGAGTCCAAAGAACCAAACTGGGTGGGAATAAAGCTCAGGGGAAATCATTCCCTCTCCATAAGGCACGGGAAACTGAGCCTACAGAAGTCAGAGAGCTGGCCCTTGCCCATGATATGCTCTCATATGCTTGCTCCACTGGCATTTTAGCTAGCAGGAGATATCCTGGCCCCCCAAGGCATCCGTTGACAGCCCTGCCACCAGGCTGCTATTTTCAATGTCCTTTTGTGAGTGTTGTTTAGTCAAGGATTCTAAAAAATATCCAGATTTTGAATGTACTACGGGACTCTTTTCAAAGCAGCCCAAGAAATGGGTGAGAGATCAAAAGGTTCAAGCTTGGGAGATGAAAGAATGAGGAATTTGAATGCTTAGCTGAAGCTTATCCAAACTTATCCCTCTCTAGCCTGGAAACTTTACTAGATGCCTTGCTAGACACCCCGCGCTTCCTGGTTCCCAGGGTGACTTCACCACAGATGCCTTGGCCTGTTCCCTTTGGGAAGTGGGAATGAGGAGGGTGGGGGAATTGGGTAGGTAAGAATGGGTTGGCAGTTGTTTTTTTTTTTTTAGGAAGCTTTCCTATATAGGGAGAAAATCCTTATGTACAGATGGCAAATGATATTGCCCACTTCTAACTCATTTCCCTTTTTGTGAAGTGTAAAAGCTGTTTCAGCTTGGTGGGAGAGAGGATCAGAAACAAATATTCATAAATACTATGCTAAATCTGAATCATGTGGAAGTGGGCTATTTTTTTAAAACAAATCTGGGCCCCCTTCCCCATAACTGGGGTCTTGGAGAGGAGGGTCATACCAAATGAAATAGGAGTACTTAGAGTGACACAGTGGAAAGATCATTGACTCTAGAGTTGGGGATCGGGTCCAAAGCATACTTCTGATACTTATTTCTGTGTGACCTTGGGTAAGCCACTTAACTTCCCTAAATTTCGGTTTCTTCATCTACAAAATAGATTATACTACCTCTGAGGTTCCTTCTAGAGATATATTATTTTAAGAGGAGCTGGAGGGGGAAGAGAGGGATGGAGGAATGGAGGGAGAGAGGGAAAGAGAGGGAGAGAGAGAGAAAGAGAGAGAGAGATGGGGGGGTGTTCCTGAAAGAGATATAGAGATATTGTGGAGTTGGAAATGGAAAGACTAGGCAGCTGATTAGATATGAGGAGTGAGGAAAAATAAGTATGTTAAGGATGGCTCTGAGCTTGCAACCTTGGGTGACCAGAATAATAACTTTCTAATAATAACTTTAAAGTGGTTTAACTCAACCCCTCTCAGCAGTAGCAGCACCAAAATTCTTGGACTGATGGTGATCCTGAGAATTCATGAGTCCAACTTAAAATTGGGGAGCCTCTTTTTCAGTTGCTTTAGCCTTTGAAGAATTTCCCTGTGCAGAATTAGAATCCTGTCACTCTAAAAATGTTTCATTATTGACTGCTGAGCAGCAAGCAAACTCTCTGGTCTTGCTAGCAGGGACTATGAGGAATCCCCTGGGGATGCTGGTGGATAACTTTGATTAGTAGATTAATCAACTATCTTGTATTTATTTATTTTGAGACAGGCTTTATTGTAAGCTATTCAGCTTCACTAGGCGACCATTCAAAAGCAATAAAGCTGGGGATAAGACGACATGTATTCTTTGAAGTTTTAAGGCTTCAAACTGTATGTAAAAAAATAAAGTCACTCTCTGAGATGTAAATGCTGAAGCATTTCCCTCCTGATTGAGTTCAGTGAACAAAGAGCATTTTGCTTTCAGAATATGAATGTAAGAGAAATTTGTATGTAGGGTGAAAAAAATTAGAAACTAAACTGAAGCATTGCTCAGAACATTTTTTTTTTGGTAATCAGACCCTTATGAAGCACCCATCATATGCAAAGCCCCATGCTGGAAAGGAAGCCTGCATTTTCAAAATTGGAGGCACTTCTTTGCAATATGTTATGGGAAACCACATGTGTGCTATGGGGGATTCAAAGTATTTCATTGATTTGTGTGGGTGAATTATATTCCTGTGGACTGAGCAAACTCCATGATATAGAACTAACAAGTGTTTTACTTAGATGAAGAACAGAGCATCTCAGGACTAAATCTGAGTGCTAAGAGACTTAAGTCCATCACATAAGGGAGGAAAAAAGAGCAAAGACATTTTTTGAAATTTATTTATTTATTTATTTATTTATTTATTTATTTATTTATTTATTTATTTATTTATTTATTTAGCATTTGGAGCCTTTACCAGGATTCTGATTCTTGGTGAGACACTAGCCCAATCTCTGCCTGCAGTTGAAATCAACAAATTCAAGTCAATTCAATTAATAAATATTTCTTAAGCACATGATGAGTAGTATGCTATGTTCTGGGAGATACAAAGTTTAGACAAGATAAGACATTTAGCCTATAGTCTAGGAGGAGACTACAGTACACACAGATAGTTGCAATACAAAATATTATGTAAATATACCAGAGAGATTCATGCAAAGGTCTCTATATAGTTTGACGGGGGTTACAAAAGGCTTCTTGGTGGGAGTGGTACATTACTGGCTTCCCTTTAGATAGAAGACAGATTTTACTTTTTGTAACAGAAGGAATTACATATCTATTACCAAAAGACAAGAATGACAGTAACCCCATCCAAACGTCAGCCAGTTATAAGTTTATATGTGCTTTACCCGAAGCATTCACAACTTGAATCATAGGAAAATAATCTTTAAACACAAAAGAATCCATTACATTGTTTGAGGAATAAAAATCAAATATTAAGAAGACCCAGTGGTGAAAGGAGCAACTTATTATCAATTCAATAATTATTGAATAAGCTTCCCCTAAATACCATAAATTATGACAAGCAGGCAAATCACATTTATTATGTACTTACTATGTGGAAGTCACTGTGTTAAGTGCTGAGGTTTCAAATAAAAGCAAAAAGAAAAACAGTTGCAAAAGAAAGACCATCCCTGCTTGTAGGGAGCTTATATTCTAATGGGGGAAAATAACTCATAGACATTTGAGAGAGTCAGAAGCACAACAGGGAAGGGAATGAAATATGGTCAGACTGGGCCCATTTCCAAGATAGAGGCCCCAGAGGGAACTCATCAACTGGAGAAAATGACTAGCATGCCAGAGGGCTGCATCAGGGTGAAAAGTTCCCAGAATTCCAGGGAAGTTCCAGAGTAAAGGCAGCTGAGTGATAGTGGTAAAATCTGGGACAGTCAGAAGCACATTTATTATTAAAGAGCCTTTGTCTCAGTTCCATACTCATGGCTTACTTACATAATTCACATATGGAAAATAGACCCAAGTATAGTAAGAAATGCTAGAATAGTTGTTGTCCATGTGGAAGACTTTCCTATTTAATGCACACTGCCACCAGGAAAATGTCAAGAACGATTCAAATAAAGCATGGTATTTGAATCAATTATCATCTGTCCTAAATCAAACTAAGTATAACTTTCAAATTATAGAGACAATCTGACAAAAACATTTTATTAATCACTTGATATGTTTCAATAGCATCAAGATATCAAATCTCCTCTAAAACAAATAAATACTTCCTTAGTCTTATGGAATCTTTCTCTAATGACATAAATGTCATTTGGACTCTTTAAGCATAAAATTTTTAATATATGCAAAGAAAAATAGGGACTGAAAGCAGTGAACTTGAATTCGGAGGTCACATTAATGAATGAAAGTAATATCTACAAAGACTTTGATCTACTTCAGTCAAGATATGTTGGATATGAACATATCAAGGAGAAGGAAATAGTTGAATATAATGAAAGAAATCAAAGCTGAATGAGAACACATTTAAAGTAATTAACATTTATGAAATAACAGTTTTAATGAATACCTTTGAGGATGAAAATGAGCTATAATAAATTTGGAAAACATCCATACAATATTAAGAGAACCCAGGGCCCATCATCCTAAAGTATATAAGGTATGTAGAAAGATGGATATTTTCTTGCCAAAAAGGAGGAAGAAGATTGATATACATTTTTAGAGTGCAGATAGGTAAAAAACCTGTCTGTATACTTTTGCAACAAGCAGACATTATTTCACAAAGCAATAATAAAGGTTGATAACAAGGACACACCATGAGATTTATTGCATATAAGTGGAAATAGTTTATCTCCAGATGGAACCTATAAAATGGTTAAAATCCAAGAAAAGAATCAAAAGGCCATCCATGGGCAACATCTGTGTAACCTTTGCTAATAATAGCATGTTGAATAAGATATTTTGAATAAATAGCTGAATCATGGAAACAGAAGGATTTATGATTGCATCTCAGGACCATATCAGTGATATCAAAAATTAAAGATGGATTATCCTTAGGGACCCCAGACTTAGTGGTCAATGTAGATCATGCAAGGAAATTCAAATTATGTAACACATCACTAGAGGTTGTAAAAATTTAGCACCTATTGAATACATAGCAAAACATGAGACATGACTTGGTAATTAGACACATACATCAGGAATTTTTTTATGGACCAACAAATGATAAATCCCCAGTCTGTACATATAAACCTCAAAATATCTTGCAGAAATCAGCCAATAAACTGTACTAGAACAAGACCATTATCACAGACTTGACTATGGCCCACAATGAACTGGATTATCATATTTATCCATAAAAAGTAAAGAACAGTGTTTTCAGTAGATGTTAACATAGCAAATATTCATAATCTTCAACTAAAATGAAATATAAAGCTTTCAAAACAATAATGACCGAACAGAAGAAATCAAAATCATGTGTGAAGATGATAAGATACATCAATCAATTATTAAACATTTATTAAACACCTACTATGTGCCAGGGATACAAAAAGGGGCAAAAGACAGTGCCTGCCTTCAATCTAATGAGAGAGATAATACACAAATATATACAAAGCCAGATTTATACAGGACAAATAAGGTATAATTAACAGAGGGAAGGCACTAGAATTAGTAGAGGTTGGGAAAGCCTTTCAGTAAAAGAAGAGATTTTAGTTGAGGCTTATACAAAGCTAGGGACAAATCATCCTCTTCATCCTGCCTCCAGCTCAAGTTGTACTGAGGTTGTTTTGAGTCAGCCTATAAAAAGTGACCTTATATCCTAATACTGTTACTTAACTATAACAACTTCATTGTTAGTATGAATATACGGTAGAAGACCATCTTTGAATACCAGGACAAATCATACAGCCTGCTCTAAGACACAGCAATATCACTAGCTCCTACTTAAACTTGTCAGCTATTTAGCTGATCGTTTGCAGAATCGATTTTCTTTCCTCCTAGCATAAGATATATTTCTTTACTATTGCGAAGCACAAAAGTTATATAGCACAATTTAGCCCTTCAGCAAGGTACAGTGGATGGAGTTCTAAATTTGGAGTCAGAAAGACTAGTTCAAATCCTGGTTTTGAGGCTTGCTAGCTGTGTGGACATGGGGAAGTCGTTTAAGTTTTCTGAGCTTTAGTTTCTTCTATAAAATGGTAAGAATAATATATATAATATCTCCATCACAGGATTCTTATGGAGGAGAAAATGTAAACATGAATAAAATACTTCTCAATCCTTAAAATGTTACATAAATGCCGGTTATTATTATTGCCATATAGTATTTGTTATTTTCAGTGAAAGCCAGATTTTAAACTCCCAGAAGGCAAATATCATGTCTTATGCTTATTTTCTATCTTCCCAGCAAACAGAGTCTGGCCTAATGTGGGTGAAGCAAGTGTTCAATGAAGAGAAGAGAAACCACTCAGCTCTGTATCATTTCCTTCACATTTTTTTGTTTTTTGTTTTTTTGCTCTACATATAATAATCACAGTTGTGCCTCACATCAACTGTCTGAGGTAAGCAATATAGGTATTATTATCTCTTTTTACAGATGAGGAAACTGAGGCACAGAAAGGTTAACTGACTTGGCTGTAGTCTTGAAACTAGTAAATGTCAGAAGTAGACTGAAATGGTCTCCCTGACTCTAAGCCCACTTCTCGTTCACCAGGATGCATTTGAGGCTAGAAACATCTGCTCCTACTTTTTCTGAAACTCTTTTTGGAAAAGCAAAGCCACACCCCAAAAGAACATTCCAACTTAATCACACCCAGGGTATAAACCAACAAAGGAATTTGGGGTGAGAGGAAGTTACAACATATGCCCTGTGGACACTCAATAAAAACTATTTAAATCAAATAAGATGAAATTTAATAGGAATAAATGCACAGTCTTACACTGGTTTAAAAAAAAAAAACAAAACAGCTGCACATGTACAAGATGGAAGAAGCTTGGCTAGACACCAGTTCCTGCACAAAAAGGCTCAGGGGTCTTTTAGTCACTTGCAATTCCAATGAAGTCAACAGTGTGATGTAACAGCCAAAAAAAGCTATTGTAACCTAAGACTCTTTAAAGAAAGTCATTCTGTCCAAAACAGAAAATAATTATGCAGCTGTCTTGTGCCCTGGTCAGGCTTCATCTGGAATATCATGGTTCATTCTGGGCATCGAATTTTCGGAAGGCCATTGATAAGCTGGAGTTTCCAGAGGAGGTTAGAGAGGGTGGTGTTGAGATTAGAGATCATACTGCACAAGGACGAGTTGAAAGAAGTGGGAAAAAGAGGAATTGAGGGGAGGGGAGGAGGAACGCAGCAATTGCTTTAATGTTTTTGAAGTGCTATCTCTTTGAAAACACATTACATGTATTATTCTTGCTCCCAGAGGATAGAACCAAGAGCAATCAGTAGAAGTTGAATGTAGGATGTACTTTCTTAGGTTGATCTTAAATCTAACAGGTAACATTGTCTAAAAGTTGTCTGTGTTATCTTGAGAGAAAGGGAATTTCCATTTATTGAAGGTCTTCAGTGGAATAAAAATGGCTGCTTTAGGAGAGGTTATAGCAAAGAACAGGGTGGTGGTGCAGTGTATAGAGCGCTGGGCCTAGAGTCAGGAAGACTCATCTTCCTGAATTCACATCGGGCCTCGGACACTTACTAGCTGTGTGACCCTGGGCAAGTCCCTTAACCCTGTTTACTTCAGTTTCCTCATCTGTAAAATGAGCTGGAGAAGGAAATGGCAACTCACTCCAGTATCTTGGCCAAGAAAATCCCAAACGAGGTCACAGAGAGTCAGACATATTTAAAACAATTGAACAACAACAACAAGGACATTAGCTGACAGGAAGCAAAGCACTTTCTCTGGACAAGCAGAAAAGTTTGATTACTTCTAAGGGTCACCAGGTTCTACAGTGAATAGAGCTCTGGGCCTGGAGTCAAGAAGACTCATCTTCCTGAGTTCAAATCTGGCCTCAGACACTGACTAGCTGTGTGACCTTGGCCAAGTCACTTCATTGTTTGACTCAGTTTCCTCATCTGTAAAATGACCTGGAGGAAAAAAAATGGCAAACCGCTCCAGTATCTTTGACAAGGAAATCATGAAAAGTTGGACATGACTGAAAAGTGACTGAATAGCAACAATACAAAGAACTTCTACACAGGTAGAGGTTGGATTAGATAAACTCTGAGATATTTTCCTATTTTGAGATGCTCTAAAGTTGAACTGAATAGTATCTACATTCATTGATAATGACAAGTGAGTTTCAAAACTATCATTTTATATGGCCAATGAGGGTTTTTTTTTGAGAAAAACACATTTATTAACTTTCTGATTCACATGTGGGACCACATACTTCAATGATGATCATGCCACATGTACCCCAGGCCTATAGCTATCCAAAGGGATGTGGTTTGGGACGGGGCAGAGGTGAAGGCGTGTTAGAGCTATTTAGCTGGCACACTCATTTGTGATTTTCCAAGGGAATATTGGCTGACTCTGCATGCTCCCAAGAGACTGCCGCTGTTTTACAAAGATCTTGCTACAGAATACCTGCTTTTGTGTTGCAGGCATGGACAAATAATTCCCTTTGAGATCAGTATAACTTACAATCAGTCTAAGGGAGATGGAGAAGATTCCCTCCCTAAGGAAACACACGTCCTCCTATCCAAAGGGAAAAACTGAAATCTTTAAAGGAAGTTCACATGTCTTTTTACTTTTTCAGGGGAAAGCTCGGTTCAAATCAACAATCTCTCCCAAAGAAGTGGGTATTGAATTAATTGGGTACCATTTACTTAGTAGGGCTGGCAATGAAGGTGGTCTTAAGACCACATGGATACCCAGAGACTGCCAGTTCTCTGACTCATGACATGGCAAAGTAGAAGAGTTGGCAGCAAAGTACTGGCCCAACCAAATGTTTCCTGAGTAATCTAATTTTCTACCCATTTCTGCAAGTGGAGTTGTTTATAAAGGTACCAATGTTTAATAGCTATAGAGATAGGCAAAGAGATGGGCATGACAACAAATGTATAGATATTCTGAAGGATGTCATCACTTTAACCATTATTATAATAATATTTTGAGATTGTGACCTTGATCCTAATTACTACTTAAGTACATTTTTAATATCCTCTCTGATCTTCTCATTGGATCAGCCAGTCCTCTTTTTTTTTTTTTTTTGGCTTGGATACTGTGCTAAGGGAAAGATTTATAATGCAATTGAGATGAAGAGAATGGGAGTAATTTCTTAGAATGAGGAATGAGTATGACTATTGAGATCTACCTACCATCTTCCCTTTGCTCTTAAGAAGCCTTTCTGATGTGGACTTATAAAGGCTAATGGCATCAACTTCTCCACAGGGCAAGGCAGAATTCTGCAGGTTATCATGACTGTAGCAGGGGGCCAGATTCTCTGGGGAGCCTTCAAAGGTCTAACATGTTGCCTGTAATGTTCACAAGGCAAATCAACCAACAATCAATTAAGTCCTTACTACGTACCAGGCAGTGTGCTAAGCTCTGGGGAATACCAAAAAAAACAAAGACAAAACAGTCCCTAATCTCAATGGGCCATATAGTATAATGGGGAAGACAACATATGCATAAATTGGTGTAGGCAAGATAAATACAGAGTAGACATAAGATAGCCTAGCTGGGAGGACTAGCAAAGATTTACTAGAGGAGATGGCATTTAAGCTGAGTCTTAAGGAAGCCAGGTATTCAAGGAAGCAAAAGTATACAACACACACACACGCATGCACGCACACACACGCACACGCACACATACCCTGACATTTACAAGACATTTCTGTCTTTTAAAAATATATCTTGATTGGGTGTGAAAAATAATCCTTAATTTTTAATTTTTATTTAATTTCATTTTTAGCAGACGTACCAAAACTTTTGTATGAATAAATGCTTTCCCCTTTAAAGTAGTCTCCAGTAGAAATACTGTACTTATTCCAGCATTGTGAATTATGACCCTTACACAAAACTTCTGCAGAACTCCTCTTTGGGAATCACTCCAGAGCTGCATTGTACCCCCTCCTTTTGATTATCTTCAATGGTGTAAATCTGTATGTAAACTCATTGTGTTTTCCTTGTATCTGCTTGCTTGACTGACTAACTTATTGCTGGTTATTTGAGGGTGGCATATTTGATTTTGGGGGATAGTCAAAAGTCATTTGGAGTCAAATCTCATGAGTAAGTTAGTGATCATGCTGAGCTGTGATGTTTTGGTCCATCAGGAGATGTCATCCTAGAGAAATAATACTGATTTTTGGAGGTCACTCATAACTTTAAATTCAACAAATATTGCCTAAGTACCTATTCAATATGTAAGGATAATATGCTATGCACAAGGGAGGCCAATGATGAATAATACAGATACAACACTGATTTCCAGGAGTTCAGACATGAGTAGATTTTGAGGAAAATTAATTCCCAAAGAGAGGTTCTGAAATTTTTTTGCATGGCAATATCATTTGTATGACTGTATAGCCTCTAGAGATGACTACTTAGAGAAAACAAAACTTATTTGGATTTATAATTCACAGGCTCATAGACAGAGCTGGAAGGAATCTTAGAAGCATTTAGTCCAACCTCTTATTTTAGAGTAGATAAAGCTCAGAGAGGCTAAGTGATTTGAACATGGTCACACAGTCACTAAGTATCAGAGGTGGGATTTGAACCCAGGTCTCCTTGACTCCAAGTCCAGCAATCTACCCTACCCTACATTGCTTTAGGAGTTCTGATAAGTTTAAAAACACATCCACACCAGACTCACTACTTTATAGCTCCTCTTTGTTTGGCCTCCCTTCCCAACTAGCTAATAAGCTCCTCTGGGACAAAAATTTTGCCTTATATTTCTTGGTAGCAATTCAGTTATATTCAATATTTATGAAATATATTACACTGGTGGTCATGGGTGTTGCGTCTAGAGTTAGTTACCCACCATTACTCACTGCCCTTTCCTCTCTAACTGGTTTATTTCTAGAGATTTAATCAGCTATAACCTATTATAATAATTAGGTTGGGTTTTTTTTATCCTAGAGAAAATATAAGAAGGCCATGTGGAATCCTCACTGACATTTTTATCAAATGAAAAATCCGGAGTATAATCACAATAGCTTAGAGCCCCTAGTTGGTAAAAATCCTAATATTTAGACACAGGTTAATTCTATGTCTTGATTTAAATTTATGTTTGTTTCTAGTTGACTCCCTGGCCTCTTTATGATTGAGATAAAATTCAGGATACAGGAAACATTTAGCTAAAAAAGTGAGTAGAGGATATTGCAGTATCTGTTATTGGGCAGGAATAGGGAGGGCAAGTGGAGGAAAGAGTATACCTGTTATTTTTATTTTTATTTTTTTTTGGAACTCTCAGTCCTTAAAGAAATGGCTACAGCCACTAGCTTCTGCTCACATATCTTTTTCTCTGAGATACCTATAGGGGGCTGATGGTTCTCTTATCTCTCTTTTCTCTCTAAGATCCCCTTTTGCTTTCTCTTTACAACCTCTCAGTTTCTTTCTTCCTCCTGTTGTCCCTGTGATGAGAATTCTTTCTGTCTCGGTTTGTTAGTTTCTGGGTGGGGCTGTGGAAGCTGACTCCCATTGCTTCTCCTGCTCAGATCTATGCCCTTTTAAGAACTGTGTTTGACAGGTCTACCTTCTACCTTAAAGATTGATAAGGGAATGACTGTCTTGTAGGGCTGAGAGGATGCAAACAGTAGTGACTCAATGAATGATGATTGAATATGACTTCTCTGCTTGAGGAAGGCATAGAGGCATTGCATATTTTAATTCAGGTGTGATTCAATTTGACCAAAATAAATAAAAAAAATCAACCAATACCCTTCACACATACACCATGTACACAGAGTACACATTTATAAAAATAGCACTGAATTAGAAATAATGAGGCAGGTGAACCGAAAGAATAAGTGTAAACTTCAAAAAGCTAACAAAGTATTTAATTTTCTAATACAATTATTTTTAGTTAGTCCATTGGTGAGCTGGACATCCTACATATGCCCAGCCCAATTACAGCATTTTCAGTCAATGATCCATGAATTTTAAATTCTAATTAAGTCTGGACACAGTATGTTAGAATGATACAAAGGATCATTAAAGATTACTGAGTATATAATACCTGTTTAAAAGCTCTAATTATGTATTTACTCAATTACTTTTACAAGATAACAAACAACTTCTCTACATTTTAAAAAGTCCCTAACTCAATATTTACATAAAGGCCTGTAAATGGGCAGAATATCAAACAATTAATACATATATTTAAGACGCTTCCCCCCAAAGGCATGTTCAAAAAGCTAATTATGCATTTATGTGCTATGGACTAGTGAGCAAATGATATGCATCTTTTAAAGTTCAGCATTACATATTTACATAGCGGGTTGCTGAAGTTCAGGAGGAGAATTCCATAATGGGTGGCTTATGTCACATCTCTTTTTTTTTAAGATCTTCCTGATGGGTCCCCATTTGTCTCCTTCTATGGTACTGTGAGTTCTCCTTTCGGTTGAATGCTTTTCCATAAAGCTATGGGAAAACAATCCATGAACTCTGATTGCATGTTACAATAAAAGTGTGAAAACTTAATCCTTAGAATGTCACCAATGAACAAAGTTTAAATTTGATATTCTCCTTAATTCTGACTTTTGGCATCATGGTAGATACACACTTGTATAAGTTAAAGACCAAACTGTCAGTTCATATTTGTGTCCCTAACATAGATTTTTCTCACTTTTTCCTAATTTAATTTGGAATCTCATAATTTATTGAATATGGACTATGGGGGGAGGTATTTATTATTTACTTGGTTTTTAGACATCATAGTTCACTATTTTGGAAGTTTAAAAACACAAGGTCACACCTTCTACCAGAGAAGATTTTACGGGTGGATCCATCGCACCAAGTGCTAAAATCACCCAGTGGCACCTGACCATTAGTTAGTGATGTGAAATTACTAAAATGATAAATTCACTGAAAATACGCTATTTATCAGAAAAACACTAACAAGAATTTAATCTCACAATCCATCATTTCTAAAGCTGCTTATTGCCTTGGGGACTCAGTACAGGCCCAAATGACAATCCTTTCTGTAGTGTTTCAGCTGCTTATGCTTGCAAAATGCCATCAAGTAAGTTTGCCATTGAGGCATCTCACAGAGAGGTAGTATCTTGTTGTGGATGGCATGCTGAATGTGACTGAAGTACATAGAACACTGGGCCTGGAATCAGGAAGACCTGAGTTCAAATCTGGCCTTAGACACTTATTAGCAGGGTGACCCTGGGCAACACACTTAAACTCTGTTTGCCTCAGTTTCCTCAATTGTAAAATGGGGATAATAATAGTACATATCTCAAAGGGTTGTTGTGAAGATCAAATGAGATAATATTGATAAAAGTGCTTGCCACATAATGGGCATTATATAAATGCTTGGCTCATGCCTGCCCCACTTCTTTCCCTAAAGTGCTTTGCATAAAGTGTAATTGCTAGAGCTAGTTAGGTTGATTTCAGTTAAAGTCCTCGTCACCTGGGGGAAGTCATTTAGCCTTTCTGAGCCCCAATTTTCTCATCTATTAAACGGGGATGATGATAGCACCTGTATCACAAGGTTCTTAGAAGGATTAAGAGATAATGTATGTAAAATGTATGAAAAAATAATATACTCTCTGTGTGAATGAATGAAAGAGAAAGGATTGATTAAGCACTTGCTATACTCAAAGCATTGTGCTAGGAATATACATAGAACAATAAGACAATCTGCTCTCAGGGAACTTACCTTCTAATTGGGGGAGACGACGTGTATAGGATGTTTCAGCAGCAAGTTAGATGGAAAGGCCCAGTGGTCCTTGGGATGCAGCAGAAAAGTGCGCAGTAATGTAGCTTCCTCATAGTTATTTTCATTACTAAAAACTTATATAAATGTGAGCTTTTATTCTGGGGTGGTACAGAATAGTTCCATCTGGAAGGAATTGTAACCCAGTTGTTCAAAATATCCAAGTCACTTTGATTTCTTCATCTCATTTTCTTCAACTATAAAACGAGAGGATTAGATTAAATGACCTCTAAGGGATCTTCTAACTGCAAAGCCTATGTTTGGGGGAGGAAGGGTGGGATGTGGCGGAGGGAAGTAGGTGCAAAATGCCAAATTCTTATCTACAAAGAGAAGTCAACAAGGAGATAATGAAAGTGGAAAGGAGTCGTGGCCCCTTCCACTCTTTCCAGACTCCTTACACATTACTCCCCTCCACATACTCTGTGATCCCGTGATTCTGGCTTCCTTGCTGTAGAAAAAGATGTTCCATTTCCCAATTCCAGTCATTTTCACTCGCTGTCCCACATGCCTTGAATTCTCTTTTTCCTCATCTTGGTCTCCTAGATTCCTTGGATTCCTTCAATACAAGCTTCAAATCTTGCCATCTGTAAGAAAGTTTTCCAGATCCCCCTTAAAATTGATGTCTTCTCTCTATGGATTATCTCTGATTTATTCTTCCTACATCTTGTTTGAACATAGTTGTTTTTATGTTGTCTCATCCCATCAGATTTTGAGTTTCTTAAGGGCAGACTTTTTTTGCCTTTCTTTGTATACTTAGTACTTAGCACAATGGCTGGCCCTTAGCTGGCACTTAACAAATGCTTATTGATTTGATAAAATAATAAAGCCATTAACAGAGGCAAATTCTACATTGATCTTTTCCCTTCTTGATCTTCTCCAGAAAGCCACTGTAGGATGGTGAAAAAAGCCATGGGACTGAACAGTTAGGTGGTCTGGGTTCTAGTCCTGCTGTTGCTACTAACTGTATGACCTGATCAAGTCATTTAACTCTTCCAGGCCTCAATATCCTCATTTTGTAAGATGACCCATAAGGTGTCTTTCTGTGTGAACTCCAGAGGTTTCGTTTTAGATTGAATACTCTATCTATCTATCTATCTATCTATCTATCTATCTATCTATCTATCTACTTATTTATCTACTATTGAGCAGATGAGTAAAATGGTCAGCCCTGTACTTTTTAAATTTATCTTCTTTTAAAAAAATCTTATTTATTTGTTTTTAATTTTCAACATTGACTTCTATAAGATTTTTAATTCTAAATTTTCTCCTCCTCCCTCCTCTTCTCCCCTCCTTAAGATGGTGTGCAATCTGATATAGGCTGTAAATGTTGAATTTGTCCTTTGTTTTCGAAGAGGACCATGGCTTCAGGGAAATGATGACATGACTTGCAGTTGACTTGGATTTGAGTGAGGGAGCGCTGTGCAAGGTCACCAGCATCACTTTCTTCTCCCGAGCTATTTGGATCCAGTGGCCTGATATTCACCAGGATGACTGGAGATGGCCCAGGATACAGTGAGGGACCCTGGCCCTTTTAGGCAAAGGCCTTTTCAGGTTCTCACTTTGAGTGAGATATTCAGTGAATAGGCCTCTTTAAGAAGCCAGTCAAGGGATGGCCCCTTTAATCAGAAGAAAAAAATCAAACTGGGAGGAAAAGACCCTCAAGGTTGCTAGTCAAAAAAGGAACAGTTATTGTTGACATTCACTCTGAGCCAGAAGGGCCCAAAATATAGCCATTAAGTGAGCTTGAATCACATTAAACATATTTCCACATTAGTCATATTGTAAAGAAGAATTAGAAATAAAGGGAAAAACCATGAGAAAGAAGAAACAAAAAAAGAGAAAATAGTATTTTTCAATCTGCATTCAGACTCAAAAGTTCTTTCTCTAGACGTGGACAGCATTTTCCATCGCGAGTCTTTTGCAATTGTCTTAGATCCTTGTATTGCTGAGAAGTCTATCATAATTGATCATTAAACACATTTTCACATTAGTCATGTTGCAAAGAAGAGTTGTAATCAATAGAATGAACCATGAGAAAGAAGAAACAAAACAAAAAAGAGACAGAGCAAATAGTATGCTTTGATGTGCATTGAGACTGTAATTCTTTCTCTTTCCATCATGAGCCTTTTGGAGTTGTCTTAGAACCTTGTATTGCTGAGAAGAGCCAAGTCTATCAGAGTTAGTCGTTGCACAATGTGACTGTTAACTATGCACAATATTCTTCTGGTTCTGTTCCCCTCATTCAGCATCAGTTTGTATAAGTATTTCCAGGTCTTTCTGTAGTCTGCCTGTTCATCATTTCTTATAGCACAATAATATTCCATTACATTCATATATCACACCTTGTTTATCCATTCCTCAACTGATGGACATTCCCTCAATTTCCAATTCTTTGCCACAACAAAAAGAGCTGCTATAAATATTTTTGTACATCATTTTTACGATCTCTTTGGGATACAGTGGTATTTCTGGGTCAAAGTGTATGCACCGTTTTATAGCCCTTAGGGCATAGTTCCAAATTGCTCTCCAGAATGGTCGGATCGGTTCACAACTCTACCAACAATGAATTAGAAGAACATTTATCTCCAAAATTTATCTTTTTTTCTGTTTTGTCATGTTAGCCAATTTTGTAGGGGTGATGTGGTACCTCAGATTGGTTTTGATTTGCATTTCTCTAATCAATAGTGATTTAGAGCATTTTTTCATATGACTATAGATAGCTTTAATTTCTTCCCCTGAAAACTACCCATTCATATCCTTTGACCATTTACCACCTGGGGTATGACATGTATTCTTATAAATTTGAGTTCTCTACACATTTTAGAAATGAAGCCTTTATCAGAGACACTGGCTATAAAAATTGTTTCCCAGCTTTCTGCTTCCGGCTTTGTGCAAAAACTTTTTAATTTAATGTAATCAAAGTTATCCATTTTGTATTTCATAATGTTCTCTGTCTCTTGTTTGGTCATAAATTCTTCCAATTTCCATAGATCAGACAGGTAAACTATTCCTCGCACTCCTAATTTGCTTACAGCCTTACCCTTTATGTTGAACTCATGTACCCATTTTCACCTTATCTTGCTTGGTACGTGGTGTAAGATGTTGGTCTATGCCTAGTTTCTGCCATATTGTTTTCCAATTTTCCCAATAGTTTTTATTAAGTAATGAGTTCTTATTTCAAAAGCTGGAGTCTTTGGGTTTATCAAATAGTAGATTACTATAGTCATTGACTACAGTGTCTTGTGTACCTAACCTATGCCACTGATCCACCACTCTTTATCTTAGCCAGTACCAAGTAGTTCTGATGATCACTGCTTTATAATACAGTTTTTGATCTGGTATGGCTTGGCCAACTTCTCTTGAATTTTCATTATTTCCCTTGGTATTTTGGACCTTTTTCCTCTTCTGGATATATTTTGTTATTATTTTTTCTAGCTCTATAAAATAATTTTTGGCATTTTGATTGGTATGGCACTAAATAAGTAAATTAATTTAGATGGACCTACCCATAAGCAACTATTTAGATCTGACTTTATTTGTGTGAAAAGTGTTTTGTAATTGTGTTCACATAGTTTCTGTGTTTGGGCAAGTAGACTCCCAAATCAGATAGAATACTTTAGATATTAACTGGACTTTCAGGCTGCAAGAAAATAGTTCTACAGTTAGCTTTGGCAAGGAGAAGGACATGTATTCATCAGAGATTGAATCAAAGGGGAAGAGAGAAAAAGTTGTAATAAAGAACGGTTATGAGATGTGGAGTGGGAAAGAAGAGTGAGCTCCTGACAAGTGGCCTCTATTTTCTCAATAAAGCAAGAAGTAGGTCCTTTGTTGAGAGGGAGGGGTAGTACAGGAGGTTAAGGAAAGAAAAGCTTTGGAATGGGCATGAAGGAAAAATAGAAGGAAAGAAGGAAGGAAAGAAGAATTAAGGAAAAAGAAAGGAAGGAAGGAAAAAGGAAGAAAGGAAAGAAGGAAGAAAGGAAGAAAAAGAAAAAGATAAAAGAAAGGAGAGAAAGAAGGAAAGAGGGAAGTAAAGGAGAAAGAGAGGAAGTAAAGAAGGAAGAAAAGATGATAGAGAAATATGAAAGGAAGGAAGGAAGGAAAAAAGAAAAGAAGGAAAACAGAAAGAAAATAGCTGTACCTGAAAGTACCTGAAGAAAATAGCTGTACCTGAAGTACCTGAAGATAGCCTTGAAGTTCTTTCTCTCATTCTCTTCTCCTCATCTAACCTATATTACCAAGTCCAAATTCCTTAAAATTTTAGGAGAGATGGACAAACTGAGGTGTGCAGAAGTCAGCATGCCTCATGAAGTCTGTTCCCTATAAACACATTTATTTTCTCACTCTAGGACTCTACGCCTCTCTAGGAATCCTCTAGGACTTTAGGAGTCCTCAGAAACAATGGTGGCTTGAAATTATTCAAAGGTGCTTTGGAATAAAGGATTTTAAAATGACATTTTCTATCATGTGGCTAT
This sequence comes from Phalanger gymnotis, assembly GCA_028646595.1. Lineage (NCBI taxonomy): Eukaryota > Metazoa > Chordata > Mammalia > Diprotodontia > Phalangeridae > Phalanger > Phalanger gymnotis. The sequence continues at coordinate 317,356,483 of CM053622.1, read as the reverse complement.
AAGAACTTCATAGTGTAGGCACTCAAATATGTGGTAGTGCTTCAGAGACAGGGAAGCTCTCCAGAGAGGAATTTGCATTAGAGAAAAAAAAATCTGTTATCTTTTCCATAATGTGCAAGACAATAACATCCATGCCTTTCACCAGCCCATTATTTTAAATGAGACCAAAACCAGACAGAAATGTCTCCTCACGTCTCACAAGTACAAGACTATTCTAGATCCAAGTGCAGGCCCCCTCACTCCTGCTCCACTTTCCTGTACCTGTACGTCTCTGCCAAATGGCCCTCTCTTTTTTCTTTTGTAGTAAAGGGAAAGGCCAGTCAATTTCTGTGAGCCAGTAAACTGGCATGGATGTAACAAGCTATGGTCATAAACATGTACTTCCACTATCCAGGTCCCGTCTCATTCAGTGCCTTAGAGATACAGAGTAGAAGACTAAAGTAGATCCTCTTGCACAAGTCCCATCACCCTTCATCCACAAAATGTTATTGAAATGGATGATATTCGTGAATTTTTCCAGAATGATTCTCGGCCCAAGTAGGGAGCCATGCATTGGAAGAACTTGGCCTTCCTGAAGACAACAGTAACTAATTGTATTGTCTACTAGCAGAGGCCTCCATATGGCCCTCTGTCCTGGATGACTATCTTCTAAATTTTCATTACAGTACTGATGGGAGGTTCTTTGGAAACTGCCCAGCCTTGGCTATGATGAAGTGGAGCTTGAACAAGAACATGGAAGAATAATGTTGTGCTTGGAGTCTAAACTTGGAGTCAGGGGAAACATGGGAAGGAATCTTGCCTCTGACAACAAGAAGCTGTATGAGTACAGGCAAATTTCTTAAATTCTACCAGCTTTGGTTTTTTTTTTCATCTATAAGGATATTCATATCTGTATTACCCCACAGGGTTGTTAGGATCAAAAGAGATTATGTATGTAAAATGCATAGTAAACTTGATAGTGTTATGTCACTCTCAGCTATCATTATTTTTCTTTTTAAAAAGAAAGATATTCAGCCTTAGCTGCTAAAACCAAGAAGGAAGGCAGGCCAGCAAATCAGGGGTTGCCTCTTTTCTATGTTTTTATTTTGGATGAGTGACTGAATGAAAAACCATATTTAATGCCACGCTCAATGTAAAGCATTGTGTTAAAAATTGGGGGATACAAATAGAAAAGTAAGAAAGGGTGTCTTACTTGGTCTCGAGGCATTCTCATTCTAATGGAGGAGAAAATACATATGGAAGGTTTCAGCTTTGAGTCAGATAGAAGGGCCCCATGGTCCTTAGGGTACAGCAGCAAAGCAGATGGTAAGGTTTTGTCTTTAATTTCATTTCCACTGAACAAATCATACAATTTTTTTCATCGTGAATCACTTGACAGTGCCAAGGACTTTGGTGGTGATAACTTTTTTTCCCCTGAGTTTTCAGTAGCTGTGACTGCAGCACCTGCACAAACAGTTGCCAGTTTGCATCTCTATGGGGACTTCTTCCTTGAATGATGGCTTTGAGGGCTGAATTAGAAGCAGGAGCTGTGGTCTGGGGAGCACCTGCTATTCCCAGGGCTCTTGGGGTTACCTTCCCATTAGTAGCCGTTGATTAGCAGATGATGTTTATGGTGGCCAGGAAGGTGAGCCCTTTCTTCCCAGGGATGGTTCCCCTCAACAATTGCTATGTGTCTGGGTTAGAAAACAGGACTGGTCTAGGGGTGCTATTCTAAGTGCTCTTGTTTTCAAGATCTTGGGATATTTCCATTGGGATCTGAGAGAAATGGTGGGGTGGTTTAAGTTATTTGGCACAATCAGCCTCCTATCTCTGACTCAGAGTAGCTTGTTGCTTCAGTGAGGTTGGCTTGTCTACTGTGTAAGTGGCAGCTGGTCAGCATTTGGTGGGAATAGCTGCCCCCTTTTCTATAAGAGTAGTTTCTTTGATGGTTACTATGGGCTGGGAACAGGACTCATCCTCTGGGAGCTGCTTCTATTATTCCTGGGACTCTTGGGCTCACCTCTATCCTGGATCTTCTTTTCTTTTCTCTCTATATTCTCTGACTTGATGACCTCATAAGCCCCTATAAGTTCAATGGTCATTTCTATGCTGATGATTTCCAGTTGTATACATCCACCCCTGGTATTTCTCCAGGGGTCCAGCTCCACATTAAAACTTGATTTCCCATATGCATCTATGTTAACATGTCAAAACCAGAAATCATTATTTTATTTTTCTCAATACCATCACTCTTCTGAATGTTCCCATTACTATTGAGGACACAACCACTCTTCCACACACCTAGGTTTGTAAAAGTATCATACTTGACTCTTTAGTCTCCTTTGCCCCACATATCCAATCAGTTGACAAGTATTGCCATTTGTATCTCTGCAACGTCTCTTGGATACATTCCCTTCTCTCTACCCACCCTGCCAAGATACTAGTTCACTCGTTCATGAGCTCTTGCCTGGAATTGTTTCAATAGACCTTTGGACTTGCTGCCTCAATTCTCTCTTTATTCCAATTGATCCTCCACATAGCTGCCAAAGTGACTTTCCAAAAATGGAGGTCTGACCATTTTCCTACTCAATGAACTCCAATGATTTCTTATTACTTCTAGGATTAAATATAAAATCTTCTATTTGGTACCTAACTATTGACTAAACAAGCTGATTCCTCCCTACCTTTTCAGGCTTCTTATATTTTACTCCTCCCTGTATACCCTAGGTTTGGTCCAACCAAACTGCCCTACTTGCTGTATCTCACACATAATGCTTCATCTCCAGTTTTGATGTCTTTGTACTGGCTCTCTGTGATGCCTGGAATATTCTCCCTCCTCAACTCTGTCTCTTGGAATTTCTGTTTTTCTATAAGACTAAACACAAGCATTTAACTTCCTGTATGAGGACTTTTCTGGTCTTCTACCCCTATCCCATGCCTCTAACCCCTTTAAGGTTACCTTGTATCTACTTTGCATGTATTTTACATGTACCTATTTTTGTGCATGTTAACTTTCCCATTAGAACATAAGCTTCCTGAGGGCAGGGACTATTTGTCCTTTTTTTTGTATCTCCAACACTTAACACAGTGCCTGCAATATCGTGGGTGCTTAATAAATGCTTGTTGATCGATTGCTTGCTTTTGCTCAGGAAAGAACAAGAAAGCATAAATGTAAATGATAGTGGCCATATTTGTAGGTATTTCTGTTTGTCATGACAGTTTGCATTGTACTTCCCTCTGAAAAAAAGTTAGAGTTGGGCTCTTCATTCTGAGATTTCTTTAGAGTTTTCTTAACTTAAGAGAAAGGTCTCCCTTGACTGTGGCAGCTGGGTGGCTCAGAGGGTAAAGCAATGGTCCCCAAGTCAGGAAGACATAATCTTAAGTCTAGCCTGAGACACTAGCTGTGTGACTCCAAGAAAGTCACTTAACTCTCATCTGCTCCAGTTTAGTCAAATAGTAATTATAATACCTACCTCCTAGAGTGATTGTGAGGCTAAAATGATTTAATATTTGTAAAAGCACTTTGCAAACTGTAAAGTGCTATATAAATACTAATGATGATGATGTGAGACTGAGAAATATAGTGAGTTAGGTTTGTGAATAGTCAATAGGATTCTCTGGGTATTATACTACTTGGAGATTAGAGAAGGTTGTAAAATAGAACCACCTTAATCTAGGGTCTACTAATTTGAGGCAAAATACAACTTGGACTGGGCAGAATTTGACCTTTTACTACCTATGAAAAATAAATTAAACTATGAACGGTAGTGCCACTTAACTGAATCAAGATAACTGTAAGCACTTTGGAAGTATCCAAATGTAAACATTTGATATAATAATTTAAAATTCTTGTCTATTCATCACTTTGTTACTTTGAAGTGTTATATCATACAGGAATAGCCACTGGGCAGGAAATCCATTTCTACCACCAACTCACTATGCATACTACTATCCCTAACCTTCCCCCTCCCCTTCCCCTGCCCCACCCAGTTTCTTTGTCTGTAAAATGAGTAGATTGGATCTGGTGATCTCAAAATGTACTTCCTAACTCTAAAATGCATGTACCTATGGTTTTAAAATAGCCTCAAGGACTTTCTACTAGTCAATACTTCATTAGAGTTGTTTTGTATACAATAAATTACTAATTTATTATTATAATATTTATTATAATAATATTTATTTATTTATTATAATATTTATTATAATAAATTACTAAAAAGTCGGTTCTATTCTTTAATAATATCCTGTCATGGGGCAGCTAGGTGGTGCAGTGAGTAAAGCACTAGCCCTGGAGTCAGAAAGACTTGAGTTCAAATCTGGCCTCAGACACCTGACACAATGAACTAGCTGTGCGACTTTGGGCAAGTCACTTAACCCCAATTGCCCTGCCAAAAACCTAAATAAATAAATAATATCCTATCATGCATACTTTTCATTAATTGAGACAAGCCTTTCCTTCTCATTAGTCTAAACTAGAGAGGCTGTATGGCAGTGTACCTGGAGATAGGATTTTTACACATAATTTCTAGGTTTGCCATTAACTTCCTAGAGGATGCAAAATTGCTTATGATAACATTTAAAGTCCATCTCATGACCAAGCCCCTCTGAATGAAGGAGCAGATTGTGTATCTACACTGTACAAATTGTTTGAAACTTTGCATTTGGACAGACCTTGCTCAATTTTATCCAAAGCACACTACACAAATGTGTCTGCACAGAGCCCTAGTTCATTTTTTTTTTTAATTTTATCACTAACCTATTGCCAAAACCAACTCAGAGCAGCAAGCCCCTTTGAAGTTGTAGTTGGATATGGGCATATGTAGTAGGGCAAAATCTGGCATTCCAAATGCCTGAATGATTTAGTCCATGCAATTTCTTCTCAGCCAGCTTCTTGAGAAATCTTTTGTTAAGGAATGAGAAGTTTGAAAAATCTGGATGCTCCTTTGAAGAGCAGATAATGAAGGAAAGGGGGGTAGGAGTACATTTGGTGACCCAAGATGACTTCTTGGGCTGTTGACACACACACCACAGTGAAAGCAGCCATTGGTAAATGGGGTCTCATGAGGTGGTCCCTCATGCTAGAATCTGTCACAATATAGAATAATTGCATTTATTTAAGGTTTGCAAAGTGCTTTACATATATTAACTCATTTGATCTTCACAACAACCCATTTTAAACATGAAGAAACTAAGGCTGAGAGAAGTTAAGTGACTTGCCCAGGGTCAGAGAGGCAGCATCTGAGACAGGACTCATACTCAAGCCTTCCTGACTCCACATCTGTCCTTTATCCACTGTTCTACTTAGGTACCTCAGTGTAAGAAGGGAGCATGCCCTGTTTTGTCTCCTGTGCCACAGTTGTTATTCTTTAGGTACATAATTGATATGAATGGAGCAGAATTAACCAAAAAAGCACCACACATGTTGAGGATTTATTTCCCAACTTGAAAAAAAATCCTAAAGAATAAAACTGATGTGATTTCAACATAAAGTCATATTGAATTTGGAAATCAGCCTGATTGTTTTAATTGCAAGGGGAAGAAGAATGCTAATGTATTCAGTACTTTTTATAGACCATATTTATTTATTTTTCCCTTTGCCCAGAAGTTTTTGAAATATGAGTTCCATGCTAGAGAATGTGGGCAACATGACAAACTAAGTAGCACAGAATCTTAGAGTCAGATGGAATCTCTGAGATCAAGGGATCATAGAATCCTCATGAGGATCCTGAATCCCAGAGAGTTTAGATGATTTGCCCAAAATCACATAGTTTATTAGTGGCAGGGCTAGGACTTAAAACCTAAATCTACTGACAGTCTATTTCTCTCTGCCTCCCTTCTCTATGCACCGTGCAACTTTTTCTTGGTAGGAACCAATTGAATACATTAGGGGCTGGTAGCCTAAAACATTTGGCTGGAGCCAAAAATTGTAAAATAGGTATTTTGTCTTTTCTAGTCTCCAGTTCCTCTTCCTAATTTCATAGAGGAAGGGAACGTTGGGGTCATATCTCCTTTTGTATAGGAACTTACATATAATCCTTAATCTTGATCCTAGCCAATATCAACACATACCTGTAACTATGGTTCTCTTACTCTCCTAAAAGGTAAAAGTATTTCTCCTTGAGCCCATGAGTACCCAACCTTGTTCTCTAGCTTCTGACTCCAGTAGGAAGTATAAAAGAGTCTTTAGAGCAAGAACTTCTTGTGTGAAGCTCAGGCTAACTCCTCTGTTCTGATGTTGGGGTTCTTGTCCATGGTATAAAGGTTTTGATATTAGAAGACCTGAGTTCAATTTCCAGCTCTGATACTAACTGTGTAGCTCTAGTAAGCCTCAGTTTCCTTACCTGTAAAGTGAAGGAAATGCTACTTGCACTAGAAAAGCACCATGATGCAGAACAAAACCAGACTTGGAAAGAGAAAACCTTGAATTCAACTTCCGCCTCATGGAAAGTTGTGATCTGCATTTATGGAGTTATTACACCACGTTTTCCCAGGTCATTGATGTAATATGTACACCACCTGCCTTGCAGGTCTTCCGAAGTATATAACAAAATGTAAATTTGAACTTTTATCTTCATTGCCTCAAACTTCTAGAATTCCTGACCCACATCTTCCTTGATTTCCATGACCTGGCATTTCCTTTTCAATTTATTTGGCTTATATGGCTTCCTGGTCTCCTTGGCTTCTTCCTGGCTACTTGGGACAAAGTTAAACATGATGAGCTGCAAGTTATGGCTGCCACAAGCACACGGAGTAGATTTTTCTTATAAGTCACTGCTCTTGGCACCAGTCACAGTCTCAGAAGAAATGCTGAGTAGCAGCAATAAGTCACGTATAGTTAGTTGAGTTCTCCTTGCCAAAGTTGAAGAGAGTTTAAATTGTCTAATCAATATAGGAGCTTTTTTATCATGGTCTCAGTTTCAAAAGGACTTCCTTTATTCAGTATCATTAGGAAATGAACACCTAAATATTTAGTTCTGGCTAACACATTTTGGGAAAGATATTGATGAGATGGAGTATAAAGAGCTTTAAAATCAGAACATCGAGTGATCATTTGAGAGGTCGAGGATATTTAGCCTAGAGAAAAGACAACTTTGGGGGTGGGGTGGTGACTGACATGATATCTGTCCTCAAACATTTGAAGTCTGACACACAGAAGAAGGGTTAGACTTCTTATGCTAGGCCCTAGGAAAAGAACTGGGAACAAGGAACCAAGTTTCAGGGAGACTGCTTGTGGATATATGAAAGGAAAATCTTCCTAACAATTCAAGTTATTCAAAAAAGAAATGGACTGCTTCTGGGGGTATGAGGAGGAGTGAAAAGGCTCGGCAGAGACACTATAAAGAGTAGAATAGTGAGTTGATAAGGAAGGTATAGTAGGATATCCTAGCAGCAGTGAGGGCTAAGTTGAGGTTATGTAACATAAATTTGGAGTGGACCGAGTCAGAATGATTGCATGATTTTTTTTCCCATGTTTGTTCAATAGCTCATGTGTAGGTATGAAGATAATGAATGGTTGGAATGATCCGAAGCTGAGGCTTGGCTGGGTGTAATTGGTGATAGGAAGTATATTAGATTCTACTCCAGCCTCTGCATGTGTCTTTCTGTTTCAAGTGTGTCTCTTGTAAACAACATATTGTTGGATTCTTGTTTTAATATATTTTGCTATCTGTGTCCATTTGATGGGTGAGCTCACCCTGTTCACATTCACAGTTATAATTTCTAACTGTATAGTTTCCTCCATCCTATTTTCTTCTCTCTCTCTCCTTCATCTATGTTTCAGGTCAGTTGTTTTTCTGATGATATATTTCATATTTTCTTAAAATTTTTTTCATTTCTTAAATCTTTGTTTCCTTGTATCTTGATGTCTCACAGAATCATTAACTTGCAGCTGTCCAATTCTAATTTTTAAGGAACTATTTTCTTTGCTGAGCTTTTGTATCTCCTTTTCTATTTGGCCGGTTCTGCTTTTTAAGGAGTTCTCTCCAGTGAATTTTTATGTTTCTTTTACCATTAGTCCAATTCTGTTTTTTTTTTTAAATTTATTTTTGACATGTTTGGTTTTCAGCATTGATTTTCACAGGCGTTTGAATTACAAATTTTCTCCCCATTTCCTCCCCCCCCCCACTCCAAGATGGCGTAGATTCTGGTTGCCCTGTTCCCCAGTCTGCCCTCCCCTCTGTCGCCCCATTCCCCTCCCATCCCCCTTTCCCTTCCTCTCTCCCCTCTTCCCTTCCCATCCACCCTCCCTAAGAAGTCAAGCAATTCAACATGGGCCCCATGCATATCATTATGTATAACCCTTCCACAATACTCATGTTGTAAAAGACTAACTATATTTTGCTTCT
>CM053622.1:317263320-317347659 GCA_028646595.1 Phalanger gymnotis | reverse complement strand
AAGTTGCAAGAAGGTTAAAAAAGGAAGGAGAAAGCCAGATAATAAAGGGCTTATAGATAGTTTTATATTAGGTTCTAGAGGTGATAGGAAACACGAATTTATTAAATATGTCAATAACATGGGGTGGGGTGGCAAGAATATGTGATGCGATTAGCCTGAATATTAGGAAGAACAATTGATAGTTGAATGGAAGATAGATTAGAATTGGGAGAGACTTCAAGTAGGGAGACCAATCAAAAGGCTATGTAGTAGCCCAGGTGTGACATGATGAGGTTCTGCACCATTGAATCCCATTCAATATACTTCAACAAACAATTAAGCACCTACTTTATTCAAAGCATTATATTAAATATTAGAGATCCAGAGACATAAACAGAACAGTCTTAGCCTTTAAAAAAGTTTACATTATGCTGGAACAAAAAGGCAATAATTCAAAGGAAATAATGAAAAAATATAAAGATGAAATTGTCCAGTTGTGTCCAACTCTTTGCGACCCATGGACCATAGCATGCTAGGCCCTTCTGTCCCACAGTATGTCTTGAAGTCTGTCCAAGTTCATGTTCATTATTTCCATGATGCTATCTATCCACCTCCTTTTCCTTTTGCCTTCAATCTTTCCCAATATTAGCGTCTTTTCCAATGAGTCCTGTCTTCTCATTATTTGGCCAAAGTATTTAAGCTTCAGCTTCAGTATTTGACCTTCCAGTGAACAGCCTGAATTAATATCTCTAAATATTGACTTATTTGATCTCCTTGTTGTCCAAGGGACTCTAAAAAGTTCTTCAGAACCAGAAATCGAAAATATCAATTCAGTGCTCAGCTTTCCTTATAATCCAACTCTCACAGCCATACATTGCTACTGGAAAAACCATGGATTTGACTCTATGGACCTTTGCCAGCAAGATTATGTCTCTGCTTTTTAGTATACTGTCCAGATTTGTCATAGCTTTACTTCTAAGGATCAAGTGTCTTTTAATTTTGTGCTGCTGTCTCCATTTGCTATCTGTAGTGATCTTTGAGCCCAAGAATACAAAATCTGATGATGCTTCCATTTCTTCTTTCTCTCTTTGCCAGAAAGTGATGGGACCAATTGCCAAAATATTAGTCTTTTTGATTTTATGCTTCAAGCCAGCTTTTACATTTTCCTCTTTCACCCTCAATCAACCTTCTTAATTCCCTTTTACTTTTCTGTTGTCAAAGTGGTATCATCTGCATATTTGAGATTGTTGATATTTCTCCCAGCAATCTTAATTCTACCTTTTGATTCATCCGGACTGGCATTTTGCATGGTATACTCTTCATATAAGTTAAATAAATAAGGTGACAATAAACAGCCTTGTCACACCCCTTTCCCAATTTTAAATCAATTAGTAGTTCCATGTTTGATTCTAACTATTGCTTCTTGGCCTCCATATAGTTCCTCAGCAAACAGGTAAGATGATCTGATAGTTCCATGTTTTCGAGTACTTGCCATATTTTTGTTGTGATCCACACTGTCAAAGGCTTTAGTGGAGTTAATGAATGGGGAGTAGACTTTTTTCTGAAACTCCCTTGCTTTCTTCATAATCCACTGAATGTTGGCAATTTGGTCTCTAGTTCCTCTGCCTCTTCAAAAACCAGACTGCTCTTCTGGTAATTCTCAGTTCAAATATTGCTGAAGCCAAGCCTGGAGAATCTTAACTATAATCCTGCTGGCATCTGAAATGAGCACAATTGTTTGGTAATTTCAACATTCCTTGGTATTGCCCTTCATCAGGATTGGTCTATAAACTGATCTTTTTCAATGAATTGGCCACTGTTGTGTTTTCCAAATTTGCTGACATATTGAGCACAGCACTTTAATGGCATTATCTTTTATGGTTTGAAATAGCTTGGCTGGAATTCCATCACCTCCTCTAGTTTTATTGTTAGCAATGCTTTCTAAGGTCCATTTGATTTCATTCTCCTGGATGTCTGGCTCTGGATCAGTAACCACATCTTGGTAGTTATCTGTGATATTAAGATCTTTCTTGTATAGTTCCTTTGTTTATTATTGCCATCTCTTTTTAATCTCTTCTGTTTTTGTTAAATTTTACCACTTTTGTCTTTCATTATGCCCATTTTTACAGGAAACTTTTCCTTCATATCTCTAATTTTCTTGATGAGATCTCTTGTCTTTCCCCTTCTATTTCTTTGCATTGCTCATTTAAGAAAACTATCTTATCTCTCATTGCTATTTTCTGGAATTCTGCATTTATCTAGGTATTTCTTTCCCTTTCTCCTTTATGTTTTGGTTTCCTTCTTTCCTCAGCTATTCGTAAAGCCTCACCAAACAGTCATTTTGCTCTCTTGTTCTTCTTTTTCTTTGGAATGTTTTTTTTTTTGTTGCCTCCTTTTGTACAACATTTTCAACCTCTGTCCCTAGTTCTTAAGGCATTCTATTTACCCAATTGAATCCCTTAGATCTATTCATCACTTCTGCTTCACATTCTTCAGGGATGTTATTTAGGTCATACCTATATGGTCTGATGATTTTCCCTGCTTTCTTCAATTTAAGTCTGAATTTTGTAATAAGAAGCTTATGATTTGATCATAAGCTGAAGGGTTTCTCATAATAACAGATAGAAAACTAGAACCAAAAGAAGTGAACATTATAATTATTCAATTGTATTTAAAAAATAGACAGTAGATCAATCAAAAAGACTAGATAAGGGAAACCTAGGAGAAAATAGGCAAAGTAACCTAGTGTTTGTGAAACTCAAGAACAATGCCCATTATGAAAAGGGATCTCTTATTCAATTATTCTCCTATTCAAAATTGTTGTGAAACAATTTGGAGCTTGCCTTCTCAATGGAGGAGTAGAGGAAGGAAAGAGGGAGAGAATTTGGAACTGAAAAATTTTAAAAAGAAATGTTAAATTTTTATGTATTTGAGAAAAAAATGAGAGAAAAAATTTGGTTGAAAACTAACTTTAGGTCATCACCTTTTAAAAATTATTTATTTATAATATTCTTTTTACAAATTGAGTTCCAATTCTGTCCTTCCCTCCAGCACCTCCCCCACTTATTGAAAAGGCAAGCAATATGATATCAGTTATGTTTGCGAAGTCATGCAAAATATATTCCCATATTAGCCATGTTGCCAAAAAAAGCAAGAAAACTAAAGTAAGTGGAAAAATATACTTCAATCTGCATTCAGAATTCATCGGCTATCCCTCTGGAAATGGATAGTGTTTTTTTCTGTCATAAGTTCTTTGGAATTGTCTTAGATCATCATATTGATTAGAGTAGCTAAGTCTTTCACAGTTGATCATCATTACAATATTGTTGTTACTATGTATAATATTCTGGTTTTGCTCATTTCTCTTTTGTTGTTGTTATTGAGTTGTTTTTAGTCATGTCTGACTCTTTGTCACACCGTTTGGGATTTTCTTAGCAAAAATAATGGAGTCTTTTGCCATTTCCTTCTCCAACTCATTTTGCAGATGAAGAAACTGAGGCAAACAGGGTTAAGTGACTTGCCCAGGGTCACACAGCTAATAAGTGTCTGAGGCCAGATTTGAACTCAGGAAGATGAGTTATCCTGACTCTGGGCCCAGTACTCTACATACTGCACCACCTAGGTGCCTTCATTTCACTTTGCATTAGTTTGTATGTCTTCCCAGGTTTTTTTTTTTTTTTTCCTGAAACCATCCCCCTCATCATTCATTATAATATAAGCATTCCATCACAATCAGATATCACAACTTATTCAGCCATTCCCCAGTTGGTGAGCACCTCCTCAATTTGTAATTCTCTTCCACAAAAGGTGCGTCTATAAGTATTTTTGTACATATAATCCTTTTTCTTTCATCTCTTTGGGATACAAACCTTGTAATGGTATTGCTAGATCAAAGGATATGCACAGTTTTATAGCCCTTGGAATAATAGTTCCAAATTGTTCTCAGAATGGTTGGACAGGTTCACAACTCCACCAACAGATTTTTCCACATTGTCATTTTCCTTTACTGTTTAGGTCAGCATCTTATATAATGTAAGATCCAAATACATAGTGCATAATAACATAGAGAGAGGGAGGGAGGAAGGAGGGAGAGAGACAGAGGGAGAGAGAGAGAGGGAGGGAGGGAGGGAGGGGGAGAGAGAGAGAGAGAGAGAGAGAGAGAGAGAGAGAGAGAGAGAGAGAGAGAGAGAGAGAGAGAGTTAGATTTCATCATACTTATAGCTCGGTAAACAATTCATAACCTAGACAAGGGTTAATGGTGACCATACAAAAAGAGAAAATTTCAATTGTGTAAAAATAAAAATATTTTGCACATACACAGAAAAATCAACAAAGCAAGAAAAATAGAAGCTAGTTGTGGAAAAAAAATCTTTGCATCAAGCTGCTCTAATAAAAATCTGATATTGAAGGCCTATTGTTATTGACACAAATGCATAAGGTTTTCTCCAACAAAACCTAAATGATCGAAGAATATGACTAGTTTTCAAAAGAAGAAATGCATTCTGTTAATGAACATATTAAAAATGCTCCAAAGCACGTATAGGAGAAAGTTGCAAATTAATTCAACTCTAGTGTTTCACCTCATGCCCAACAAATTGGCTGATTACAAAAGATAAAAATAATTATTATTGTAGCAGGTGGGAGAAGACAGACACAGTAATACACTGTTAGCAAATCTCAGAATGAGCCTGGAAATCAGTTTGGAATTATGCTAGAAAATTTGTTAAACTGTTAATTTCTTTTGACTTAATGATCCCATTACCAAATACAACAATAATAGCTCTGATGATGGTAATAATTGATAACATTTATATAATGCTTTAAGGTTTTCAAAGTGCTCTAAATAACTCAATTCATCTGCTTAGACAGATAGATAGAACATTTACTAAGCACTTACTACGTGCCAGGAACTATGCTAAGCATCAATGATACAAAAACAAGTAAGGGAGTCAATCTCTGTCCTCAATCAGCTTATATTGTAATGGGGAAGACACATAAAGAGGAGTTGTAAAGAAAACAGCTATACTCTAAGGATGTAAAAGACAAAAAGAAAGAAAGGTACCATATATACCAAAACATTTGTAACAGCTTTTGCAGTAGCAAAAACACTGGAAACAAATTTATGGCCCATAAATTTGTTGCAGAATTGGAATACAGAAACCAAGAGAGCAACATACACCATGACTATAAGATAACACTAATAGACAATGGAACTACTGTGCAGTGATGCATAGTGAGTTCAGATGACTGATTTTTAGAACATCAGGGATTCTTAACCTTTTTGTGTCATGTATCCTTTTGGCAGTCTGGTAAAACCTATGGACTCCAAGGTTAAGATTACCTTCCAAGCAGAGTTTATGGATCATAGGGTAACATCTCCTGCTAGGTAGAGAGGTGGTAGGCATGGGATGTTACATCGTTCTTATCATCTCCCCCAATCATTCCTTTCTTCCTAACTTTTCTATTACTGTTGTGGATACCACAATTCTCCCATTTACCCAGGCTCCTAACTTAGGTATCATCTTCAACTTCTCATTCTCTCTTACCTCCTTCCCCCCACCCCTGCCCATGCCAAGTCTTATCAATTTTGCCTTCATAACATCTCTCATATATGCCCCCTTCTGTCATCTGACATTGTCACCATCCTGATGAAGACCTTCATCACCTAATCGGCCTCTAAGGTCCCTTCAAGTCTCTAGACCTATGAACTCCTTTTCCATCAGACATGCACTGTTTGAATGAATCAATCCAAGCCAGATCTCTTGACCTATACACATTGTAGATCTTCTCTCCGACCGCGGGAACCACGTGGATAGTTCTCTTTTCCAAGAAATATAATACTACTCAGAAAATCCACTTCTCTCTCCAAAAGGTCCTGGTGCCAAAACATGGACTACATTTGAGGCATCATCCAAAACTGGCATTGTCCAATAACTTCGTTTCTTTTCTAGGAAGCTGCTTACCTGGACTATGATACCTTTTGTACCCTGGCAGTTGTAGTTCAATATTGTCCATCAAATCTCGTTGAGCTGAATACTTGTCTGATTCTGCCATTTCCTTCTGCAGGAATTCTATCATTGCCATGCCTGTTGAAATTTTTAGGGTAAGAAAGTCTTCTATAAGGTCTTTGCTCTCTGACCTTTGTTTAGAAAGGGGAATGGAAAGCCGAAAGGAAGAAAGAAATGAGTTCCAGGAATTCCATTCTTGGGCCACCTGAGCAAAGTCATCCAGTTTGCTTTAAGCTTATGCTGCAAGTCATCTGGCTTGTGGGGGGGAATGGAATAATCCCTTCCTCTTTATGCTTTTCAAATTCCTGCATTTTGGAAAGAGAAGCACAAGGGGAATCTGTAAGGGGAAGAGGAAAAAAAATCAGGGATTTAGAAGCTACTTGAGGGGAGGGACTCTCATTTTTGTCTTTATATCTGTACCACTTAGGACTGGCATGTAGTAAGTTTTGTAAAAACTTAATTACTTCAGGTACTGAGAAATAATTAGGGAGAGTCAGATTACTTAATTGACACCTTAGAACACTGAGTTATAGTTTCCCTTCTCTAGATAGATTGAGATAGATAGATAGATAGATAGATAGATAGATAGATAGATAGATAGATAGATAAGAATTGATGAGAGAATCTCTTGAAGTCAGAGAGTAAGAGGAATCTTTTCTATGGACAAATTATTAGAAGTAGGCAGGGATAGTGATTAAAGGGGATAATAAGAGGAAGTCCTTACTCTGAAACTTCATATTAGAACCATTAGGTAAGTGTAAATTGTGTCTCCTCTCAAATACAGAAGACTCTGCAAGTCTCACCCCTCTATGACAAAGACTACAACCAGTAACAGAGAAATATTTGTCTTTGCACATGGTTTGTAACTTCTTTAATCAAAATATGAAGACAATTGAGAGAGAACCTCATTGGGGATCTCTGCTATAATTAGAGAGGAATGCTTAATGACCTCTTCTAGGAGTGATGAAGTACTTCAGGAAAAGCCAAGATGGGGAATGGAGAGAGAATATGATCATTCACACTAGAATCATGGTGGCATTGTAGGAGGAGCCATGCCCTGCAACATCTATTGGCCATAACACTGAGAAGAACCTTTTCTCTGGGATCACAGGATATTCTGGAGATTTATACATGTTTTGGGGGCTAATGGGTACTTATTTAGGTTTCTATTTTTGGTTTCCTCTCTTGCACTGTGAGTTTGCAAGTGGGGAGTTGATTTCAGTACTATGGCATTGCCACCTATACATTTCCTTGGCTTTTATGGGTGGGAGGTAAAAGCAGAGAATGAAAAAATTGCATTCTTGACATAAGGATTATGCATACGTTTGCCCAATTAAAAAATACAAATTATCTTGGCAGAGGAAATAATCAAAATTCAAGGAGGAAGAGAAAATCACAAAAAATTAGAATTTATACTTTCAAAGTGTCTCCCATAGTACTTAGCACACTATTGAAAAGGAAATGTCAGATGAAAAGAATGGAAATAGACAGAAATTTTAGCTAGGCATGGTTATATTCCATATATATTACCAAGTTAAAAATTGGCTCCATTTTTGTTTCATTTGTGAATAGTGGTCCAAATGACATCGAAGAGTAAATCATTTATTTATGATATGATTTTCCTTATCTATGTCATGAATCCATTTGGAACTTATCTTGGTACATGGTGTAAGGTGCTGCGCTAAACCTAATTTTTTTTTTCTGACTGCTGTCTAGTTTTACCAAAAGTTTTTATCAAATAGTGAATCTATACCCTAGTAGCTGGGGTTTTTATATTTATTGAACACTTTGCTACTAGGTTTATTTGTGTCTGTATGTTGCATGTCTATCCTGTTACACTGATTTTTTGACCAATATCAAATTGTTTTGATGATTATTATGACTGATTTGTAGTTTAGTTTGAGATTT
This sequence comes from Phalanger gymnotis, assembly GCA_028646595.1. Taxonomy (NCBI): domain Eukaryota; kingdom Metazoa; phylum Chordata; class Mammalia; order Diprotodontia; family Phalangeridae; genus Phalanger; species Phalanger gymnotis. The sequence continues at coordinate 317,339,764 of CM053622.1, read as the reverse complement.
AGTACTGTTAGGCCCCTTTCTCATTAAAATGTTTTTTTTTTCCCTTAAGAGTGGGAGTTCCCTTGAGATTCTTGACCTTTTGTTCCTCTAGACGAATTTCATTATTATTTTTTTCTAGCTCTTTAAAGTAATCTTTTGCTAGATTGTTTGGTATGGCACACAATAGGTAAATTAAGTTAGATAGTATTGTCATTTTTATTGTATCATCTTGGCCAGCCTATGGGCAATTAATATTTCTCTAATTATTTAGATCTGTATTTCTATAGAATGTTATAGTTATATTCATATAGATCTTATGTGTGTCTTCATAGATATAGGTTCTTGTATTTTATAGCTATTTTAAATGAAAATTATTTTTCTATTTCTTCCTTTTGGAATTCACCAGTTTCACAAAGAAATGCTGATGACTTATGTTGATTTAATTTTTATCCTGTAATTCTGTTGAAATTACTAATTGTTTCAATTTAGTTGATATCTAAGGTTTTCTAAGTACATCATCATATCATCTGAAAAAAACAAAATTTTATTTCTTCTTTGTTCATACTTATTCCTTCAATTTATTTTTTCTCATCTTACTGCTATTGCTAGTATTTCTAACACTATGCAATGGTGGACATCTTTTCTTTCTTTTTTTTTTTGGAGGGGGAAGGCAGGGCAATTGGGGTCAAGTGACTTGACCAAGGTCACACAGCTAATAAGTGTGTCAAGTGTCTGAGGTGGAATTTGAACTCAGGTCCTCCTGACTCCAGGCCAGTGCTCTACTCACTGTGCCACCTAGCTGCCCCACCAGCTGTGGACATCTTTATGTCACCCCTAATCTAAATAGAAAGTACTCTAATTTGTCCCCTTATATATGATGCTGTTTCTTGGTTTTAGATATATGCTGTTTACCTGTTAAGGAAAGCTCCATTTATTCCTATTTTTTTCTGGTATGTATTTTTTTTTAAACAGAAATAGGTGTTGTAGTTTGTCAAAAGTTTTTTTTTATTTATTGATACAATCATAAAATTTGTCATGATTTTATTAATATGTTCAATTATGTTTATGGTTTTCCTGATATCAAAACAACCCTAAATTTATTCACATAATTCAAACCAAGTCATAGCGTATAATTTTTGCACTAGGTTGCTGTGGCCTCTTTGCTAATTTTTTATTTAAATTTTTTTATTAATGTTCATTGGAAATATTGGTCTGTAGTTTTCTTTCTCTGTTTTGACTCTGTATTTTAGGTATTGAGACCATATTTGTTTCATAAAAGGAATTTAGTAGGGCCCCTTCTGCTATTTTTTGCAATATTGGAATTATAATTTGTGTAATATTATAATTAATTGTTCTTTGAATACTTGATAGAATTTACTTGTGAATCCATCTGGTCCCAGTTTTTTTTTTCCTTTTCGGGAATTCATTTTCAAGTTTGTTCAATTTCTTTTTCTGACATTGGGTTGCTTAAGGAAGAATTTCTTTCAAATCTGTGGATAGGGAAAGTGCTCATGACCAAACTAGAGATAAAGAAGATCACAGAAGACAAAATGGAAAATTTTTATTATTCAGAGTTAAAAGGATTTTGCACAAAGGCAACATAGCTAATATTAGAGAAGAAATAGTTAATTGGGAATATACTTAAAGCAAGTTTCTCTGCTATATGTCTTATATCCAAGATATAGATAAGGAACTGATTCAAATTTATAAGAATAAGAGCCGTTCTCCAGTTGATTCATGGTTGAAAGATAAGAATAGGCAGAACTCAAAGGAAGAAATCCAAGCTATCTATAGCCACATGAAAAAATGCTCCACATCACTAATTAGTAGAGAAATGCAAATTAAAGCTACTCTGAAGTCCCACCTCACACCCATCAGATAGACAAAGAGGACAAAAAGGAAAATAGCAGATATTGGAGGGGCTAAGGGAAAATAGGAATATTGATGAATCGTTGTTGGTGGAGTTTCGAACTGGTTGCACCCATTCTAGAAAACAATTTGGAACTATGATCAAAAGGGGTCATTTTCCTCGAAGCAACTCTGTGCCACAGATAATGTAAGAATTATCGTATCCATTTTATTGATGAAGTAGCTGACGCGCTGAGAGGTTGAGTGACTTGCTCAAGCCTTCAAGCCTGTAGGGATTAAAACTACAAGGTTAACTCAGTTTTCCTAATTTCAGATCCAGCATTCATCCCATTGCAGCACAAGCTGTTAACTCCCCAAAGAAGACGGGCCTTCATTTATTATTTTTTTTGCAATTTAAAACTTTAAACCCAATTTTATAAAACTTAAAAATACAAACATACAATAATAACAATGATTGATGATGATGCAGACTTATATTAACATACATTATGTTATTAAGTATATTTCCTTTCAGTTTTTGAAAAGGAACATGGTGACATGGAGAGATTATAGGTTTTAAAGTCAGAAGAGTTTGAATCCTAGCTATGCTAACATATTATCTATGTGATCATGAGCAAATCACTTAACCTAGCTGGGCCTCAATCTCCTTATCTGTAAAATGAGAGAGCTGAACCTGAGTTCCCTTTGCACTTTTTCTCAAAGCTCCTAATAGCTGTAGCTAGGTGGCTGGGCCTGGAGTCAAGAAGCCTCATCTCCCTGAGTTCTAAACTGGCCTCAGACACTTACTAGCTGTGTGACCCTGGGCAAGTCACTTAACCCTGTTTACCTCAGTTTCCTCATCTATAAATTAGCTGGAGAAGGAAATGACAAACCATTCCAGTATCTTTGCCAAGAAAACCTCAAATGGGGTCACAAGGAGTTGGAAGTGACTGAAAAATGACTGAATAACAGCAAATAAATTATCTAGTGACACATTGGTTAGAGCACTAGACCTTGGGTCAGCAAGACCCAAGTTCAAATTTGGCCTCAGACAATTACTCGATGGGTGACTTTGAGCAAGTCATTTAACCTCTTCATCTATAAAAAAGGGGGATAATAACAGCACCTACTTCCCAGGGTTGTCATAAGGACAAAATGAGAAAATATAAAACACTGCAAATCTTCATAACTTTCTCAGAGGGGCTGGATCTACAGGAGGCTACTAGATTGGTCCTTCTGACTATCTTGTCTAAATAGTTCAACTGAACAACCAGGTTGATTTTTAAATTTAATTTTATAATTTTTTGAGTATTTATTATGTACAATGTGCAAATGAATTATGGTTGATCCTTTCCTTATATTTCAAGCAAAATACAAAGTTACAACTCCCCCTCCAATAAAAAATAAATTACTCCTGAGGAAAAAGAGGAGTCTTTGAACACAGAATTACAGGGTTAAGAGTTGGAAGGGACCTTAAAGGTCATTCAGAGGTCATCTAATCCAACCTTTCTACTGAGACATAGGTTAAAGTGACTTTCCCAAGGTCACAAAGGTACCATATAGCACAAATAGAATTTTACTTCCAATATAATACCCCTCCCACTATACTAGTTTAAACCCCCCAGAATGTCTGTTTACATGATTTGAACTGATTCCACTGGAGTGGAGGAGGGGTGGGCACTTCTACATTTTCCTCTCAGTGTTCTATGAAAACAAATTGCCTGAGTCATGAGCATCACACCATGGAGACAGATTGAAAACTCATAAGCACATTATTGGGAGAAAAAACACATGTAAGTCAAGGAGATACATTCTTTTCCCAACATAAACATAAGAAGACAAAGATGCCTGCCATTCTCGGATAACTACAAGCAGTTCATCAAACACAGAGGAGCGGACAAGAATAGCATCCTTATCAAAATACCATATGAATATCTCAAATAATCATGTCCCAAATATTACATTTTACCTGCACTTTGGAGATTATCTCTAGCTTATATCGTGTAAGTGTTCAGGGTTTTTCCCCCATAATATGATACAAAAACTTCCTGATATGATTATATTATTTTTGTATCCTATTAGTGAAAACAAATTATTCTCATGATCCCATTAGAGTATGACAGAAAAATGCTGACAGGATGGAAATACACCAAAGATATGTTTCTTCTGTTTGTAGTTACACTGCCATTTTTCTTTATTACCCCTGACATGTTGCCTATCATACTGTGCACAGTACATGAGCCTAGGGAAGTGATAGGAAATTTTGGTACTCCTGGGAACGTAGGAAAACTCTTGATGATAGCACAGTAACATTTGCATTTTTCAGGCTACCTGCACTGTCTTCCCTCTTTATTCCTCCTTATCACCAACCTGAAATCTCCAAATTGCATTTCTCCAAAATTTATGGAATCTAGAATTTTGGCTAGCCTGCATGTCCTGCTACGCAGTTACATTTTCAGCTTCCTTTATATGTCTGTGCTTATATCTCGTCTTCTACAAGAAACTTTTCCTGGTCCCTGCTCCTTCTGTGATTATTGCCAATTTATCCTTTTTATATCTTGTTTGTACATAGTTGTTTGCATGTTGTCTCTCTCATTGGACTTTGATGTTTCAAGAGCAGGGACTGTCATTTGCCTTCTTCCCCCCACCCCGACACACACCCCATGCCCAGAGCTTAGTGTAGTGCTTGGCACATAGCAAATGCTTAATGATGCTTGCTGGCTGTGTTTATTGTGTCACTACTGGCATGATTTCCTTGTTGTGTACTTGGTGTGGTCCAGTTGCTCTTCATTTTCTTAAGTGTAATCTCAGATTTCTTTAAATGTAGTTGACACAAAGCTAGGAGAGCTTGATAATAGATGAGAGTAAGGATCCTAAAAGGACTAGAGAAACTACAAAATGGAGCTAAATCAAATAAAAAATGACAGATTTGGGTTTAAGAAATCTACTTTATAAGTAGAATATATGTGTGTGGATGAGTTTGGGGGGGGGGTGCAGCATGGCTAGACCACAGTTAATTTGAAAAAGATATGGGAGTTTTAGTTCCTTTGAAGCAGACTCAATATTAACAAACAATGTGGTATGGTGGCCAAAAAACACCAATGCAATTTTGGGCTACACTGAGGGAGGCAGAGTTTTCAGGTATAAGGAGGTGATAGTTCTACTGAACTCTGCCTTAGTTCATAGCTGGAGAATTATGTTCAGCTCTGCACATTAGTTGTGTGAGCCTGGGCAAGTCTCTTTACCTCTCTGAACTCTACTTTCCACAGCTGTGAAAAGAGGAGGTTAGGTTAGAATATGACTTCTAAGGTTTTCTATAGCTCTGAAATTCTGTGACTTCCTAAAGCAGTAAATGCTTCCTTGTTCAGTTTATGTATTTAAGAATAAACTTTAATTGGGTTGATATCTTGAATCTTATGGAATTATTAAAAACAACAATAAAATTGGGGGAGACTAATTTTTATAGTAGAGTGTTTTCTCTATCAGTTTATTGGGAAATTTTCATTTCCTATAATGGTCCCTTCCTCCCTTTTCTTTTCTACTAAATATCTTGGTTTCTGTCTTTGTCATCATATCTCTGAACACTGAAGGAACGAGGCAATCAGATTACTACTGAAGTATTCTCTATTGTACCAACAAATATTACCATGGGAAAATGACTCAGAAAAGAGTGTTTACCTGGCTGAGGTCAGTAGCTAATCAGCAATGTTAACAGAAGAGTCTTACTTGCTTCTTCCCATTCTCTATTCCTTTCACCTCTCATCTGTTTCAGGGCAAAGAGCTTGGGAAGAGATAATCGGTGGGAGGGCATAGTTGAGATCATTCAGTAATACTAATACCCAGAAGAGATGAAATAAGAGCCAACATTGAAGAATCAATTAAATCTAAAGAAGGAAATGCTAAAGAACATGAAGGTATTGAAAATCCATGCTTATTAAAAATGTGAGAAATACTACCTAATAAACAAATGGCAAAAAAATTATGTCAATGTCTCAAAATTTATTTTGAAAAGGAGATAAGGATACTTGGAATGGAATTTTGAAAAGCTTCTCTAAAATTTGATGGTATGAATTCAATTAATTGACCAATTATGCTAAAATACCATAATAAAAAAACTATCTGCTATTATCATTGTGAATGAATTTGTTTTCTCCAAAGTGTTTGGCAGAAATTATAAAAACATTCAAGATTTGTGCACAATAGTAAAATGCTGCATCCATAACCAAAGTAAATAAAATATCTACTCCCACCCACTTAAGATGAGGAACACTATGCTATGTATTATGTACACACAGAGAAATTTGACTCCTGATTGACATGTGGGGAAAGCCACCCCATTATGTCTTGACCTCCAGGGATTGCAGCTTTAGAGACTGAGAATGGACTTCCCTTCAGCAAGATTACTCTCACTCTCTCTTTCTATGTATTGTCTCACTCCCAATGAGCTTTTTTTTTTTTAACTATTTGTGTATCGTTGGTCTAATTTATATAACTTGCTTGACTCCTCTTTATTGATTGGCTTGGATAAAGGGGTTATTTACTATTTACGATGGTCTTTTGAATGACTGGCATTTGGTGGGAAGAGCGAGTAAAAGCTAAGAGTTTACGGAAAACAAATCTCTAAACTCTCCAAATATTCTTGAGAACCCAGAAACTAAACTGTTCTGGACCCACAGCACTAATACAAACAAGAATATTGCCTTATCCACCTGTATTCTGATCGATAAAAATTTAAGAAAAACCTTTTTAGTAGATATTGTCATACCACATATTCACAGTCTTCAAACTATGTGGAATCGAAAGTTTTCATAATACAAAGACTTAGTGGAATAAATTAAAGCCGGGTGGGAATTGAACCAGAAATGTTATCCCTTTCATCCTGTCTGTACTGGAGTGGTCCCAAATATACTTTTAGTGAGTCTGCAGAAAATAAGCATACAACCCGATACTCTTGTTAAATTGCAAAAAGCTGGTTCTTTATACAATTGTAAAATTGTGCATAGAACATTAAATATAAAATGATAATGGGATAATGATATGTCCTGGGACTGATTATATGTGAACTCCATCAAAAAATGAGAATAATGGAATAAAATAGCTTGCAATTCATATTTACAGAATACATTTCAAATATAAAGCACTTTATATCCATTATGACCTAATTTTCACAACTGCCTTTTGAGGTATATAGTGCAAGTAATTCTTGAGTACACTTTAAAGATGAAGAAACTGAGGCTCAGACCCCAGTCACACAGCTAGTGCTTTGATCTGAGAATCCATTTATTACTCTCATGCGGTTGGAATCATCTTGAAAGGGGACAGAGCTGGTCCTAACTAGACCAATGAATGAACCCCTTTGGCAGAAATAAAGGGGTGGGGGTGGGGTGTTCATGCTTAAAAAAAAAAAAAGATTTCCAGGATCTCCTTGTAACACTGCTGAAAGAACATTTCTTATTTCTATCTGCTGTCTCACCAGAAAAAAAGGTACTACTTGGATTTGAGTCCTTGGAGACTATAATTTAAACTCTGGGGGAGGTGAATTAAGTAAATTGCCAATTCCCATCGAATGAATGGTATCTTGATTCTCTGAAGGAACTGATTCACTGGTGATGAGATTCCCCCATGGAGTAGTTTGCCCACAATTAACTCACTAGCCTAGTGGAGACATTTCTTTATATATTTATAGCGATATTCGCCTGCCCCCCCCCCATTCCTGATCCTTTTTTATTTCGAACCTTTTTTTTTTTTTTTTTACTATTTTTTCAATATCTATGGATTGGTATCAGAACAAAAATATAATCACACTTAATAACTCATGTTTATATAACATTTTAAGGGGTATGTCAATTTCTTTACATAAGCCTCGTGAGGTAGATATTGCCAGCATTATTATTAACTCCATTTTCCAGGATAGGAAATTGTTCCTTGTCTATGGTCACAGAATTAATAGTTTGAACTCTACTCTTGCTCTCCCAGATCAGTGAGCTCTTCCTTACTGTCTCTGTCTTAAACAAAGATATTTACATGAATCACCCCCTACTTCTGGTCCCTATCTATACTGATAGCTTTGTCTGATGTTTGAAATTTTGGATCCATGATATATAACTTGAAATACATGTTTTCTGATGAAAAACAAATTCCCAGAAGCCAAATGTCAGGTTCTTTGATGAAGTCACTGAAATGCAGGATACTAAGTACTTATGAACTGCAAAGAAAATGGAGCCTCCCCAGGGCTCCAAGAGGAATATAGGAAGCCCTTGGGGAGGAAGTTTTTGATTCACAGGTCAAGATGATAGATTAAGAAAAGGAAACCTTTAGGCCTGCCCATGGAGACTGAAGATATTCCTGCAGGCAGAGAGCCTTGGCTTCAGCTGGCCCATTCATCACATTTGCAGCTGTAAATTCTTTGCTTAGAAGAGAAAAGCCCACAAGTACTGGGCTCTCCCTCTGTGTACATGAACAAATTTTCTGGTTGGTCATACCGAACCTCTTAAAAAATTCAGAATAAGTTTTCACAGCTTTCACGAAGTGATTTCAATCACATGAATAGAGAAATGCTTGCATAAAAATGCCTCTGAAGCCTGCCACTGCTCTTGGGAGTCCCCTTATTTCTAAATGAGAAGTGATGGAGGTTAGATTCTTATTTCTGAAGAAACAGAAAGGAGAACCTGGTGAATGAAGATGCTTGGGAAAACTTTTATAAGAAAGGGGTCAGAATAATGGAAATGGAAGGAAGGAAGGAAGAAAAAATATAGAAAAGAATGAAGGATAGAAAGAAAGAAAGAGAGAAAGGGAAGAGAGATACAACATCATTGAGCTACTTTTTTTTTTATAGGTTTTCATTTTCATTTAACTTCTTATATTATGATTAGACCTATTTGAAGGAAGGAAGAAAAATGTCATAGTTCCTCTTACAATGGAACCATAATCTAAGGAACAGCAAAAATTTCCACCCTGCCTGATGCCTATATGAATGTTTATGCCTAACCATGAGAGACCTTCTGCTAAGAGACAGAGCATGTCAGGGTTCTGCAAATCAATTAAGGCTTTTTATTCCAGGTGTCTCACTCCAACCATTTGACACACTCACTTTTGTATCTAGTCCTTTTGTTTGTTTGTTTTAATTTAACATGAAATCAACATTATATCCAGGGACAACAATAGCTGACATTTATAGAATGCTTTTTCTCTTGCAAGGCCCTTTGCATGCATGACCTCATTTGATCCTCATCACAGCCCTGTGAGGCAGGTGCTTGCTTCAGGTGTCATCCTCATTTTACAGATGACATTGGCTATAGATGGTACCTTCTTTATGCCTCTTCCACCCCCAGCCAAATTCTCCCTTTTATTTTTGCTTGGCATATGATACTTCATAATTCTTTTGTGTATAGTTTTGTTTTTTGTAAAAAAGCATATACTAAATTCAACACAGAAGTACCCAAGCTGTCAGGATTGTCTCTCTTTGCCCTCTTGAACTGCCTTCTGCTCTCTCTTGGGTATTTTAAAATTTCATTGATATTTTTCTTTTTCTTGGCTTCATTGTTACTGCCCTCTCACTCTTCTACTATTTTTCCTCCAACTCTCAAGGAAAGCCCTCCCTCATGACAGCTAAGTACAATTAAGAAAAGCAAATTCTGGCTCTGTCCAAAAAATTTATGTTTAATTATGTACCTCTAGTTGATCAACTCTGTCAAGTGGTGGAAAGTATCATTCATTATTAGGCTTCTGGAGTCATGATGAGTCATTGCGTTGGTCAGAGTTCCTATACATTTCAAAGGTTTTTTTTTAAAAAATTTAATATTCGTATGGTATAATTTGTTCAGTCATGTCTCAGTTGATAGATACCTACTTTGTATCCAGTTCTGTGGTACAAAAAAATAAATCCCACTATAAATCTTTGTATATATGAGTCATTTCCCTGTTTCTTTGACCTTTCTGCATTGGATTATATAAGAGTAGAGAGATCAATACATAAAAGGTCAGTTTAGTGACTTTTGGGGTATAGTTCCAAATCCTAGAATCAGATCAATTGATGCCTCTACCAATGGTTCACTGGTGTTCCTCTACTTCTTCACCCCTTTCCACATTTCCCTTTTTTTTCTTGTTATCTCTGTCAATCTGATGGGTATGAGGAGAAACATCAGAGTTTAGACCGTAAGTGTCCCTCAATGTTCTGTCCTAGGCCCTCTTCTCTTAACCCTCTATACTATTTCACCTGGTGATCTCATCAGCTCTCATGGATTTACCATCTCTATGCTGATCATTCTCAAGTCTATCTATCCTGCCTTAACCTCTTTGCTGACTTCCAATTTCTTGTTCCTAATTGCCTTTCAGACATCTCAGACTGGATGTCCAGTAAATATGTTAAACTCAACATGTCCAAAACCAAATTCATTTTATTTTCCCCTGAGCCCTCCCAACCTCCTACTTTTCCTGTTACCGTAGAGGGCAACAACATCCTCCTGAGTCCCTCAGGCCTCCATCCATTCCACCCCCAGATCCAATCTGTTGGCAAGGCCTGTTGACTTAACCTTTGCAACATCTCTCAAATACGTCTCCTTTTCCTCTCTGACACTGCCACCACTCTAGTGCAGACCCTCATCACCTCACACCTGTACTATTGCGATAGCCTCCATTCAGCCATCAAAATCATTTTCCTAAAGCACAAGGCAGACGGTGTCGCCCTCTACTCAATACACTCCAGTTTCCTATCACCAACCCTTTCTATCACCTTCAGGATCAAATACAAAACCCTCTATTTGGCATTCAAAGCCCTTCGTAACCTAGCCCCCTCCAATCCTTCCATTCTTTTTACACCTTACTCCCTAACAGGAACTCTTCAGTTCAGTAATACTGGCCTCTTGGATGCTCCTTGAATAAGACACTCCATCTCTCTGTTCCAAGTATTTTCTCTTTCTGACCCCCCCATGCCTGTAATGTTCATCTTCCTCATCTCTACCTTCCCTGGCTTACTTTAGTCCCAACTAAAATCCCACCTTTTATAGGAAGCTAGGCCCTTTGCTCTCTTAATTATTTTCTATTTATTCCAGCTACCTGATGAAATGAATTGATGCTGCCAGGGAGTATATTGAGATTGGCTAAAGAGATTCAGTCTTGAAATTTGAATGGCTGGCCATCCCCAAAAGAGAAAACTGTACCTCCAAGAGGGCACACTTGAGGGGAAGGGTAAGAGAGGAGGCAACTCTTTGGCCAGAGGATGACCTTGTGGGCATCAGAGGGTCAGAAGATTTGGACTTCAGTATCCTGGCAGTGCCCCCAAAACAGCAGTGACTGGTAGCAACACCTACATGGGGAACCAAGGACAAGTTAGACACACTAAAGATAGGAAGTTTTAGGATTCTGCAAAGAACCCAGCAAGAAGCTTTACCATACCCAAGAGGAACTTCATTTGGGGCCCAGGAAAAGGAGAAAAGGACTTCCAGTAAGTAGGAGCTATGAGTTATCCCTTTGCCAAGGTGCTGTCTAAGCATGAGCTCCCTTTCTCCAAGATTCTGTATGCAGTTGTTGGAGAATGTCCCTGAATTTGGGGGACAATGTTTAATGCCAAGTGTTTTTAATATACAATTTTTGTAAACACCAGTTTCTCAGAACTAAAATTTGTATCAACAGATAATCAATAGGGGAAGCACTGGAGGGAGAAGTAATAGCTGAGCTCTAGGGACCTGACCTGCCAGTGTGAATCAGGCTTTGGAACAGTCACCCCAGAGAAGGCATTACATAAGAATATACAGAATAAATACAAAGAGAAAGGGAGGGAAGTCACAGTTGAATGAAATGGGGTGGGAATGGAACTGCAGAAGGCAAATTGTGCCTACCTGGTAAGTTTTCTGTGGGCTGGCCTTGCCTTGCAGTTCATTTCATAATGCTTTTTTTCTGGATAAGGAGGCCTTATATTCTGGGTTGAGGTCTCAAAGCCAGCAATCCAACATTGACTGACTGCACTTTTAAGAAATGTTACATCCTGTAGTAAATGCCAAATGTAACTAACTGATACCTACTCTCAATGCATAGGAAAGAACTGTTTTGCTTGCTGGAGAAGTACTGCATATACTGAATTACCAGGTTTTAAAGACTTCAAGTGAGAATACAGAGCAACAGCTTAGTGCATTGGGAAAAAGAACCTGCCTTAGATGCAGAACGACATAGAGATGCTGCCTCTGACAGTGGTTCTGAACAAGTCACTGAATCTAACAGTGAAACCCCATACAACTCTCTTAATATTATAAACTGCAGAGCAGGTGGTTACCTCCATTGGCAGAGAATTTCCTTATTAGTAGTTCCCTATACTGTGAGATCACAAGTATATGTATATGCATATACATATATACACATATATACATGTATACACACATGTGTATACATGAATTGATTGAAATAAATGGAGTCTTGTAATGATTCTAACACCAAGCAAATATGCTATTCTCCAGTTTGTTGCTGCAGCAAGATGCACCATCCTCTGATCCACCTCCCCCCAAAACAATTAAACTTTTCTGTTTGTCCAGAGCAAATACTTAGGTTTCTGTCAGCTGATGTTTAGTCACATAAAATAAGATCTGTGATCCGAGGAGGCAAGTCCCTTATTTAGGTTCCTAGACTCACGATGTATGGGCCATATATAAAACCTATCTTGGGATCACCAACAGTTCTAACGGCCTCTTCCCAAGTCAAAAAAACATAGAACTATGCTTAGTCCCATATTTTATTATTAAAGCATTTTTGTCTTAAAAAAGGCTTTATTTTTAGCTTAAAATTTCATTTAAGCTGGAATAACTGGAACAAAAGTTTGATTTTTAAGTATGCAGTGGCTCAGGTCCCACCCAAAGCCATATTTAGTCCTAGGTCAATGAATATATAATTGTATCAGTTTAAGAGAACACTAATTTAATGCAGACTTTTGGAAATAATATACTTTTATATATAACTCAGCATAATATTATTATATAAAGAATTCCAAATAGAATATAGAATCCCTATGGAAGAGATATGATATGAGATGGTCTGGGTAGGAAAGCTAATAACTAGGGGAGGGAGATCAGAAAAGACTTCATTTAGAAAGTGGTATTTAAGCTATAATTTGAAGAAAGAGGGATTCTGTGAGCTAGAGGGGAGAAGGGAGTGCATTCCAGGGATGAGTGACAGTCAGTGAAAAGGGAAGAGGATAGGAGATGCAATGTCATGAGTGAGGAATACAGAGAAGGCCATGTGAGTTGGTTTGTCTCCACATCCCTCCAGGAGTGGCCCTCAGTCCAATTCTGTGTGACAGTGAATGAAGAATTTGGAAAGAGATGGTGATTTATATGGTAATTCCCAATAGACAAAAACCTGTCTGCCTCATGGAATATTATTTGAAATCTATTTTGGAAATGGGGTATTCTGTCAGATTGATCGAAGGCTTCTAGCTGGGAATGTTTAATTATCACCTAATTAAAATGAGCTTTCATTCTTGTCTTTGTGTATGCTCTAAGAGTTGCCATTGGCTGAATTGAATCTTTCCTGAGTGACAGCTGTCAATGGGACATATGTAAATGACAAATAATGTGACAGGCTGAAGATAAAAGTTTTAACCTTTATATTGGCCTACCCCAGGATTCCTCTGCCTCTTACTAAGGGTCCAGACAAATATTATATCTATCTTTTGTGATGATTTCAACACTTCTGGGTAAGCACTGAGTAAGGCATTGGCTCTTTAGGCCATTGTTCAGTGCTTAAAATAACTGAGTCAGAGACACTATTCGGCAATATAATCCATAGCTTAGACTTCACTCTTTATGACAGTCTGAGGCTATTGATTCAATCCCAAGACTGTCTAATCCACGTGCCATTTAGCCATGTCCAGAGTATTCAAAAGGAGGTATCATAAGATCAAAGGAGTTAAAGATGAATATTATTAAAGAAAAGCAGCTCAAACAATTCTCATTCTAAAACTAGGTGTGTAGAAAGGGCCTTGGAGATCACCTCATCTAACCTTCTAAGGCGGCTAAGCTAGTAAGTGGCAGAAATGGATCGAGAACTGAGTATCTTCCTGACCCAGGGTCAGGGTCCTTCTCGCCAGCCCCCTTGGCCTCAGCTCCGTTGAACAACTTGCCTCCATCTGTCTAAAAGGACTGCAAGAAGGAGACACTCCCCTTGGGGCACAAGGGTACTGGCTAGCCAAGTAACCTTTGCCCAAAGCAGTTCTTTCTGAAGGGTTAAATAAAGCAACTTATTCCTTCTCTTAGTGAAATCCCTAGTCTCTCCACTAAGCTGAGCAGAAAGGGACAACTACTTATTAGCACCTGGTGGTATAGTGGCTTTATCTACTCACTCCATTGTTGTTCAGTTATTGTCCACCTCTTTGTGACCCCATTTGGGATTTTCTTGGCAGAGATACTGGAGTAGTTTGCTATTTCCTTTTCCAGCTCATTTTATAGATGAGGAAACTGAGGCAACCAGGGCTAAGTGACTTGTCCAAGGTCACATAGCTAGTAAATGTCTGACGTGGATTTGAATTCAGGTCAATTCTGACTCTGGGTCCAGCACACCATCCGCTGTGCCACTTAGCTTCTTCTACACATAGGCTTTCAAAAACTATGCTTAGATATAATCAATAATTATTTGAACCTGAACCAGCTTAGTAAATTAATTTCTTATAAATTTCATTTGGATTCAATTATCCCTATGCTAACAACTCCTCAATTTATATATAATGCCCCTTCTGCACTAGCTTCCCAATTAGATACTCACAGTTTTGGTTCCTTGGGGATGAGGAAAATGTTACTCTCAGGTTCTAGGGTACCTTGTGAGCCCGGACTCCTAAAATTATAGCCTTCAAAGCCACACCAATAACCTTCCTCTCGACAAATCAGCCAAAATTAGCTGAAAACATCTTTTACTAAAAAGGCATAGTAAGAATAGCAGCTATTAAAGATTCCCATAAACCTGGGTCATACTCACCTATTAATATTTCTATGGGAAGGAATTAATAATTCCTATGGGAAGAACAGACACAAATTTAGAATGCAGTGGTATTGAGGCACACATATGTCAAGACAAGTCATTCCTCCAGTGCTGTAGGGCATCAATGTACCTTTTCTCCTTGTGTAGTCCTCAAGCTGCTTCCCCACTGGGTATAGATTCCTTGCTGAATCAGTCTCTTGGATGAGCACCCAGGGTCTGCTCTTCTCCATGGCTTGACTCTGAATTGCCAGGGCTAGTTCTCTCTCAATTCATCTTTCTTTGATGGCAGAGGTCTTGCTCCTGTGGAGGAAATATATATCTCACCAGAAATAGTAGCCTTAAAGGTCAAAGAAATGCAATCTGCAGGGTTATGGAAATAAAGAGAAACTCTCAGGCTGGTTCCATCTCACCCCCAGTCCCACCTGGACATTTTGATGAGATTTACTAGAAACCTCTGACCCTTCCAAGATGGTCTGATGAGATTAACTACAGGGAAACACCATCACAGGAACAGACCTGATCTTAGGGTGACAACAAGGGTACCTCAAAGTTAAGACATTCTCCACCCCCCCCCCCCGCCAAATCACTTGTTTCTATTATTCAACCTTTCAAATAAGGAAAGTGGCTAATCAGCCTCACCTGATAGCTTCATTTGGCTGACTGCTCTAAAGCTGTGTAAAACCCTATATATGGGTGTACCTCCCACTGTTCTAGGCAGTTGATAGCTTCCTGGCAACTGCCCATCAGCTGATGATAATTAAATGCTTTATCTTCTAGTCATGCCCCTTGATTTATTGACTTCCAGTCAAAGAGGAAGGGTTGGTGGAGGGAGTTACTCTCCAGGAGCATCTTAGATCTCAGCTGAGGAATTCCTTAACTTTCCTTGCAGCTTTTTTCTGCCTCAAAAGTTATTCCTTTCTGTGTCTTTGTCGCCACAGATATCATGTCTGTTTTTGGCTGGATATATCTCATTGATGCCTCAAATCCTCACAACTTGAAGAATTCTCCTAGTGTCTTCTACAAAGCTAATTCAGACCTTCATCATCTTTCAGGTGGAATAGTACAATAGTATCCTAAATAATCTCTCTGCCTCGGGTCTTTCTCTACTTCAATCCATTCTCCACACGACTGCTGAATTAATATTCTCAAAACACAGTTCTCACCATGTCCCTCAGTACTCAAAAGTCTTCAGTGGCTCCCAATTGTCTCTAAGATTTCATATATATATATGTTTTTTTTTTAAAGCCTCCTGCAGTCTGGCTCCCTAATGAACTTTTCTGACACACTTTTTATTAGTCCTTCTTATACAGTATATTCCAGCCCAACTGGCCTAATAACTGTTTCCTGAACTGGATATGCTATTTTCCACCTCCATGACCTTACAAAGGCTGTTCCCCTATGCCTGGTTTCCTTAAAGATCAACTCAGATGCTCCCTCTACCAGAAACCTTTCCTAATACAATTATTAGTAATTTTAGGAGGAGGGGAATAAGAATTGTATTTTCTTACTTGTGTATATATTGTATTCCCCAGGAGAAATTTAGCTACAAGAGAATTTGTTCTTATCTTTGTATCTCCTCTACCTCACACAGTGCTATCAGTGATATCACAAAAGACAGAATTTGATTGTTGAAAGGAATCTCGCAAATGTTTGTTGAATTTGATTAAGATTGGGATTAAAGCTTCAACACATTAGAACTGATCTATAATGGTGTGGGTATTATTATGAATGAGACTTCTTTTTGGGATTCATGAAATCCCATTGATTGGAGTGCTATCTTATACTAAATTCTACTATACAATGAATAGTGTTAGAATAAGGTTGTAATGTACCATTTGGAGGCGATACGTGTTCAGCTATAGATTAAACCATATGGCTTCTGAGATCCCTTCCAACACAGACAGTCTGTGGTTCTAGGACTCTTTTTGAGAATCTGCTATATGCTCAGTCTTTATTAGGTGCTCTGGATGGTTCAAGAGGCATGGTGAAAGTGGTGAAAAGAGTCCTGGGTCTGGAGTCAGGATAAGTGGATTCGGGAAGATTTAGGACACAAAAATCCCAGTACATGCAATACATGGAGCCCACAAGGAAACAAATCAAGCCAGCTTTATTGAGGGGGCATACTCTCAAAATGAAGGACACTGGTCGGGTCCACTGGTTGGGCCCTGATTTATAGTGAATGAAGCACTCTCTCTTCAAATCAGTAAAGTCTGTTTGATTTTATAGAGTTTAGCTAAGTCTAAAAGGACTAGGGAGAATGGAGTGAGGAGCCTGAAACTGGGAACTCATGTTGATTCATGCTAGTGGTAATGGGGAAAAGGGGGCAGAGTGAGAGAAGTCTCCAGGGGAATTAGCAGTTAGTTGATATTCAAACTTACCACTGTCAAGAAAAGGGGTTTTAGACTGTGACTCCTTGTCTCATTGTGACTCAGAGTCCCTGTCAAGGGGTTTTGAGTCTCCCTAAGTCTCCTTCATTTAGCAGTTTGGTGAGACTACTATACACCTTTCAGTGGCCACTGTTCCGTGTACTAACTGTATTACTGGGAACAAGTCACTTCACATTTCCAGGCCTTGGCTTCTTCAACTGTAAAATGAAGTGATTAGGTTCAATGTTCTCCAGTGTCCCTTCCAGTCATAGCCCCTCTAGACCTAGACCTAGCCTCAAGAAGTTTGTAGTCTAATTTGAAAATGGTGATTTAAAGGCTTTTAAGATGATTACAGAACCATGAAAATTGTGTGGCGGGAGACCAGGTGAGAGAATAGTGTCTGCTCAGTAAAGCAAAGGAAGCTTTAGGAAGGAGGCAAAAACTCAAGTCCCCTGGGGAGGATGTCTGTAATGAAGTCCATGGAAATTCTCTAACCAGCTTTAAGAGTGTGTTCTGTACCTGTATATTTGCAAGTTTTGAATGAGGGTGTCTCTAGCATACCATGGAGGTGATTCCAGTAGTGTATGTGTCCTATTATTAATTTGGATAAACGATACCAGATGATGAGAGACATTCTTCTGTATTACTCTAGCTGTTTTGTTTTGCTTTTGCAAAATAGATTCATGACACAAAATGTACTGCATTCCATTTCCACTTTAATCTGTAAGAGGTAATTTAAGACCATATAATCTGATAGCTACAGATATGATTGCAGTTTCGAAATGTGCCAAGGTCTCCAAATGAAGGCATATCCTGTATCAGAATGGTGCTCCAAACCTATTTTGTTTTTCATTGCTAACATCATAACTAGTCTGTTTCCCACAAACTTGTGTGATAAAAACTCACTGGAGAGGTACCTGAAAACTGAAATGAATCAAGTTTTATTTTTAAAAAAGAGGCAAAATGATGACCCTAGAAACTGATAAGGTTAAGGTCTCAATGCAGAAAAAATGCAAAGTAAAACCATCCAGAGCTTTATATGCAAACACTGTGAAACAAATTGTGTACAGGGGACAATTGGCATGATCTAGTCAGTAACAAGTCCTGCCAAGTTTAGTGAATTTAATCTTCTTTCTACAAGATGCGTAAGTCTTGAGCATCCTTTCCAGAGGCCATCACCTACTCTTCTAACCTCCCATGATAGCCTATTCCTATCTCTTCTATGGGACTTATCACATACTGCCTTACATTATAATTAATAACTTATGTATACATTTTATCTTCTATACTAGACTGCAATCTTCTTGAGCATGGGAACTATATCATATATCTTTGTAACTCTTGTTGTAGCTAGAAGTAGATTTTTGTTTAGTTTTGGGTTTTTGGGACTGGGTCTCCTTATCTCAGGCTGGAAGTGTAGCAGACATATAACTTCCTTGCTGATAGCAAGTATACTTTGACCTCCTCCTTTTCTGACCTGGGCTACTTCACCCCTTCTTAGGCTGTATGATGCCCCTTCCCACCCCGCTTCCTGGTGATTCATTATACTGTAGTTGGACGTAGAGTGGACATCTCATCGGCAAACAAAGCTTACAAGTCCTGAGCTCCAGCAATCCGTCAGCCTCAGACTCCCCAGTAGCAGTGACTATAGGCTTGTGCTAATACCATTACCCATATAGTAAACACTTGTAGCAATATTTACTGAATGGATTAAAATACTATCCAGTGGGGTAGATGTAGAAGAAGAAATAATAAAGTGAGTGAATGCAGCTTGATAGAGGCAGTTGGTGGCACAGTGGGTAGAGCCATGGGCTTGGAGTCAGGAAGATCAAGGTTCAAATTTAGCCTCAGACACTTGATTTCTATGTGACCCTGGGTAAATTATTTATCCTCTGTCTGACTCAGTTTCCTCACCTATAATACAGGGTTCATAATAATACTGACTACATGCTTGTTTTGAAGATCAAATGAGATATTTGCAAAAGTGCTGAGCATAAGGTCTAGCACATAGTAGCAACAGTATTCCTTTATCTTTCTATGAGAAGTGACATTAGGAAAGTTGATTCTATCTCATGCGAAATATTTTTCAGTAAAAATGGCAAACATGACTTAGACCTCATAATTATTGTAAAAATGAGCCACGGTACCTGGATTTCTTAATCTTTTTTGTGTGTCAAACCCCTTTTGATGTCTTGTGATACCTATGGACCCTGTCTCAGAATAACATTTTAAGATGATTGAAGTAAATGCTAAGTTTCATTGAAAGTTTAGGGAAATTAAAGATTTAAGTTTTTTTTCCTATAGAAGTTTGTGGATCCCATGAAATCTACCCCCAAAATCCCTGGGTGTCCAAGTTAAGAAATCTTGCATTATGTGAAGGACCACGTTCAGAGAATGGAGCATTTTTAACCTG
The DNA here is from genome assembly GCA_028646595.1 of Phalanger gymnotis. Classification (NCBI taxonomy): domain Eukaryota; kingdom Metazoa; phylum Chordata; class Mammalia; order Diprotodontia; family Phalangeridae; genus Phalanger; species Phalanger gymnotis. Next base: position 317,320,201 of record CM053622.1, on the reverse strand, counting down.
TGGAGTAGATGTAATAAATGGTGCTTTTCAGAATTTAGTCCTAGGTTGAAGCTCCCCCTTCTCATCATTCATTGATCAATCACCAAGCAAATGTAATGCCTAAAATGAATGAGGCAGTATGCCTGCACTAGGGACATAAAGACCCCACCTTGCCCCACAAAAAAATCCCTTCTCTCAATCAGCTGGCTTATTTTGAGAAAGACAAACACGTTCACCTATAAATATACATAAAATACATGATTTGGCCACTTATTAATCATGTGACTTGATCAAACTAGGTGGCACAGGGAAGAGTTTGCCCTGGAGTCCTTAGATATTTTCTAGCTCTGTGTCTCTGGGAAATTCACTTAAGTTCTGTCAGCCTCAGTTTCGTTATTTGCAAAATGAAGATAACACCACCTAACTCCCAAGGTTGCTATAAAGATGAAATGAGATAATATTTGTAAAGTACTATAAATGCTAGCTATTATTATTATTAGTTAGCTATTCCAGTTCTCTGACTTTTAGTTTCCTTTCATAAAACGGGGATAAAACCTGTATTACCTCCCTCCCTTCCTCCCAGGATTTTTGTGAGGTGCAAAGGATTTTATAACTAGATACGATGTTAACAGAATCTTTTAGTTTTATTAAGGGCTTGGAGGAGGTACAAAGAGGGAAAAGACGACACTGATAAGGGAGGTGTTGCATAAGGGTAGAGGAGCCTTAAGTTGTCTATTAACCAAAGGCTTCAGGACAGACAGGACTGCTGTCTATATCACCTAGCCCTACCCTTTTTTCTGATTTCTAAGCACTTGGCAAGCACTCTTCTTTTGAAATCCTACCTTTTAGCAACTTAACCAGCCTCATGCCATGTGACTGACCAGCCTGCTGGTGAAGAATCCTCAAAAACACACGTGCTCTTTTATAACCGCTGGACTTAAAGCCTTCCCACCACAGTAGGACCTACTGTGGCCTTCACTTGGCTGACCTAGTCTTTGAGAACCTCCAAGGCCACAGTAGCTCTTGTGTGAAGGGTCAGTTGTCAGTCACCAAACATTCATGAAAAGCTGATCTCCCCTCATTCTCTCAGCTGAGAAATTTGACACTTATTTTACAGAAAAACATCGAGGCCATTTGCTGGTGAGTTCCCTCATTCATCTCTCAGATATCTTCTGCCACTGTCTCCTCCATTACCCCCATCTCCTGTGATGAAGTGGCCTTGTTTTTTTACCAAGGCTAACCCCTCTACTTGTCCAAGTCATCTCATTCCATCCCATCTCCTCCAACAGGTCACCCCCACCCCCACTCTTTCACTTATTTTCAATCTCTTCCCATTTACTGGCTCACTCTGTAATGCCTACAATCTCTCCACCATCCTGAAAACACCCTCAGTTGATCTTTCCACCTCCACTATTGTCTATCTACAATTAGGTACCTGTACTTTCTTTCCTCTCATTCTCTCCTTAACCCTTTACAATCTGGCTTCTGCCTTTGTCATTCCATTGAAACTGCTCTCTCTAAAGTGACTAATAATCTCTTGTTTGCCAAATCCAATGGGCTTTTCTCACTTCTTATTCTTCTTGAGCTCTCTGCAGCCTTTGACACTGTTAATTACTTTCTCCTCCTTGATATCCTCTTCTCATTTGTAGGATGCTACACTGTCTTGGTTCTCCTCCTACCTATGAGAGCACTTCTTTTCTGTCTCCTTTGCTGGATCATCTTCCAGAACATGCCCTCTAATGTAGGTGTCCTTCAGGATTCTATTCTCTCTTCTCTCTCTATACTACTTCACTTGATGATCTTATCCACTCTCCTAGATTTAATTACCAGCTCTATGCTGATGATTCTCAAATCTACCTATTCTGCTCCAAACTGTCAGCTGACCTCTAATCTTGAATCTCCAATTGCCTTTCAGATACCTTTAACAGTATGTCCAGCATACAACTTAAACTTTTGGTTATTTTATATCCTTTGATGTAAAGCATTTTTCTCATTTTTGGAACTCTGTTCTCAACCCCAAACCACTACAATCAATTCTGAGTGCTTCATTATAGGTCTGGAGTTTTCCTAAGTCTTAAGTTAAATGTGCATAAACAAAGGCAGTAGCAATATAGTATATACAGGGCAGATATTTGAGTCAGGAATAACTGCATTGGAGTTCTACCTCCATATAGATACTAGCTATGTGACTATTATTATTGTTTAATCATTTCAGTCATGTTCAACTCTTTGTGACCCCATTTGGGTATTTCTTGGCAAAGATACTGGAATGGTTTGCCATTTCCTTCTCTGGCTCAATTTTACAGATGAAGAAACTGAGGCAAACAGAATTAAATGACTTGTCCAGGGTCACACAGCTAGTAGTCTGAGGTCAGATTTAAACTTAGGTCTTCCTGACTCCAGACCTGGTGCTTTGTTCACTGCACCATCTAGATGTCCTCTTGTGACCCTGCAGTGCCTCAAGCAGCTCTCTTTAATTCTTTCATTTGCAAAGCAGGAGTTTCTCCTTCTGTGGAGGAAGTTTCTTCAAGGGGAGTTCCCTATATACAGTAATAAAACCACATGTTCAGGCCAAAAAACATCCTAAATATTTATAACAGCCTATTGATTCATTCATCAATAGCCTGCCTAGTTCTTGGGAGAAAACCTTCTAGATTGGAGGGGTGGAAGTGAGATTTCAAAGACAAATTTCACAAACTTCACAATTTTGCCTAGTGTATATATGCAGAGGGCTTTGAACCTGAGGGTGGTGATTCTTCATCCTCACTGCGGATAGAAAGGAAGGTTGCAGGATTAGATGGGGAGGAATAGGACTTGAAGTTAGATATAGGAACGATCTTCATATTAGTGAGAGTTTAATTCATTCCAGAGGGGACTTGTGGAACAACTTTGCAAGTCTTTTAATAAGAGATGGATAGTCCTAAAATCAGGATCATGTGAATGATACTATTTTTGCCTTCAAGGATCTTCCAGTCTACTTTAAAGATAAGTCATAAGTAGCTATCGTATACAATATTACACATGGAGTAAATTAGAAAGTTATAGTATGAAATAATGTGATGTATAAAGATTCTCTGACATGTTGTCCAAAGGAAGAAAGATGGCTTCTAAGAGCCTTTCTTCACCCTAAGATCCAAATGATTTTCATGAATACACTGCTGGTCTCCAGCAGAAGAAAACTGGGTGCATATAATTTTCATAATTATACTTTGGTAGCAGATGTTTCCTGTCTGTAGAGGCCAAGAAAGGCCCAATCCTGGGGTTTTCAGTGAGACAGGAGAGTCCTTAGAGCTCAGGTGAGGGAGGACATGGGAGTGGGGAGGGCAGAAATGGAGCAGAAGCTGCAGTCACCCCATTTGCCCCCATTCTGCACAGCCAACCCTCCTGCCATTACCAGCTACTTCCTGGGGCACTGACTGTGACTCTCCTCTTCTACCCAAGGGAATAGGATTGTTCTGATTGCTAAAGGGAAAAAGCACCAGAGATAAAATGTTGGTAAGTCTTAATAGCACAATATTACACCCTATCCCCACCTCTAGACACCGACATCTATTTTACTTTGAATTTGCCTCTCTCAGACTATCAACCCAGCAATACGTTGGACAGTTCTGGAAACTGAGGCAATAATTTCAGGTTTCCAGGGTTTTACTAAAAGAACAACAAACCTCTCCCCTCAACAATAATTTTACTTAAAAACTACCCGAAAGTATATATTGATTCTTATAAAAAAGTTAAAAGCCTTTTCAGACAAAGAATGTGAAGAGAAACCCTACTCCACCGATTAGCTAGCCCTTGATCAATTGGTCAACCTCCCCCTAACCTAGCTGATAAAATCACAGAATATGTAAAGAGCAAGAAATAAAAACAAACGTGTTGAGGTCTTAAATGAAGTACAAAGAAGTGTCCATCCTCTGTTACCCATTCTGAGGTGAAAAGAGATTCCTCCATTGACACATTAGAGGGGGGTCAGCTATTGGCTGGTAAAGGATTAGCCATATGTCTTTAGAAAGTGAGGTACATTTTCTAGGGAGTATTCAAAGCAAGAGATAGCTTTGTGGCATGTGATAATTTGGCAGCAGAGAAGAGAGCCAGCTATAAAAGACCCTAACTCTTGAGAGAGTATTCTACTCCTAGATCCAAAGTACTCCATGGGTACACATTCCTTTAATTATAGTTCATGAATCCCTATCTGTACATTTACAATTAATAGTGAGAAAACATAATTAGCTCAAGGCACAGGAATTTACTCTAGTGGTACAGTTACGACAAAAATAAGAAAGCATTGCTTTCATAAACTTGGGGTGTGCTATCCCACAACTACTCTTACACATAGAATCAGTGGGAAGGGAGGACATGCATATTGAGTTCATGAGTAGAAGAGAAGCAACACTTCAAGGCCCCACTTATCTTCTTTTTCTCCTGTCATTCCCCCCAGCGCCCCCCCTCCCCCGTGTGTAAATTTCTGCCGGGCAGGTTGATCAAGTGAAGATTTTGTTGGGAAGTTGTAGTATTCATAACTTTCAGGTTCTGACTCAGCTACCACCCTTGACTGCAGTGATCTTTTAGTAAGAGCAGGAACCCTTACTCTAGACCTGATAGAAACCTCCACAGTTCTGATCCCTCATGGTTTTGGTTCTGGGGCCTGTTTCCTCCCAGAGAGAAACGTCTCTGGCAAGCTAGCATCATTAAACTTAACCTTTCTTTTTTAACAGCTCTTCCTGGAATATGGCTGGAACCCCTTATTTAGAGACCTCGCTCCAAATTGTGGTAATTATATAGCACATTTCCTGAATTCTACAGACTATGGCCATTTACCCCCAAAATAATCAAATAATTCTGGGATTCAGAGTTCTTGGTTTAAAAAAAAATCCTAAGTCTTTCCTATTGGTCTAGGGACCAATGGCTAGGGATATGTCTAGAGTTGATCTATGTCTTAAGGGAAATTTCATTGTATTTCTTAGATGCTAGTGCAATTTCTTGGCCCCTTTCCACTTCATATGAGCTACTGAAATCCTCATAACCTTTGTTAGGTGAAAATGAGCTGATTTAAGACTTCAAACCCTTTATTAGTTGCACAGTGTAGACACTCCAATCTGAAAAAGGATGACTCTTTACAAGGTACAAATTCAGTCTGAATGGGATATATCCTTACATCTCAGCTAGGCAGAGCAGTGTATGGAGTGTTGGAGTCAGGAAGACCCAAGGAAGAATCCAGCCACAATCACTAATTATGTGACCCTGGGAAAATCCCATCCTCTCCTTTTAGTTCCCTCATGTATGAAGTAAGATATTTGGGCATGATGGCTACTAAGGTCCTTTCAAGCTCTAAATCTATGATTCCTAGAATCATTGTCTTTGATATATGCCCTTTGTAATTTTTCCAGAATTTCAAAGGAGCACATAGTCTTACAAATAGATATGGGGGCAGAGCCAAGAAGAACACAACTATGACTTTTCTTCCAAGTACATCTAGCTCCATAGCAGTCTGGTCTCTACCCAACCTTCCTGTACACTGCAACCGGTGAAGTCTATCACTTCGAAAGACCTAGAGAGATGGAATGAGGCCGATTTTGTTCCCTTTCTGGCTCTGGGTGGTGAGTGAGATCTCTAAAGGGGAGATAACCAAGACATGACTCAAAAAATACAGTGGAATTATTATTCCGAGTAGGAGAATTTCTGAGTAACCCTAGGCTTTGTGTATTTAGGAACCAAGGTGAAAATCTGAACTGTCAGAGTGAGATATTAACATGGTATAGGGAAGGGGCCTGGACTGGAATCAGAAAAATTAGCTGCTGTGATGCAGTGGAAAGAGGAATGCATGAAGTCTCCAAGGACCTGGATTTGATTCTTACCTTTGACACTTTTTGCTTATGTGAACCCAAACAAATCAATTCACCTCTCTGGGTCTCAATTTCTTCATCGGCAAAATGAAGGAGGACTAGATGACCTTTATAGGTTTCTTCCAGTTTGAAATCTATGATCCTACAATTCAGTAAATACCATTACTGTATGTGTTTTTAATCTATGTGATCCTGGGTAAGCCACTTAACTCTCTGATCCCCCACTGCACAAAGTGGGTCACACTGCTTGCTCTGTCTACCTTATAGAAGTAGTACAGACTTGAAATGTGATGATGATATGGGGAAATGGTTTTGAAACCTTAAAATGCCATAAGAATGTGAGAGATCATTGTTAAAATTATGAGTTTATTTGTGCTTTTTGTTTTAAAATAGTTATTTCTATATATAATTTTCTCACACATCTCCTCTATGACACTGCCCAGTGAGCCTTGTGTTCCAAAAAAGAAAACCAGGGGAACAAAACCAAATTACATAGCCATGATGTTCGATAACACATGTCTTTGATACCCACAATGCCCTCAGCTAGGAAAGAAGTGCATTTCTTCAACTTTTCATTGCTAATTTTTTTCATCTATATCCCAAGTTCTCTTTAAGACTCAGTTTAATTCCCAGCTCCTTGTTCCAAACCCATATGAGAATCCATTTTGTCTCCCCAGTTTTGGTGCACTCACCTCTTCCTCTCATTACTTTTGCTTTACTCTGTACACATTTTACATTTGCTTATTTGTATATGCGTTATTTTCTCCAGTAGAATGTAAATTCCTTAAGGACAAGGAATATATCATTTCTATCAAAACTGCAGCTCATAACATAGTGCCGGGCACTAAGTAGGCACTTAATAAGCATTTATTCACTTGAATTAAAATTATACATCATGACAGGAGGTAGCCACAAAACATGTCACCCTGCTACTGAGGTAAGTATAGTTGTGTTTTTTTTTTGTTTCATTTTTGTTTCTGTTTTTGTTTTTACAAATGAAATGTGAATATTTGCTTTATTTTTATTTGACCACGGAGATAGGAGAATAGATTTAGAAATGGAATGAACTTCAAGGCCATCTAGTCAAATGGTCTTATTTTAAAGGCAAAGAAACTTAGGCCCAGGAATGTCACACAAGTAATGACAGAAGTATAATCTGAGCCCAGATCTTTTGACAGACCTCTAGCCAGTTCTCTTTCCACTGCACCATGGATCCTAAATTCAAGATAATAAAGGTTAATGTTGGATCCCTTAAATATTTAAATTCTCAGTGAGTTCCCTTGACAAGAGAAAAACAGGAAGTGGTTTTCAGCACCATAAACACAGGAGAAGAGAATGTCTACCTCTGGCTTCCTGTTTTGCATTTATCTTCAAATTCATTTTCACAGATAAAGCTATTTTGTTCATAGATAGAGTTAGTTTTCAAAATGTTCTCTTTTCTACTTGGGAAGGAATTGTTTTCCAGATGGCTCTGCTTCTTATGTCCTGACCCCCAAATATGAAATGAGTTTGGTTGATTTGAACCAGGGCTGGGTGGAGGGGAAAAACATACTCCCCAAAATTGTCACATCATCTCTATATATGCTAATTGTAAAGACACTTTGAGCTCTGTCTGGAAAGCCAACCATAATAATGACAAGATAATGTTCCTCTTAGAGAATCTGTGAAAGTGTAATATTCATGAAAGAAGGAGGAAAGGAAAATCTTCTCTTCAACTATGGCTGGGTCCAAATGGTGCCAAAACATCTGGACAAAAAGTGATAAAGAATTCAGTCAGTCATCTGGATTTTACATTTGTACAACACAAACATCTGGGTGATTGACTGAATCTTTTACTTTTCATTTTTTTCCTTGACGGCTTTTTCACCCTCTCCCACCCTCACTCCTCCCCCAAGTTGTATTTATATCTATCTTTTGAAGCCTGTGATTTTCAATATTTTAGAAATGTGAATGCTGACTATTTTGGTGTTAACTCTTTTCTCCTACTTGAGCATTCCTCTTCCTCTCATCCAATCCCCCACCCCCAAATCTTTTGAGGACTTCTCTATGTCACCCCAGTATTTCAGCTGCAGTTTAAAGAGTTAGATTTATAATAACTTAAAGATGACTATATTATTCATTTTCTGTGTAGATTTCTTTTGTATTCAGTAGGGTACCTATTAATGAAGTCTCTTGAGTTCAGAAGGTAGAATGTCTTCCTTTTGCTCCTTAATGGTCTAACCCCTGAGGCCTCTATGACAATTGGGAAAGACTATTTTGTTTCAATTAAATGCAGTGTATTTACTGAGCAGCTGCTACGTGCTCAGCACTCTTGCTAGGTGTTCTTGGAGGTGGGGCTAGGGCATGGAAAAAAGTATTTTGAATCCTTAAGAAGCCTAAAAAAAAATGTAGAGGCAAGGCTCTAACTAAGAATAATGAGAGAATACCACCAATGAATATATGATTATGGCATATGTCCAAAGGAGTTGATACAGACAGTAAATGCTGTGGAAGTTAGGAGATGGGAGAGAAACCTGTAGGTTGTACTAGATAGGCAGGCATCACAGAAGAGTCAGAATCTAAGAAGATGAGCGTTCATATTTGATCGCTTCAGATGTTCAAATATAATGCACAGTAAGAGTAATAAACAAAGCTAACTAGAGACTTTAAGGCAAAAAGCAAATATGATCTAATAAATCAAATTGGGATCCAGTAATGCAGTGGTTCTCAGAGTGTGGTCAAGGGGCACCTGGGGGTCCTTAAACTCTTTCAGGAGATCCATGTATTTTCATAATAGTACTAAGACATTTACATTTCAAATATGATAAACATCAATAGATATAACCCATATATACAAGATCTTTTTGTATGATGGGAGTCCTCCATAATTTTAAGGAGGTAAAGCAGTTCTGAGACTAAAAAGCTTGAAAACTACTGAACTAGCAGAATATGGCATTGGAAAAGTTCACTTCATGTAAAATAAAGAGGTTAGGTTAAAAAATTAGCATAGCATATCAAAGAAATATTCTTCTGTGTGTAAATCCACTAGCTAGAAGGGGAAAACAAAGTAGAGAACATTTAGGTGAGGATTAATGGAGGGAGAAACAGGAGAGATATAGAGATTTAGAGAGAATATAGAACAGACTATTTGGCTAGAAGGAGGAATTGGGTGATCCCATTTAGAAAGAGAAGAGAAGATATATTTAAAGCTGGAAATCCATTGCTGCTAAGTATAGCCAGTAAGACATTCTCAAAAGGCCTTAATGATCACTGTATCCTTCAGAAGGTAGCAGAAGCAAGAAAGGGAGCTATTATTTTGGACATGATTTTGACAAATAATGAAGGGAACTTGAAAGGAAGTGACTATAACATTTTATTGGTAAAGACAGAGGAAAATATAGGAGTTAGTATATATTAAGTAGCCTAAATGTTCAAAGAAAGAAGACTACATTTCAAAGAATTCATGTAATAGATAAGCTTAACAAATGAAATCAACTCAAGATGATTGGAATTAGATCTCTGATGATATAAACACAAATGATTCTAGTGAGGTAGAAAAGGGTATCTAAAGTTTCTACTGTGGAACTCATTGACAAACTCAAATTTTTAAAAGACATCCAGAAGATGGAACAAAGACAGGCAATCAAGAATAAAAAAAATGTTTAAAGTGTCATGGTAAGAATGTCAGAAATACTAAACCCTAGTATGAGCTAAGGCTGATGCTGCATGCTAACAACAAAAAGGACTTCCCTCTCCTAACCCTTTTAAAATCTATGTTGATGGTAAAAGAAAAATTAAAGAAAGGAGAAGATTGCTGTTCATGGTCGATGGGTTGATGATAACAAACAACAAAGAGAAAGCTAAGACATTCAACCTTTATTCTCTTTCTGTCTTCTCAAACAAGTACAGACATGCTCAGTCTAAGAATCACAGGACCATAGATTTAGAGATAGAAGGGATATTAGAGGCCATAAAGTCCAATCTCTTTATTTTACAGATGAGGAAAACTAAGTGACTTGCCTAGGGTTACTGTAACAACAATGCTGCTTACAGCTGCTGTAGAGGTGTAAGACCAACAACAACAGCATACAGGAGGGCTGCTAGCACAGGTTCTTTGATCTGCTTTTCTAAGGAAAGCAACTTTAAGCGGTTTACAATCTCACCTTAATTAAACATACATATATCATTTACTTGGTTCAGGGGAAAAAGTCAGCACCCTGAACTTTAGAGAAAACACAAACAGAAATTACAAGCAGAAATGATATAAACAGAGCAAATAACATAAATCAGCAAACAGGGCTTCTGTCTGTCCATAGCAATACATACACAGCTACCAGAGAGAGAAGCACCAACATCTGGGTTTTCAAGCTGGGGGGGTGTTCCTTAATGGCTACCTAGAGTCTTCACACAAACACTTTTCCAATGAGTGAGAAGCAAAATGCTAACCTTAGAGTATATATGCACTTCTTCAGGGTCAGCCCACAGAGGGCGTCACAACCATGTGACTCAAACTCACATGACATGCTTTCTTGTGACTTAAGAAGGTCATCAAAGACTCTTGATTCAAACAAAAGCAAGACTCAATCAAAGGCACTTGATTGCCTTAGTGCTGAGAAGAACTAGAACTCCAAAAGAAAAAAAGAGCAAAACAAAAAGTCCCACATTGCTTGCCATTATAGTCAGGCAGCTAGTGATTATTGACATTTGAACCTAGGTCCTTCTGATTCCAAGTCCAGTGTTTCTTACCCTACAATATGCTGTCTCAATTATAGAATAAAGAAGACTAACAGGACTTGGCACCCCAGATAAGTGAAAAAAAAAATGGTAAGAGAATATCTCACAGCTCTTACCAAGTTCAGAACATTAGGCCCAATCAAGCTACATGCCATGATCCTGAAAGAACTTGTGGGTATAACGGCTGCTAATGATCTTTGAAAAAAAGAGAGAGAGGTGACACAGGATTAGAATCCATCAAAAATGGTCCATCGCTCTATAGAAAATTGAGCGTAATATTCCTACTGTGGTTGAGTCAGGACAGGGGGTGATGGCTCTAACTCAGGACCCTCTTGAAATATCAGAACAGGGGCAGGGAAGTGGTGGTGTCATGAGTCAAAGTTTGAGGGAAATGTGCTAAGTTAGAGAAATAGCTAGCTTAGCACAGTGGTTGACTCACAGCAGACATTTGATAAATTTTGTTGACTGCCTTACATGCTATCTCTTCCCTCCTGATTCAGTACTTGAATCTTCATTTCATCTTTTCCGATTTGGGTTCACTAATAAAACCCAAGTAGAAACATTCCCAGGCCTTTAAGTTTATGCTTGCTTAGATCTAAATTCATATCAATTAATGAATTAACGTTTATCAAGCACTTACTATGTACTAGGCAACATAGTAAGTGCTGAGTATATTTAAGGCTAAGGGTGAGGGTAACGATTTCTATTTCAACTCCAATTAATATAATCACAAAAGGCCTAGACTTCCTCTATCCTAGAATCCCTCCATCAAGTCACTTAAGCCTCTTTGCCTCAGTTCCTCCTCTGTAGAATGAGCTGATGAGGGAAATGGCAAACCACTCCAGTATCTTTTCTAAGAAAACCTAAAATGACCTAAATGGGGTCATGAAGAATCAGACATGACCGAAACAACTGAAAAACAATGGCAAATCAATCTAAGGTGAAAATTAGGTGTAAACAAGTCCTTAGTGTGGGAGGAGTGAAGTGCTTTGGTCATTAGATAAAACTAGGTATACTACATAGGAAATATGTTGTTATTGATTGAAGAGAATTAGTCATTTCCTATGGAGCTATGGATATAGCAGAAAGCCAGTCTGAGACTTTGATCATTCTGACCGCAGGCCATTCCTGTGGTGATCAAGAAAATTGACTTTGAGGGGTGGAGGATCAAGATTCTTTCCCATGAATGAGGAGATTTGTGAATTTCAAAAGGTTGGGAGATCTGGAGTGCCCATTACCATTTGTCACACTATTCCCTGGAACTGGTAGCAGCATTCTTGGAGCAGCAATGGCTGCATGAGGAGAAGAGAGATACGTGAAGGACAAATTAGGCACACCATGGAAAGGTTGTTCACAGAGTCTCCAAGGGCCCTGACCTTTGGGGCCTAAATAAGAGCTACTCTCAAGGGAAACTTTATGAGGACTCTATGAAGGAAGAAAAAGGCTTCCAGTAACTAAGACCTTTGAATTTACTTTTTCTTCACAAGTGCTCTCTAAATTTGAGCCCACTTTCCCCAAAGAACTTGTATATAAAAAGGAGAGTGCACCCCTGCTTTGGGAAAATGTTTCTGTCACAACTATTCTGCCTACACTTGTTTAATAAATATTCTTTCTCAAAGCTAATTGAGTCTGGCATGTAATTAAGGAGGAACCTACCAGTGGAAGCTCCAGAAAAATAATACTAGAAACAATACTCAGAGTTACTCACTGGAACCCTGAGGTGAGTGTTAGGTGAGGATTCAGCCTACCAATGCCAATTCACATTAAGAAAATAGCCGTGAGAGGAATCCACACAAATAGAAAGCAAAAACCATATTTAATTTCAAAGAATTTATATTCTATGGGGATAGATGATATGTATACATAGTCATGTACAAGATATATATGGAATAGTAGGTAAAAGTAATCTCAGAGGAGATGACACTAGCTACTGAGGGCACTGGGAAAGATCCCCTGCAGAAGGTCATATTTGATTTGAACCTCGAAGAAAGCTAGGGACTCCAAAAGGTGGAGGTGAGGAGGAAAGCCTTCTATGCATAGGGTCAACCAGTGCAAAAAGAGAGAGAAATGAATGTTGAATCACTTCTTCATCATTTACTTATTTCCTGTGATATCAGCTTGTGTGAATAAATCACATGGTCCTTATTGAAAAATTAGTCTAATTTTGTGAGATTAGGTGGGTGGGTGGGGGCATCGTTAGAGAGTGAAACTAGTCCATGGGAAAATGAGAACTCCAGCTAATTGATTAGAAAAAGATTTTGTTATTTTTAAATAATTTTTTCATATGCCCATATTGTGGTAGGAGCTGGAAACCCGACCCTTTTCCCTGTTCCAGCCTTTGCCTAATTGCCTACAAATTCATCTCTACAAATGCCATCTGGCAATGGCAGAGCTGTCTACTGCATACCTCCTAGTAGAGCGCCCCAGAGAGCAAACCAGAAGATGGGGGAGGGGGATGCAGCCTTGACATCAGACCATGTGTTAAGCATCCCCACCTCTTCTGGAACTTCTGGAGACTAGGTGTCTCCCTTAGGGCTCTTGGTTCAGGTCACATTATTCAGGAATTCTATGCATGGAGGCCTAGGTGGCCCAGTTATCTTCTTGGTGGAGTTTATGTACACCATTTTATGCATGACAATGGACTTGACCAAATATTTCATCAAATGAAGTAAACTTATTGCCTTTGGGCATGCAATGAACCAACTTTCAAAATTTGTTTCTAAGACTTGGTAAAATGCCACTCCGTTTAGCTGCAAAAATGTCAGTATCAATGTACTGCAGTTTCTCTAATGGTGTACCAACTTATGGATCATTGGACAAAGACAGCTAGAGTGCTAAGAATTATTAAATTATTTGGAGGTAGTCTTAAAATTGGATTCCTCTTAGTGCCTTCTGTTCCACCTCTTCCCTCCTACATCCCCTTTTCTCCACTCTCTACTTTTGGAAGCTGAAGGGAGTACACAAGACTTAATGCCATTTTATGTTTTTAATCAAGACGTGGGTCACCATGGACACAATGTCTGTCAATTATTCTCTCCATACTTGCTTCTTTAGACAGACTGGGACTGTCCATCATCAATAGTAGCAAAATGAGTATTAAATTTCTTCCATTTACTAAGTATCTACTTTGCTAATCCTGGGGCTATAAACAAGAAAAGGAAAGGCATTCCCTGCCTTAGAGGAGCTTACAATTGAATGGGGTAAGACAATGCACCAAAGGAAGCTGAAAGGAGGAGAGTTGCTGAGGGTACCCACTGTGTGTCATGGTGTTCACAGTACAGAGTAACTAAGGAAAAATGAGGAATTGGCTGGAAAGTTCTGGAGCAGTTTATTGCTCAGCCCTCCAATCATGGAGGAGAGGCAACAAGGGATGCTGAGAAGGTGTTGAATATCAAAACTGAGTTAATCTCCAAGGTGATATGATTTCAGGTAATGAGCTTATCCTGGAGGAGGCATGGTGATGTTTGTGGAAAACAAGCAGAGAAGCTGCTGGAAAATAAAAACCCCTTTCTGCCTTATCGAGTTTGTACTCTTGATATGTCATGGCATGGACTTCCTGACCCTCCAAGACACAATGAGGAATTTTGTGAAGTAAGATTATATTTAATAAAAGATGAAATTAAATTATGATAAATATGAAATTCTACATAGGCTCAAAATTTACTTGGTTTGTATCAGGTAAGCTTAAAGTACATATGAAATAAGACCTGAGGATTTTAGTTTAATAGAAGTTCAATATGCACCAAAAGTATAACGTGGAAACAAAATTAATGTAGCACTGGATAGATGTTCCACCTGTTCATAGTTGGCCAACATATAAAGTATTATGTTAAATCTGGACCTCCTTTTTTGAAGAGACTGACAAACTAAGGAGAAAAGAGTAACTGGGATGAGAAGGAAAATTGAAATCTATGCTATGGATGAATCATTTGAAGGAATTGGAAATGTTTCAAATGAAGAAAAGATTATTTAAGGGGGGGCATACTAGCTGTCTTCAAGTACTAGAAGGGTAATCATGTGGAAAAGGGATTTGTCTTGTCCTGCTTCCCTCAAGAAGACAGAACAAGAAGATTGGGAGGGTGGGGGGAGGTTGCATAAAGGCATATTCATACTCAATATAAGGAAGAAGTTCCTAATAATTAGGGCTGTCCCGAAGTGGAATACCTTGCCTCAGTACCAATTTGACAAGACTTTAAGTACTTAATATGTGCCAGGCTCTATGCCAAGTGCCAGGGATACAAAGCACATCAAAAATACCACCTCTGCCCTCAAGAAGCTCACATTCTAATGATATACAGCTGGAGGTCTTCAATCAGAGGCTGACTGACCACTGTGTGGGGTTATTGTAGAGCATCTCTATGCTCAGGGCATGGATCAGATGACCTCTGAGGTCTCTGTGAATCTGATCTTTATGATTCTGCTTCTGGCAACATAATTTAGCCTGTGTTCCTGTCAACAGATCAGGGAAATTATCTGAATGACTAAATGAAGTCCCTGGGTCAATTATAAAAGGAGGTATTCATAAAAGATCTTTTCTTTCTTGTTTAGTGCCTTTCTAAGCAATAGAACTTATATATGTTGTCTAAAGGATTTTTTTTACCTCTCATATAGTTGAATGAATGATGCTCAGTTTGTCTCCACAGACCTCTGGAAGGATTGAAATCCCCATCCAGATAACTAACTGAGGTCTGAAGCCAGGAGGGCATAATATCAAATGCTTTGGCAGAATTATGTGCCGATATCACATACTTTATCCATTTACATTACATCCAAGCCAGCCATTGCCATTCGATTCATCTCTGCTTCTCCATTCGATTTATATAAATCATGGGGAGATAATTTGTAAGGAAGGCTGTTTAAATTTGTAGCAGAGTAGTTCATTGGGTGCCATAATTCATTTTGGGATGAAATTCAATGATTACTGACAAATAAAGGCCAGTAACTCAATCATTATAAAGAGCAGACATCTGGGTGTGACAAAAAAGTCAGCAGATTCTCTGGTCTTTTAATATCTCACCCCTTCCTTCCATGTTCTCTCCAAACCCCAGTAATTCTATAAGATTTTTTACATCTTTTAAGATCCTTTCCCAAAGAACTCACTTGGAAAGAATTCCTTCTTTCATCCTGTTTTTTTTTTTTTTAAGCAATGCAACCGTAAGTATGTACTGCATGTCTAAAGACATACCAGTAGAGGCCTTTCATGAATCCAGCCTAACACTTTGGAAAAGGGAGTTTCAGTTTTGACCTCTTAGCCTAGGTGAAAAAGGTATCCATCATTCCATTTGCCATTAGTTCCCAAGCATCTGCTATTTTATCAGTTTTACATGGCTAGAATGGATTCCTATCTTATGGGGAAGGGACTATTTAGACAGGCAAGTGCTAAAGAAAATGAGCTCGACCTTATAATCATTAACTCTCATGAGTTTGTATTGACATGTGCTTTGTGACTTGGAAACCATAGAACCACAGAATTTGGAGAATGAGACTGGGCCTGCAAGTGACTAGGGGCACCTGGGTCTGTGGCCATCTTGGGAAAACGAGTTACCCTTTTTCTGGCCTTGCCCTTTCCTTTCTCTTTGAAAAGTGAGGATTAGTTCTGATGAGCAAGCTGAATTTCCAAAGAACTGGGATTTGGCATCCTCTTCTCTATAGTTTCCCACTTTAGGTAGTTAGTATGCATTTAATCTGCTGGCATTTGAATATCAAGTCAGCAAAGGCACTATCGAGAACCCAAAGATGTGCCACTAAACAGTTTTCACAGCTATGCATTTTGCTGCACTAAGAAGGAATGCTGGACAGCTAGTTTATAAAACGCTGACAGAAATACACAATAATTTAGAGAGCCTTGATGCTCAGTCCTCAAGATTAACTGCCCTGCATCTTTTATTATTGTTTCAAGTCATCCTCCCGAAATGGCTCACAGCATGAAGGGAAATGGTAAAGGTATGGAAAGCAATGAATTATTTGCAAGCAGCATAAGGATGGTGATAAGCTGTTTAAAACATGTATCTATAAAGCAGGTACTTCATAGAGCAAATAGGTATAATAATACATCTAGGGCCCCCCCACCCCTGCCCGCCTTGCCATGTATTTCTTTTCAAAGCAGTGAAAGGCTGTCTATGTGGCTGGCCTTGAAGCCTTCAATTAATTGAACAAAGATTTAAAAATTGTTCAATTGGTTTCATTAGGAAGTGTACAATGGAATAATAAAGTAAAACAAATGATATAAAGCAGACCCACTAATTAGCTCTCCATGATTGATATAGCTTTGGACTAGGCATTTGATCTCAAACAAAATGCAGTTCCTTGTTAAGAGGATTTTTAATTGATGTGCAGAGAGGTATTAGATGATGGTGGAAAATAATTACTCAAAAGCTATTCATGCATTTGGCTGAACATAACAAATGAAGTTTGGGCACTGGATCTGGCGAAGTGGACACATGCTAATTAATAATGAGAAGAACAAGCATCTTCCAGTCGTTTTTAACCCAGTATTTGCTAGGAGATTGCCGTGCAATTATCCTCCATAATGAGGTTGTCATATAAACAAGATCAACATTACTCAGATGTCAGATGAGATTTTGAAATGTTGCAACCCATATGTATTTTCGAGTTTTCCTAGATTGTAATGTGGTGCTAATCAACCAGAGTTGTTGCTTGCTCTTCTGCTATCATTAAGGAAACATTATAATGGGGCGATCAAAACTTTGCTAATTTCTGATGGTTAAATTAATACTATGCTTTAGAGCAAATAAAGAGAGATACTTGAGTTTTCTTAAGCATACCAACCCGGAAAGAAGAAAATTTTAACTTTTCTGAGAGAAATGAATATTGACTAGGGGTAAATATGCTCTTCATCTCTAAAAACTTGATGAGCATATGCACCGAGTTGCACATAATTTGTTAAATCTGACAAGAATGTTGAATTAGCATTTGGTTAGTCTCGGCCAAATTCTTTCCGCGGAAAAATGTGTGCATGTCATGTCGGCATGGAATTAGTGGGACTTGTCTGTGAATATCTGAAGGCAGAATTTGTCTCTCTCTGTCAAATGTAAGTCTTTTTTCCCCCCAAGTGGTAGACACTAAAGGTAATTTAGGCTGTAGCTGCACAGGCAATACCAAGTGTGGAATTGATTCAGTTATCTAGATAACTCAGGCAAAAGAATCACACACACACATGCACACACACATGTATTTACAACCTTGCCGTGAGAAGGGAAGAGGTTAGGGCTAGAGTGGAGTCATCACAATGATGCTTAACCCTCTATTTTTACTTTCCTGGTATTTGAATAATCTCAATGACCAATTTCAAAATATCTGCCTTGGAATAATTTCAACTTTAAGCAGAAATGTTATTTTAAGTAATCACAATTATTCTCCAAAATGCTATGGGAATGGTGCTCTCAAACCACTATGTTTTTGAAAGTCTAATTTTTTTTCTTCTAAAAATCCTAATTGGATTAAAGACATTTTTTTTTAATTCTGGAGAACTAAAATCAGGCCCTCATTATCAAACAGGTATTGTATGTGTGTGTGTGTGTGTGTGTGTGTGTGCGTGTTGACTTCAGGCTAGTCATTTGATTTTCTATGAGGTCTGATTTGACCACCAGCACCTAAAAGACTTCTTTCCCTAAATTCTTTTTATTGTGGCAGCTGATTTGGAATCTCTTTACACACCCCCTTGTAGGACATTCCATTTCTTACATTTGTCCTTTGTGCTTGCAATTCTTTCTATCTGAAATACTCTTTTCACATAGGCTACTTGAAAGCCCTAGCTCCATTTAAGGCACAGTTTAAGTGCCACTTATTACCTGAGGCTTTCCCCCAAAACCCCCATTTGTTAGGATTCTCTTCTACTCCACGTTTTTTCAGACTTACTTTGTATCTCTTTTGTATTGATGTGTTTATCTGTGCATACAGTTTTCTCAAGTAGAATGTAAACTCCTTGAGATCAGGGAGTAGTTTAATTTTTTGTTTTTGTATCACTAGTGCCTAGCACATAATAAGTACTTTCTAAACTCTCATGGAATTGAATTATCTGATTGTTTTGTATTTTTTTCCCCTTAAACTATAAACTCTTTGATGGCAGGGCCAGGTCTTATTTTTCTCTTATCTCCTTTGACTTTTTTTGTATCCCCAAAACTTAGTATAATGCCTGGTACATAAGAGATGCTTAATAGATGTTTATTGACTGGCTGACTGGACTTGCAAGCCAAATGCTTGTGACAGGACAAAATGACTGATTAGTCTGTTATTCCTTATGACAACCATGTATATGGTGCTGGATGTAATTGACCCAGCTAAGAAGCCATATTCCTCAGGAATCAAAATTTGGCTGAGACGTATAGGTTTGAATCTTGCTCAGCAAACATGTTTGGCATATTCAGAAGTCACATTAACTCCTCGCTGTGATGGTATATTAATTTATGGAGTTGCCAGAGTGAGTCAGCTGTAGCAAGTGGAATAACTGTTCAGTTTATAGTATAATTGAGGCTGGACGGGTCTGGCTGAAACCCATGGTTTGGAAGGGGATGAATCTAGTGTGGCTCCCTTGGAAATGTGCTCCTTTGGGGATTAGTTCTTTAAAGAGGTGGAAATGAGTCCTAGCCAAACTGGATGCATGCCTGTGCTTTCCTATCTCTTGGCCTTTGTTCATGTAATCTCCTAGGACCAGAATGGCCACCTTCCCCCAGGCTACAGATTGGTAGGCCTACCTGTTGGTATCCCACCGTTCTGTCAAGACCCATCTCACATGCTTACTCCTTCATGAATCCTTCCCTGAGTTTCCCAACGTTTTTTACATTTTTGGACCTGACGTAGTACTTGGTTTCTCATTTCTGCAGATCAGGATCATAGAAAAAGAATTTCATCTAGAAAGAATTTTAGAGGTCATCAAGCCAAACATCCTCATTTTACAGATGAAGAAACTCGGTCACAGACAGGTTGAGTGACTCGGCCAGTTTTCAGGCTGACCGAGATTGGCTTTGAACCCACATCTTCCTGAATCCAAGTGTGGTCCCTAACTACTACACCATACACATTCTAATTTGTGCTATGATTATCTGTGCTTGTGCTCTATTCCATCGATGAGGGGTGGCATAGAGTAATGGACAGAAAGCCAGCCTCAGAGTTAGGAAAGATTAGGTTCAAGCTGTGTTACCCTTCACAAAATTCATCTCCCTCTCTCTTTTCCCCTCCAACACTCTAGGCAGCTGTCTAAGAATATTAGTTGAAGAGGAAACATCAACTCACATTGGTGGAAGGAGTTTTCTGGTTTTGGAGCTCTATAGTAATAAAATTGTAGGCCTAGTCCCTATCCCTACGTTCTTTATGAAACTCACTAAATTATAAGATATATGAGGGAAAGGATTATATTGTATTTATCTTTTTATTCTCCCTGCTGCCTAGGACAGTGTTTTGCATATATTAGGCAATTAATACAATCTTGCTGTGTTGGCTAGATCATCTTTAGTTAGGCAAATAGAACAAGTATATACCGAAGCTGGCAAACACCGAAAAATCAGTAATTTCTACTAGTGATACCGATCTCCATGATATGCAACTCCCAAGTTTACTGGTTAGTTCTATCATAAAAACACCCTGAACCTCTGGCATCTTTAGGGACAGTTGTTGTTTTTGCAATTCTCTTAAATCTATCTGAATTTTTCCTTGAAGTTCTGTGTTGTTCTATCCTGCACTTTCATGGTAGAAAGGGTAGAGTTCTATATAACATATAGATTCTATATAATATAGTTCTACATAACAGAGTATCAGGAGGGAGGTTCTGGGATAATATTAATCATATATTTGAACGTCCAGGGAAAAAGTTGGGTCAGGTGGGTTATTGGCAGGATAGTCCTCTTTTTCTTTTCCCTGCCTACCTCCCATATCCAATCCCACCATTCAACTTATAGTAAGTGGGGTAGAATTTGAGTCACTTAATAAGTATTAGGGTTAGCCAGGTGGTACAAGGGGAGCTAGGTGGTGCAATAGATAGAATGCAGGGCCTGGAGTCAGAAAGAGTCATCTTCATGAGTTCAAATCTGGCCTCAGACACTTATTAGCTCTGTGACCCTGGGCAAATCACTTTAGCCTGTTTGCCTCAGTTTCCTCATCTGTAAAATGATCTGGAGAAGGAAATGGCAAAGTGCTCCAGTACTTCTTCCAAGAAAACCCCAAATGAGGTCACTGAGTCAGATTTTTTTTTAGACAGCTAAATAGTACAATAAATAGAGTGCTAGGCCTGAAGTCAGGAAGACTCTTTACCTTGAGTTCAATTCTGGCCTCAGGCACTTACTACTGTGTGACCCTGGGCAAGTCACTTAATCCTCTTGGCAACAGTTTTCTTATCTGGAAAAGGAGCTGGGCAAGGAAATGGCAAACCACTCCAGTATCTTTGCCAAGAAAACCTTAAATAGGGTGATGAAAAGTTGGACATGACTGAACAACAACAAAGTATTAGAGGAATAGAAACATCTGTGGAGTACCTAAGATAGAACTATTGAAATAAAAACAAAAATCCCAGCCATGACAGCCCATAAAATGACATACTGCTTTTTTTTTTTTTTTACTGAAATCCCAGCCAGGCTAGGTAAACACTGTGGTGAAAGGTAAAGGACACAGTATGAAACCCTATCAAACTACAAATATCTCTTGCATGATGTGTTTAAACTGGAAGAGCTGCCCATGAAGTCTTTCTGTCTCTTTTTTAATCTGAGAAGTAAATTAATTTAACTAATTTAATATATGGAATGACATTGAGTATCATCTTCTGATCATTATATCAGATAGTCACATGTAGTGCTGTCAAACTCAAATAGAAATGGAGGCCTCTAAATCATATATCAAGATCCCTCTTGGCCTCATATTGACTTAGGAAACCACATATTAATATTATCTATGTTTTATTTTGTTAAATGTTTCCCAATTGCATTTTATTCTGGTTTGGCAGAACTCAGTAATGTTGTAGCCTCATACTGCATGTTTGCCATGTCTGACCTATTTTACTCTAGGTATCCTGAAGGAAAAGTGGCAGTTTCCCTGCACAGAAGGATTAATGGTGGCGTGGGGTCCTTATTCATTTGCTTTCAGAGAATTGTTTTACACAACATTACAGTTTGTGTATGCCTTGTTAAGTGAAGATATAGATTATATTATCTAGTTTTAACTAACCTAATCCTCACAAAATGGCTTTAAAAGATTTCTGAGAGGAAGCCTCTAATTCAGAATAATGCTAATAATGGAAGCATAAAGGAATAACAAGAGAATGGTAGAGCTGTAGCTTTTTGTAGTCCTAGGATACATTTTTTTAAATCAGTCATGCTTTCTGGTTTTTTTTTTTTTTAAAGGTTGAGCTAACCAGATCTAACAACTTCAAAAAAGATTATCAAGAATATTATTTGAAAAATGGATTTATAGCCAATATTATTAATGGTAAACAATGAACCCGATATGTATTGTACCTTGTGAAGATAATTAACGATAATATAAAGCCATTACAATTAGCAAGATGTTTAAAAACCAAGCTTTATTTTGTGCATGAAAATAATGTATGTTACCTACAGAAATTCTTATAGTTGCACATTTTAAAAACTTGGAAAAACAATTTTCTAAATTAAATTTAATTTAAATTAAAAAAAAATCTTCCAAATGAAGAATTTTGGTGGGTTTTCAATTCATTTGTTAAAAATATCAAAATGCAACACCTTCTGATTAATTTGTAACAACTAATTAACATGAGAAAAAATAGGAATTTATTAGTCACATTTCAACATGTACCTGTGCATAACTGGTAGATGAGTTTGAAAAATGAGCAACATGATTTAGTAAGCATAGCCAATGATACACTTCTTCCATTTGGATTTATATTTGTTTGTGAAGTATTATCTTCAGCTATGGCATCCATTAACATCAAGTGTCAAAATTAACTGAATTTAGAATCAAACTTTCAAATTGCTTTATCACAAATGTTAAAGCAAGATTTTAAAAAATAACAAAGTACATAATTGCATTGCTCTCACTAAACTAAATTAATATTTAACAATAACAATAATAATAATTTTACTGAAAACCAAAGTTTTTGTGCCAAACAATATTTTGAAATATTATCTTTTTCTCATCCCTTTTAAATGTTTGTTATATGTATTTTATAATATATATTAGTTCAGTTGTATATACATAATTTATAATTAATATAAATATGCATCTATAATGGGATACAGATAACTTTTTAAACTAATGGATACTGTAAGGAGTTCAATCAAAAAGTTTAGAGGCAGCTGAATTAGTCTGATATTATTCATTTACAAATGAAGCAACTAAAGACCAGTGAGTCCACTGAGGTTAAGTGATTTGCCCATGTGATCATTCAGGTAATTTAAGGCAGAATAGAAACCCAAGCAGGATCTTTCAGATTCCTAATCTGGTGTTCTTTACATTACAATGCACATTCCAGGTGGGTAAGTATTGTTTATGCCTCATTTAGGAATAATTGCACAGGCCAGGAAGTGGAAATGAGTGAAAATAAGATAGGGAAGTATATCAGCCACATAAAGATTCATCAAATAGCCTAGAGGTGAGTGTTCCAGACTAAGTCTCACTGACTTCTAGAATGAGCAAAAGTCTTCAAGTTGTATGAATTTGTTTGTCACCAAAATGGAGTAGAATTGACAAGACTTAAATTTTAGAATAGAGGTTTCCAAATGATGTAGTAGCAACCCTCTTTTTCCCAAAAATTTTGCAACGCATCCCATGCTTTTGATAAAAATAATCTACATAAGGTAAGCCTAGACAATTGTTCAGCCTGTTTAATAGAAGTCATAAGATGCTACGCCAAGATACTTTAACTAGGTACAACACATATGGCTTGTTCACTAGGTATGACAAGACCAGGGCCTTTCAGCTTAATCAAGCAATCACAGCCCCAGGACTAAGCGTGAAAAATCCTTAATTAATTAAGACATCTTTGACATCTGTTGGGTGAAATCAAGTAATGTTGCACAGGAAATCTACTGGGTTTAATTGATGGCCTGATCATACCCTTTCCAAAGAAAGGCAGATTCAGGGGGCTACAAGGATCTCAGCCTGGCTTCGCTACATGTAAGAGGAAGATCTTAAGGAATTTAGTAAAAAGAACTTCTAGGAGTAATGAGTTATCCACTTTGCCACATGCACTCTAAGGTTGAGCTCACTTTCCCCTAGACTCTGCATGTATTTGTGTGAGAGGGTGTTACAGATTTTGGCCTGGGTATACCAAGTATAACACAGCAGTAAAAGTACCCCCTTGCTAAAAGTTAATTGAGATTAGTGGCTAATTCCAAATAATCAATAATCTCTGAGAAGAACAATACAGGTAGGGACTCTCGATCAATTGCATTAGAAAGCTACTTCCAACCTTTCAAGGCTATTATTGGAACATAGAGGGGACAGACAAGTAACAGCTTTACTCTGGGTATTTGACTTGCCAATGTGAGTAGGGGTTGGGCAAGTACTAGAGGCTTTGCTACACAAATTATTTTCTTAGCTTATATTTTATTCAAATACAGTAAACAAGGTTTTTTTAAATAACAAATATCTTAAACACCCAACAAGATCATAACATTCTATATACTTATTTAGAAAATCCTTTACAACCTTCATATTTATAATTTGTAAGATTGTAACCATATTATTGGGGAGTGCATTGGATAGATTGCTGACCTTGGAGTCAGCAGTACTCTACTTCAAATCCAGCCTCAGACACTTGCTAGCTGTGTAACCCTGTTTGCCTCAGTTTCCTCATCTGTACAATGAACAGGAGAAGGAAATGGAAAATTATTCCAGTATCTTTGCCAAGAAAACCCCAAATGGGGTCATGAAGAGTTGGACATGACTAATTGACTAAACAACCACCCCCACCATGATGTTGTTCACCATGTTATTATCATTATTACTATTAATGTAATGGATGGGCTTATTTTTCAGTGAAGTTTCTCAAGGTGCTATCACGGATAATATTCCTACTGGTAAATCTTTTTCAACCACTAATCAAGATCAGCATTTTGTTTTTACAATAACTATTATAGAAAGCCCCATTTCACATTAATAAGCAGGTCTTTACTGCCTTCTATTTCATTTGCAGTGAAGCTATTTCTTAAAATGAAAAATATAATTTGGTGAATTTGTTAGTTATAGACTCAACTTTTCCATAAATGAAATGTCTTTGTTTTCTGGATCAGAGTACAAATTGAAGGCCTTATAATAGTTATTTAGAATATTTTGTCCTTTATAAATACCCACCAAATTCATAAGCTTCTGGAGGAATTTTTTTTGTTGTAAAATTAATTTATTTCGTCTCTATCCCCATCACTTAGAAAAATGGAAATTTATTTCCTTTGAGCTTAGAAATACTTTGGCATAAGGAAGCTAGCATATTTCATAATAACCTAAAAATGCCCTGTACTGGTCATATTATTTCCTCAAATGCCTTTATTTTAATAGACTGATTTTTAAAAAGTAAAATTGATTACTTTTGTAACAGTTTGAAAAACAAACTGTTCATTGCTCCTCACTCATAATTCTTAATACAAGTGATTGGGTGAAGCAAGAAATATGTCCAGATTTCATAAGGGACCACATTTTAAACTAGACGTTCATTTTGTCGACCACTTTTAGGTCTGTCATCAATTAACCCTATCAGTACAAAATATAACTTATCCATATCATATAATTTTCATTTTCAAAGATGTCAATTACATTAAAATTTTAACCTGATATGTCATTGTCATCAATTAAGTTTGTAAGGTAACAAATCTTCCCTAACACCAATTTCAATAATATATTACATAAATTAAGGAGTATCTTTAATCACATCTGTTACATCATTTAGTTATATGGCAAAATAAAATTTTAACTTGCCAATTCATTGATCACAAAAATCTTCAGAGATATGTGCAATGATCATTTGCACCATGATATCTGCATGTAGAACCATTTAAATCTGGTTTGTGAAAAACCCTGTAAACCATGTCAAAAGTGCCAGTTAGTACCAATGTTTTTATTAGATTGTATTTTCCTTGAAGGTGGGCATTGTCTTTTACCCATTTTTGTATCATTAGTTCTTAGTACAATGCCTAGAACATAGTAGGTGCTTAATAAATGTTTGCTGCTAACAGACTATTTCAATAAGGGGACAGAAGTGAATTTTCTTAACTTTCCAGGCCAAGCTTGGTCACTATAACTGCAAAATGTTCAGTTTTGCTTTTTAAAATTTCCATTAACATAGCTGTAATTATTTTATATTGTTTTTGTAGGTCTACTTACTTCATTCTGAATCAGTTCTTAAAAGTCTTCCCATGCTTCTCTGATTTTTTCATATTCATATTTTATTTCGGCATAGTCTTTGGTATTCATGTACCACAATTTGCTTATCCATTGCCTATTCAATATATTTATATCTACATATTTTTGTCTTTGATTATTTGCCCCAAAAGTGCCAGTATGAATATTTTGGTGGTTATGAGACCTTTCTCCCCTTGACGTATCCCTAGCAGTGGGATATCTGGGTAGGGACATTTTAGTCATTTTTTTCATGATTCTAAATTACATTTCAGAATGGTTGAATCAATCCATAGTTCCACCAACAGTGTATTAGTGTGCTTGTCTTTTAAGAGCCCAAACAACTATGACTATTTACATTCTTTTTTATTATTTCCATTTAAAAATATGAGGTACAACGTTAGCATTGTTTTATTTACTTTTTTTTTATTAGTAGTGATTTGGAGGAGTCTTTAATGTGTTTGTTAATAGTTTGCAATTTTTCTTTTGAAAAGGTTTTTTTTTTCATATTCTTTGATTACTTATCCATTGGAGAATAGCTCTGGGTCTCGTTTATTTTTGTTAATTCCCCATATGTTTCACTACTTAATCAATGGGGTAATGCATCTGGTTCTTATGTATTAGTGTTAATTCTCTTTTTGTCTTGCATATCAGACTCTGACCAGTAGAACTTGATGCAAAGAGTTTCTCCTACTTGATGGTTTCCCTTCTAATTCTTGCTTCACTGATTTTTTTTTTTTGTAAAAAGCTTTTCCATTTCATTAATCAAAATGATCTATTTTGTCATTTGTGTTCTTTTTTATCCATTATTTGGTTAAGAATTTTCACTTTAGCTATAGTTATTAAAGATATCTGATCTCATTCTCATCTTTCTTTTTTAAAATGTCACAGTTACAGTTTTTGAAAATTTGTTTTTGCTTATTAAAAGCATATCCTTTTCTCTAAAAGGAATTATCTTCCCATACCAATGTGTCCTGTGTGTATACTTTCAAGTTGTCATTTCAATATATTAGATTTCATGCTATCTGAAGTAAAAGCATTTGCACAAAACAAACACAGTGGTCTTTTCTCTCTATACTTGTAAATCCCAGTGATAAATAGAGTGGATCGCATTTTCTGGATTTGGAATTTTTAACTTTTGAATATCTGTACTTTGGCTATTTAAACTGTCTCTCCTTTCTTTGCTTGCACTTTAAATTCTCCAAGGGCTTTTCTCTTCATATTGGCTTTGTGTTCATCCATTACAAAAGAATATATAATTTTATAAAAATAGAAAAAAATAAAAATTTAGGGAAAATTAAATTTAATTGTTGGATATTTTAAGCAATTATCTACAGTAAGGGTGAGGGAAATATTTAAGAGGATTTTTACAAGTAAAAAAAAATCACATTTATTTTTACTAACTGCAAACTGAAATTTGGCATTCCCTTCAGTTGTGAATTGAAAGAAAAAAACACTTCATTCTGAGAAGGGGTCCATAGGCCTTACTGGATTGCCAAAGGATTCCATGACAGAAAAGAGTTAAAAACCTTTGATTTATAACTTTTTTTCTAGATATTTCATTTTTTTTCTAAAGTTGCCGAGTCTTTTTTTTTGTGGGGGGGGGGGGAGAGAAGGAGAATGAACTTATTACATTATATTTACAAATATAATGATGACTATTGAGAAATATAACAGATATTATAGCACTTTCAACTTCTACCAAAAAAAATAATTTTAATTTCCAAATTTCACATTCAAAGGTAGTGAGCAGTAGCATAACCCATGTGTCTCATGAGCCTCTCTCCAAGGGATTGTATCAATGGCAAATCTTAACTGCAAGATAGAACTAATTTGCCATATTTTTCAGGCTTTCCTGTTCCTTGTCACTGAAAAAGGTACACAAATTTATGTGGATATCATATTCAGAAATATCCATCTTTTTTAGCCATTGTCTTGCTCCCCTCTTCAAAAGATGTTATTACACCTCTACCTCCCAGGGAATATAACTGATGGTTTGGAAACTTTGCTCCAGAGATTTTCTTTTTTTCATTTTGAAATATTATATCTAAAATATAGGTAGCTATCACTGTGTGGCCTCTGGTACCCTAAAGATTTACTCCTAAAAATTTTTTTCTATGAAAAAATGGTTTAAAAGCAGGAGTACAAATATTTAACTTGTTCTGAAATTTTAAAGAAAGCACAGTGCCATTCTGGGTCTGTCTTCTACCCCTCATCCCACTCCACCCACCAAATAGGGGAATTATACTGGCAAGGGGCCTGTGGCTTCAAACAAACAAACAAACCCTAAACCTAGAAGTATTCTCTGTTGAAAGACCTAAAAACAAGGGTTCTTTGATGTATATACAGTTCTAATGAACATTAATTATCTCTATTAGCACATGCTACTTTGATGGATCCTTGATTTCATTGGTTTAGGGTGAGGTGCTCCTTCCATTGATAGATATGGATCATAACCCTTCCATGCCTTCTCATCTGTGTGGTTTTAACACCTTCTGTCCATGTTTTCCCTTCTATAAATTAATGTTTATAGATAGTCTAAGAATTGTGTGATTCTTAGCACCTTGTGTCTCCCTTTTTGTCACTCTGCCGCCATTATGAGGAGGGGCAGCAACACTGAACACTGTTTTGTGGTTTTGTATGCTTCCTTGGTTGCCACGGCCAAACAAATTCATCAGCTAATGTCAACCTTCTGGTGCTGAGCTTCTACAAATTTAGCTAGGATGATTCTCAGATCAAAGAGTCATTATCTCTGTACTTGACTATGTTTTCATGTATAAGTGAAAAATTATTATTTGGGACAAGATTTAAAATACTAGAATGCATAGATACCAGTTGTATTATCTCCTTAACAAAACTTTAAGTATTATTAATGATCTAATAAAAGCCTGCAGTTGTATAGCTTGTAAAGCTCTCTATATGGATTATTCCACTTAAGGCTCACTCATAACAATGCTGCAAGATGGTCACTAATGGTATTATTTCTTGTATGTTCCAGATAAGGAAACTGAGATACCGAGAGTTAAAGTGATTTGCCCATGGTGTGTCAAGGCAGGATTTGAACCCAGCTCTGCCTGACTCTGAAATCTGGCACTCCTTCAACTATACCATATTGCCCTACTACCTTTAACATTGCTTTTTAAAGTTTATTGTAACTGGTTTTAACTTTTGTTCATTTACAGAGTTTCCAGGAATTGACAACAACCCCAGGTTTTAGCCTCTTCATACCTTCTCCAAGCCACTAGGAGCTTTGGTATTAGAATTGTGCTCCTTAGGTTTTTAGAAGCATTTTAACTTTCACCTCTACCTGCAACCTAACAGGGAGCATTAAAGGAGCAGTGCATTATTGGGAGTGCTTTCTTCTTGTTTTGTCCAGTCCCTCCCATGAGAGCTTGATTCTCTGCTTCCATTTCCCAGAAAATCAGAACAAAAAAGCCCCCAAAGAATACTAAGCTCATGTGGAAAGCAGTCTCCTTATTATGTCTCATTTACCACAAGTTTCTCTTCCCTCTTGACTTCTTTCCTCCTTTTTAATCATTTGGTTATTTATATTGAATAGATACTTTGGCAAGCAGGCTCCCAGCAGTTTTACCCAGATGCTGCTATCCTCTGCTTATTTTCCAGCGGAGGGTGGGCCTTTCCCTTCTGAACTTTTTGAAGCATGCTTTGAATACAACATAACAAGTTTTTAGAGCTTTTTTGCCACTTGGTCATCCAAGGTTTTCGAAGTCCTTGTGACAATGCTCTGGAAGTATATACATTAAGAATATACTGACGATATTGGATTAAGCCACACAATTGCTTACTAGAGCGACCCTATTTGCTTCCAGTGCCATGGTCATGCTTCAACTAAACCTGTGAGCAGAAATAACCAAACACATTCTGCAAATTAGGCTATATACTATCCAATAATGTTTTTTTTTTTAAATAAATGTGTGTATATTTGTGTGTGTGTGTGTATGTGTGTGTGTGTGTGTAGGGATTGCTCTCACTCTTCCAGGTCAAGGTCAGCTACCACCTCCCTCTGAGTTCTAGGGGTACCTCTGAGAGTTTGGAGGATGCTTTCTCTATTAGTATCCAGTCTAGTCCCCATTCTGGTGTGCTCCACCCCCTTTAGCTGCCAGGTCCTAATATCATAGCTCCATTTAACCAATAAATATCAATTACCTTTTAGAAAGGAATATTTACTTTAAAGATATAGCAAGAACAGAACTACCAACACTTCCTCCCAACACCTAAGGGCACCCTATAACAACTGAATTCCTGTAGAGATAGGTGTTAGACAATTCACTCTCTGTGTAACAAATCCAAAACAAAACTCACTATTTTTTGCCTCCAAATTCAACCCTCTTTAAAAATTTCCTATTACCTTATAAGGCACCATTAACCTTCTAGCAACCTAGTTTTGCAATATTGACATCATTCTCAACCCTATGCTCTCACTTACTACACATATACAAGCATTTGCCAAATCTTGATATTTCTAAGTACGACATACCTCATACATACCCCTTTCTGTCTATTTGTACTCTAACCACCCTAGTATATTAGCCTTCGTTTCTTGCCACTCTTATCCTTCTTCCACATAGTTGCCTAAGTGATTCTCTTCAAGTGTAGGTCTGACCACAATACCACCATCCATCCTTCTCAATAGACTCCAGTGGCTCCCTATTACCTCTAGAGACAAATATCAACTTGTATTTGGCTTTGTTTTTTTTTTGGAGGGGGGAAGGCAAGGCTATTGGGGTTAAGTAACTTGCCCAAGGTCACACAGCTAGTAAGTATATCAAGTGTCTGAGGCCAGATTTGAACTCATGTCCTCTTGATTCTAGGGCTGGTGCTGTATTCATTATACCACCTAGCTGCCCCATATTTGGCTTTTAAAGCTCTTCATACCCTGCCTTCATCCTACCTTTCTAGACTTTGTAGTTATCATTCTATGTCATGTACTCTACAATGCATCCACATGGGCCAACTTGTTGGTCCACACATATAAATCTCCAATTCCCATCTCCCATCTCCAAGCCTTTACATTAGTGGGCTCCATGCCTCAAATGCTCTTCTTCTTCACCCCATCTTTCAGAATACTTGGTTTCCTTCAAGATTCAGTTCAAGTGTTTACTTCTTAATGATATCTTTCCAAGTCTTCTCAGCTGCTGGTGCTGTGCCTTTCCTCCTAATATTACTTAACTTTAATGTGATATAATAACAACAACAATGATAAATAATAGATAACATTTAGATAGCATTTACTATGTGCCTAACACTGTGCTAAGTGCTTTATAATTATTATTTCATTCGGTCCTCTCAACAACCCTGGGGAAGTAGGTGCTATTAATTACCCTCATTTTATAATGGGGAAACTAAGGTAAACAGGGTTAAGTGACCTGCTCAGAATCATACAGCTAACGAGTGTCTGATTTATCAATGCTTTGTGTATGCCTATGTATATAATTTATATATGCCTGAGCATATATACACATGTGTGTGTATGTATATACAGTTATCCCTTCTACATCATGGAGATTAGGGGCATGGCACCCCCCAAATCTGGAAAATCCCCATAAAATATTTTGGCCCTTCCTTCGTACTAGAGAAGAATGGTGTTAAAAGATAAAAAAAAACATTGATATTATATAATGTTAAACATATATTTTATGCATTTCTGAGTTTCTGAACTTTTTCTCTGTTGTCTGATGGCCTTTATATGTCATCTTTGGCTTCCACAAAACTCCCCCAAATTTCCCATTTAATTTCTTATGCTGACCCATGATATATCGAAACTGCAATGGGGAAAGTTGTGATGTAGAAGGGATGTGTGTGTGTATATAATATATAATGTGAATACACACACATATATATGTATATATACAATCTTTTCAGGTAGACTATATAAGCTGTTTGTGTACAGGGATGGTGCTGTTTTCATCATTGTCTGCCTTGGGTCTAACATCGTTCCTAATACATATTGAGCACTTAATAAACATTTGGTTTTCTTTTTTCATCCCCTACTTATCAACATCTATGCAGAAGACCTGCATGAATGGTGAGCCATAGTGCCAAATAGAAAGCAGCAGCCAAAGATGGGCACATCATATTCGAGATTATAAGAGACTAGAGATTCATATCATGGAATCTTTGAAACTGATCATTGCTCATTCAATGGTTTTTTGTCTTATTTTTCATATTTCATATTTCATTTTTCATATTCTAAAACATTGTGAACTTTTTGCTTGTAAATGAAAATTGGTGTCAGTATACAGGGTAGTGTGTTTTTTTCCCAGTAGTTTCTGGATTAGGGCATATGACCCAAGTACAAGTAAGAAAAATTCTCCCAACATGTTCTCATGGTCTTTAAATCTATAAAAGCTTTAGTTTAATAACTATTATGCACACTTTTCTCAGGTTCTGCCAACTGTTATCTAAACTATTTCTAGTGTCTATCATTATCTACTCTGTCCCAGCCACCTATGTCTTTGATATAAAAAGAAGTGAGAAAAAAAAATAGTCTTGTATCAAAAACAAATGGTATATTTTTTTGGAGGGGAAGGGCTGCTCTGACAATATTTTGTTCCTTTAATTTACTTTATTTTAATATTTGTGCAGTTGCCTGTGTGTCTTTTTGTTGCTGGCCTGTGTCAATACTGTCTGTTTTAGATGGCAAGTTCCAGAGTGCAGGAATTATGGCCATTTCACTTTCTCTGTCTAGCTCCCAAACAAGGACAAGGCCTACAAAAGGGCTTTGTAAATGTTATGGGAATGACCCTGGTGTTTTCTGGCCCCTATTGTTTCAGCTCTTTTAAAACAAATTCTAAACCTGCTGATTTTAGACATTATTTGTTTAAATCCCTCCCTCTCTAAAACTGACATCCCTAGGTCCCATGTCCAGACACAAACAACATTTGCCCACCACCATTTGATACTACTCACAAGACTAAACCACAATGACAAAACTATATTTTATAAACGAGGTCTCAGGCTTTATTCTTGGTAATTGCTGTGTAATATGAATTTTTTTTGTAATATGAATATATTTTTGGGTGGAGTCTGTTTTCTGATTATTTAGTTTTAAGCAATGATGGAGAATGAGTAAGATTGATCCTACTGACAAGTTCCTTGAAGGTGATTAGGAACATAAAATTTATTTTTAATTAAGTTAACACCATAGATAGGAGAGACATCCAGGTAGCCTATGTAACTGACCTCAGAAAAACCATCCCGCATCTCTACTAGGTTGGTAACCATTGGTTAAGTCACTTAACCTCTTGGTTCACTAGGTAGTTCTCTAAGATTATATGCTTCATAGCAGTTGCTGATTTGTCTTGGTAAAGGGAGTTTCTTGAGGGTGATCTAGGAAGAGGTATTTTAGAGGCTGAGCCAGGGCTCTTTCCAATATTGGGAAGAGTCCTGAAGTATTCTCGGTCAGGCTAAGGCAGGGACTCAGCACTCAATGGATGAAGGCTGTGAGATGAAATCTATCAGGGAAACATAAGAAATTATAATATGTTATATGCACATAATATATAATAATATATAAATTATAATAATAGCCATAGTTTATTATTAGATCTCACTTGGTCCTCATAACAACCCTCTGAAGTAGGTAGAACAGGGATGGGGAATCTGTGGCCTTGAGGTCACATATGGCCTCGAGGCTACAGGTTTTCCACCCCTGAGGTAGAACAAGTACCATTACTCTTATTTTAGAGATGAGGAAACGGAGGCTCATAGAAGTTATGCAACTGGTCAACGGGCACACGGATAAACCAGAGAAAGGATTTGAACCCAGATTTCTCCTGACTCTAAGTTGGACCCAATTTTTATCGTGTCACTCTCCATTCCAGGAGCAAAATTCAAAGAAGCCAAGCAGTCAGGCTAAAGGGAGTCAAATACGGTCAGGCAGTTGACATCATCTACATACATTAGCTAACTAAAGGTTAGACTATGGAACCTTGCTCTACTTCTCACTGCAGGGAACAGGTATGACTTGTATGCTATAATTTAGTGGCCCCTCACCAATGCAAG
Organism: Phalanger gymnotis; assembly: GCA_028646595.1. Classification (NCBI taxonomy): domain Eukaryota; kingdom Metazoa; phylum Chordata; class Mammalia; order Diprotodontia; family Phalangeridae; genus Phalanger; species Phalanger gymnotis. Next base: position 317,286,329 of record CM053622.1, on the reverse strand, counting down.
CACAGCAAAGAATGAATAGCTGAAGGAAAAAGCATTTGTAGTTTACTGTGACAAGTGCTGTGCTTATTGACAATGCCATGGCCTTTTCTTCCTTTGACCTCTTACAGCACTCATTGTGGGTCCCACTCCCTTGGCACTTAGTCCTACACTGCTTTGAATTTTTGCCTGACTCTATCACCTATGCCTTTCCTCCAAAACAAGATCACCAGCTCCTCAAGGGCAGGGCTATATCTTACATTTCTCTGTTTCCCACAGTGCCTAGCATAATGCCAAACATTTCATGGTTATCCAATTAAGTCATGTGAAAGGAAGAAAATCCAAATTGTCATTCAGGTTCTTATGGGTCCTCCAATAGTTATGTTAGGGCCAGAATGAAATTCTATGTGGTGTGCTGATGCTTGTTGGTGCATTTCTTCTAGTACATTCAAGTGAATGAACTAGACTAGGACTTCTGAAACTTTCAAAGACATTATCCAACTTCATCAATCTGCATCATGGAGCCAATTGATTCTTCTTGGATTAAAGTTTATTTTGAGATTATTTATTTCTTAAAAAATAACTACTTTAATTAAATAGTATGTGACATCTCTACATGTTTGTAATCTCCTACTTTGATTTAAACAAATATATCTTAGTTCAAGAAACATTAATATGCTATGAACTAAAAATGCACATCTTGAAGGCCAGATTTTTTTCAGTGTGTATTTCAGTGCTTAAATGCTTTAAAGGATTCATGGGCTCATCCATATGGATATATGTGTGCCCTTCCAATATGTCACATCACAACTTTTTATCCTTTGTGGCTCTTGTTTATGTCCTTCCATAAATCCTCCACAAATGATCTACTCATTGTTCTGGAGAACTTGAAGTCCCTTAAGATGGTATGGTTACCATAGTAGCACTCTGGTCATAGAGATTATCCTTCATTTTCACTACATGACTGGCTGGTCACTTCCTTTTTGGGTTACACATCTCTTGAGTACAATTTTTTTTTTTCCTGCTACTTCTTGCATTCAAGTTATTGTCAGTAACATCTCTCTACTAACCTTTGGGTCACCTGAAATTTTTATTCTTTTGAGATTGTAGGGATCCATGATTTGTAGCCAGAAAACCTTGGTGGTAGAATATTTTTATTTCAGGGAGCAACTTGGGGCTCCCTGAACAATATGCTATGCAACTTCATAAATGAAACAATCTGATCTTCTCCTACCATTCAATTTAGGGACAGTTCATAGTCCTTTTGCAGTGTCTTTCCAAGAAGGGAAGAGGGCAAGTGTCTATTAAGCATTTACTCTATGTCAGGCATGGTGCTAAAAGATTCATAATTATTATCTCATTTGATCCTCACAACAATCCTGGGAGGCACCTCTGGGAGATATTATTATGCCCATTTTTTGAAGTTGAGGAAACTGAGACAGGCACAGGCTAAGTGATTTGCCCAGGGTCACACAATTAATGTCTGAGGTCCAATTTAAATTTGGGTCTTCCTGACTTTAGGTCCAGTGCTCTATTAACTGTACCAGATAGCTGCTTCTACATGGGTTGATGGCCTAAGCCAGTAGACCATCCATATAATTATAATAGGGCCAAAGAGTTTTTTTTTTTTTCCCCCTCTGCATACGTTATTTTCCCACATGAATTTTTAGGCCAGTTTCTTCTGAGGTATTGTGGATCTTGTTAAGGAGGCTCAATCATTTTTAGGGTTTGATGCAACCAGCACAATGTCAGCTACATACCGGGGTGTCCAAATGACTTCAACTTCTATAAACACTCTTCCATTTGTGCTCTCTGCTGGATATCTCCCATGACAGTGACAGATACCTTTGGTGAGCAGGTAGCTCCCTGTTTTTTTTAATGCCTAACTCAAAAACTGGTAATCAGAGAATATCAAACAAATTTATCTCCATGGTTATATTTTTCAAGAAATCTTTTTAAAGAAATTGTTGGAGAAGAGTTTTTAAGGCTACATTTTGCCTAAGAAAAATTTGTTTATATTAAAAAAAATATATAATCTTATGTTCTCTGTGACTTTTGGTCAATTCTTGTGGTTTGCTATAGAAAATAATTTGTGATTTTGTACCTGTTCCCTTTTTGTATTTTCTATCTGAGAGTGTAGATCATTTTCATAAAGACTCTCTAGTGTAATGGCAAGGAAAGTGAGACTTTTTCTTGTCTTTTGTTTTGGAGTGCTTCTCAGCACTTTTGGACAACAGCTAAGTAGTAACCCAGGTAGGCTGGAGCATAAAAAATGAGGATGGTAGTCAATGTGAAATTAAGTAGTAAAGGTAGGTTAGAGCCCACATTACATCTTTTTAGAATTCCTTATAGTGCTGTATTCAGAATAGGCCAGTGATTCTCATACTATTTTTGCTCATTACACAATATGATTCTTTGCTGTGAAGAATCATGGCATACTACCAGCAACTTGGGATACTTGTGCATGCACATGCAGTTCCAAGTCTAAGTTCCATATAATCCGCAGCATGTCTAACGGACACTTGGGCCACACCAATGTGCTAGGTCATCCTTTGGAGGACCACTAAGCAAACATTTAATACACATTTGTGTAATGAAAGAAAGAATTCATCGTATTCACTCCTGGCCTTGTCTACATGATACAGTTGCAGTTTACAGAGCAGAATGGGGATTGATGACTTGTGCTTAGTCCAAGGGTGGGGAACATGTTACGTGAAGTTTGGATTCAGTCAAAGGGCCACACATGAGGACCTAGTGGGCCACATATGGCCTCAAGGCTGCAGGTTCCCCACACCTGACTTAGTCCCTACAGCTTAAGGGGGTTAGTGAAGCACATTGGCTGACGTAACCAGGCTCAGTAGTTCCTATTTTTGATTCTGTGCTCCCCATATCTATCCCTTCTTCTGTTACTTCCAGTGGGAACTTGTTTTAGCCCAAATAATTTTGGATGCTTTTTGCTAGCTAGGGGATCAAATCTTCTATTTCATCTAATAGTCAAGGCTCTCTCTAGTCCTTTAGGACCTTGGTTGATTCTGGATGCTTTGATCCTTGGATCTTTGCCCAAATCCTTTTTTTGCATTGTTAATAGGCTCTACCCTTCCCTCACAAGCCCCAGGGCTGTCTCTGTTGAAGGCAGTTAGTTTCCTTGCCCAATAAATCCAATCTCTGGGAGGGCTAGATAGATAATACCACTGATTCCAGGACTAGGAAAGAGAGGTCAAGTGAAAAAATCATGTTAAAGTCTTTACACCCAGATAATTCAGCTCTTTGTATCTTTCCCTCTCCAGAATAATTATATAATTGGGGCAAAAGTGATATTTTGGCTCCAGGGAGTGTTTATGTAGTATGTCCAAGATGTGTTGAAAGTTAAAAAGAGTAGTGTCTGTGATTTTGTGATCATCAAGGAACCAAAAGGTTCATTTTTAGCTTTGGCTAAAATTTCTGACTCCCCTGACTTTTTTTTTTTTGTCAGGCTGATTTGACTAATGCTTTTTCTTTGGCTAAGGCTTCCAGACTCACAACTGCATTGGCTAGTAGCTAGAAATGATTGACAGGTTTGACAATGCTTATGAAAACCTTATGCAAGCTCAGCCAAGACAGAGTTTGTGAATAGACTCGGTGGTTTTCTAAATACAAGAGCCTCTCCTAGATATTTTGACTTCTGGGGCAAATTTAGCTGAGCTACACCAAAGGAGTATAGACATTTCTGCTTAACTGAAATATTTTAGAGGAACAGATCCTGGGACTTGAAGAATTATGGCAATAGGAGGACAGTCAGGCTGTTCAAAGGGGTAGGGGTTTGGGCTGTATAAGAAGACTTTGGGACAGGTCTTGAATTTATTAGGAGGGCAAGGAGAGTGACCTGGAGGACTATAGATAACAGTAATAAGATTTTTTGACAGGAATAATCTTGTAAAGAGGAAAGGTAGTTGCTGAATGGTAGATTTAGAGCTATTAGTAAGGGAAATGAAGATTATGTTCACTTTTCCTCCTAGATCTCTTTGTCAGAGGATATGAAGGAAGGAAGGAAGGAAGGAAAACCATTTATATAAACACTCACTATATTCTAAGCACAGTCCTAGTATGAGAAAGAGCAGCCAATCTTGCAAATGGTGGCAAGAGATGTGGAGGCTTGGGAAAGCTATGTTTTAAGGAGCATCAGAAGATGGAGGGAATCTGAGAGATAATGTCCTCATACACTTAGAGCTAACTGCAGTCCTCAAGTTTATTTGGTTCACTCTCTCACATTAACATGTAGCACCTTCACATATGAAACCCCTGGAAGAGATTCCCTAGGTTCACATCTGCTCAGAATCAAAGTTCATAGGCCCCCAACAATGTATTTATTTTTTCTTTGGTTGTTAAGAGGACACACTTGGTTCAAAGTTAAGAAACTTAATGAAATAGCATAATAAAATGATTTTTTATTGAGCATCCCACCCCATAAACTTAATATTCACTATCCCACAAATATAAACATTGTTGTCTTTCCTCAATAACCTACCCTTCTTCCAAGCTTCCTATTACTGTCAAAAGCATCCCAATCCTCCCAATCTCCTAGGCTTACAACTACAAGGCTTGTCACCCTTAACTCCTCACTCACACAACCCTCATACCAAATCTGTTGCCAAGTGCTGGCATTTGTGGCTTCACAACATCTCTTACGTATGACCCTTCTTTCCTTTGACACTGATGCCACCCAAGTATAGGCCCTCAACACCTCATGTCTGGAGTATTGCAATAGCCTTCTGGTTGTTCTTCCTTTGTCAAGTTTTTACCCAATCTAATTCATCTTCCACTGAGCTGCCAAATGATCTTCCTAAAACACAATGTACCCCCTCCCCCCACTCCTTCAGTGGCTTCTTATTACCTCAGGGTCAAATATGAAATCTTCTATTTGGTGTTCAAAGTCCTTCACAACCTGTCCCTTTCCTATCTTTCCTGTCTTTTTATGATTTACTCCAATTCATTTACTCTACAATTCAGTAACACTGGCCTTCTTTATATTCCTCACACAGAAAAATTCATCTCTTTTCTGTGTCTTTTGATTGACTTTCCTCCTTTCCTGTAGTGTCAACATCACCACTGTCGTTGTTCAGTGATTTTAAGTAACTATCCAACTCTTTGTGGCATCACTTGGAGTTTTCTTGGCTGAGACACTAGAGTGATTTGCCATTTCTTTCTCCAGCTCGTTTTATAGCTAAGGAAACTGAGGCAAACAGGCTTAAGTGACTTGCCCAGGGTCACACAGCTAGTAAGCGTCTGAGGCAAGATTCCATCACAGGGAGATGAGTCTTCTTGACTCCAGGCCCGGCACTCTATCCACTGTGCCACATAGGTGCCCCGGCTTCCTCAGCCTCCTTCGATACTCAGCTCAAGTCCTACCTTTTGTGACAGACCTTTTCCAGTCCTCCCCATTGCTAGTGCTTTTTTTGTGAGATTACCTTCCATTTACACTGTATACACTTACATATATATTTCTATGTAAATAATTGTTTTTATGTTATCTCCCCCATTAGAATATAAGCTCCTTAAAGGCAATATTGATTTTGCTTTTCTTTGTAATGCTAGCACTTAACATAGTGCCTGGCACATAGTGATAAATGCTAGTTGACTGACCTGCTGACACCATCAGTGGAGAGAGTGAGTACACATAGAGATTTTGCATAAAAGGCTCAGGAATTTATGTAGATGGACGACTTACATTTCTGACACTGCAAGACCCTTGATGTCTTCTAGCGATATCATTGTACTACTCTTACTAGGTCTGCTCCTAAGTGGTAGTAGTGTGTTACTCCTGTGGGATCAATGAGTCTGCTTTCTGGGCTCTGTGGGTCTTAGCTCATAGTTTCCACTGGCACATTCCTCTGCTTATCTTGATGACTCTGCTATACATGTAGTCCTTTCTAGGGGTCATTATTTGTTACTATCATCTGGGCTTACCTTTTTGGGGAAATTCCAACAATATCAGCTTCAGTGGGCTAGGGTATAGTGTCTGGAACTTCTCTCTGATAAGGGCAGCTCTTCATTCCCGGTCAATTCTCTCCTCATGACAATCTATCCTTCATTTAGCTGTCAAATTGACCTACCTAAAATGTAGATCTGATCATGTTAACACCTTATTCAATATTAGGCTCCCTGTTACCTCCAGGATAAAATGCAAAATCCTCTGTTTGCATCCAAAGCACTTTTGAACCTATCCTGTTTTTAACTTTCCAGTCTTTTTACACCTTACTCCTCTCTACATATTTTGAGGTCTAGTGACACTGGTTTCTTTTGCATCTTTCACTGGCTATCTCCCATGTCTGGAGTGCTTTCCCTTCTCATCTCTAACTCCTGATCATCTGTCTTGATTTATATCTCAGCTAAAGTCCCACCTTCTGCAAGAAGCCTTTTCCAGTGTTCCTTAATCTTAATCATTTCCATCTGAGACTATCCCCAATTAATCCTGTGTATATTTTGTTTGTACATACTTATTTATGTATTTCTGTAATTATGCAATTATTTATATACTTATGTATTTATGTAATTATGCACATAATTATTTTCATGTCATCTCCCCTATTAGACTGTGAACTCCTTGAGAGTAAGGACTGCTTTTTTTTTTTTTTTGTATTTCTTTGTATTACCAGCACTTAATAAATGCTTATTGACTAAATGACTATTTGACCTACCTAGGGTGGGTGTCCCATAGGGTTCTGTCCTGGGCCCTCTTCTCCTTTTCTTCTACATTATTTCATTTGGAGATCTCAATAGCTGCCATGGTTTCAATCATCACCTCTATGTTGATGAGCTTCAAATCAACTTACTGCCTTAACCTTTCTGCTGCCTTCCTGTTTCTCACCTCCAACTGCTTATTGGACATCTCAAACTGAATGTCCCATAAATAACAATACATCCAGAAATGATCATATCATTTCTCTCCCAAACCCTCCCCTCTTCCTAACTTCCCTATTATTGTTAAGGGTACCACCAACCTCTCAATCTCTCCCAACCTAGGCATCATCCTCAACTCCTCACTTCCTTTCACTCCCTGTAACCAATCTATTGCCAACACTTCTTGATTTTACCTTCATAGCATCTCTCACATTTGCTTATTTTCTCCTCTGACCCTGCCAGCACTCTGGTAAAAGCCCTCATCACCTCGTGCCTAGTTTATTGTAATAGCCTTTTGGTTGATCTCCCTGACTGAAATCTCCACTACTCCAGTCCATCCTCCACTCAGCTGTCAAAGTGATCTTTCTAAAGTGTAGATCTAATCCTGTCACTCTCCTACTCAATAAGCTCTAGTGGCTGCCTATCTTCTCCAGGATCAAGTATAAAATCCTGTTAGCCATTCAAACCTTTATAAACTGTATTCCTCAACCTTATATAAGCCTAAGTACTGGGTGATCTAGTGACCCTGATCTCCTTTTTGTTCCTTTCACAAGACACTCCATTGCTGTCTCCCATGCCTAGAATTTTCTTCCTTCTCATCACTGCTTACTAGTCTTCCTGGTTTCCTTCAAGTGCTCAGCAAAAACTCCACCAAAACCCTTTCCCGATTTCCCTGAAGTTCTCCCTTTATTGATTATTTCAAATTTTCCTCTGTACAGCTTGTTTGTATGTAGTTGTTTGCATATTGTCTCCTCCATTAGACAGTGAGCTCCTTGAGAGCAAGGACTGTCTTTTGCCTTTGTTCGTGTCCTCAGAACTTAGCACAGCGTTTGACACATAGTAGTCACTTAAAAAATGCTTGTTGAATGACTGACAGATAAAAAAACAGAGTAGACTAAGATTAGGTCTTTCCTTTCGAATCCGTGTCTAAATAGAGATCAAACTGTTCTGTTATTGGCAACTACACAATTTAGCATTAGAAACTCTTAAATATTTCCCTCTCTGGTTTAGCTGCAAATGATTTCTAACAAGAACAAAAGATAACTTAAAGAGGCAAGGACAATATTCTCTATCCATCTGACCTGTATTCCTCTCTTTATCTAGCATATCTGTCAGCAGCAAATCCTCATTGCTTTGGTATATTTTGCCTAGGCAAAGCTTTAGTTTCCCAACATACAGATAAAGAAACTGAAGCCCATAGAAATGAAAGACTTGCCCAAAAATATACAAGTAATAAGATTCATACTAAGTTCCTCTGACTCTAAATTTAGTGATTTACCCATAGCACCACAACAAAGGAAAATTCTCAGAGGGCTTAGTGGAAAAGGTGAGCAGAAGAGAATTGGTGCTGGTGGTAGGCTAGGGCTGAGTTGTCTGACAAGGTTGCGTGACCAATACCTCACTGCTGAATCTGCTCAGCCCGTCATACGGGGGTCCTCGGGCTAGGTAGATGGTGGAGTGATTAGAGAATGTAATCCATCCCATACCACTAGGAAATACATAGGGATAGGGGCTCTCTATGACTAAGATACTGGCAGGTAGGTAACCACAGAGTCAGGAAAATAAGATGGCTAGTATAGGGTTTGTTAACAGGTGAAGGACCATCTATCATTACCACAGGATAGTTCTGACTCTTGAAGTATCTGTAATAATTACTATACAAATACTTAATCCCTTCCTCCTTATCCCTTTCATTTATAGCTTCTACAAATTATTCTTAGCCCCACAGACTGCTGCCAGAGTGGACCACATAAGAAATGTTAATTTCTTCTTAGAAATGTTTTTGTTGCTACCTCAAGAATGGACTCTCTCCATTCCTTCCCCACGATCATTTAAGATCAAATCCTCTGAGTCAGTGGTTCTGTTTTACAACTTGTTGTGTTGAGAGTTGTCTCAGTTCCCCTCTTCACTTTGCTAAGTTGGATGTGACCTTATTTCTATGCTCAGCTTTTAATTTGGGGTCACAAAATAGCATGCAGTTTGTCAAATCAATCTTTTCCTCAGCTGGAAATGGAAGCCTGTATTTCCTCATTCATTTAATCACCTTTCAAACTGAGGTAATGTGGGACATCGATTTCATTTCTTGCTATTTCTATGTGTACTTTATGATTTTGTATTTATTTTATTTTTAAAAACAATTTGAGGAAGGGGGAGAGGGAGGGAACTGTTCCATTATCTAAGAGATTATCAGAAAAGCATAGTGTTTCTGGAAGCAGCCAGTGTTGTGGCACACGTTCCATGAAGACACTTCATAACCAAAGACTAGACCATGAAACCAATGATTTAAGACAACTGGGTCTTATATAGTTTTTCTCTAGCTATGTGTAAACTGCACGACTGATTTATTCTTTGACTGACTTGCTCCTTGGTAATGTACCCTCTGCTCCCCTAAAGCTTTAGAAATCAACTCTTAACTTCTCACTTCTTTAGTAAAGAGCTTCTCAGTTGATTTCAAGTGGGATGCCAACAGTCTCACTTTCTTTCAAACACATTTCACAGCCATAGCTATATAGCTTTACTTTAAAAGTGTATGTTTTGTGGGTGGGGGTGTGGTGCGGTTTGAGCAGTTGTCAGATGTTTTATTTTCAGAAAGCTCCAAATAACATTTTGAAAGATAATTGAAGGTTGCTCAAATTTCCTCCAAGGGGAAAAAATAAAAAAGGTATCTTTTACCTCCTTCATGTGTTTTGCACTCAGTGCTTCATTTGTCACCTTCTCCTCTATTTTACTAATCTTTTAGTTAATGGTGATTATTCTCCTCTTAGTCTGGCCTGAGCAGTGTTTTTATGATCATTTTATTAGGAAGTGATAACATGTGTGGATTTTTTTTTTTTGATATCAGGACTTGCCAATCACTATGGAAACAAGCAAATATTTACATAGCTCAAATACTGATTAATACCTACTGGTTATTTTGACATAAAGTTACTGTTTGAATGTAAAGAATTTCTCCTGAATGGTAAAGTACTCTATTATAATTTATTTACATTTGTAATTTTCTCATCAGAAATTAATCCAACAACTAAAGCTTCCTCAAATTACAGCCATTTATGAAAGTCATTTTTTTTTTGCCAGAATGTGACTCAAACTCAAACGCTAAGTATTTTGAAAGCATGTCTTTAAATTTTAGTAGGAACAGTTTTATTACAAAATATTTTCCCTTAAAGGGAAAGAATACCGACCTTGTCTAACAGAACGTCCTTAAACTACTATGCGAAGGACTGTGCTATTCAGGTGGACTCTTTAAAGATGCTATATTTGTGTAGAATTTCAAAACAATAATCAGCTTAGAGTTTCACAGAAATAATTGGCCAAAAACATAAGCCATGGATTTTACCATCCTAGAACAACCCTGTCATCCTTCCTGAGGACAAAGCACGTTCAAGGAGTCTTCTTGTATTCCCCAACCTTTATGAGTTTGGGGTATAGATAATCATAATATCCTGGCTTAGTAGCCAAGATTTCTTCACTCTGTTATTATTATTATTATTTTTAATCCTGAGAAGTTTCTGAGGCTCATGAGGAATGACATGAAATGATCTTATGTGTAAATATGCTGTGTATTACTGTCAGGAGCAGAGGAAAATATTCTAAAAGCAAATAAAACAATGTTATGACTATAGGAAAACTACGAATCACTAAAAAGACCTAGAAAGTTAAATATATCACTCGGAAATGGCCTGGTTATTGAGAATCACCTCCCAGTGGCTGAATAACTATTGCAACTAACTAGAATGAAAACTGATTAAAGGAAACTGATTAAAGGAAAAACTTCCAAAGTTCTCAAAACCTCCAGTGGTATCTCAGCTTTTAAACCAGATAAACTGGCCTCTTCAAAATAAATTAGCATGAGGCAGGGGTGCTAGATGATGCACAGGGAAGTTGGGTAGAGTGACATTTTGGATTGACTTTACCTCACTTCTTTCAGGCCAGAAAAGATTTGACAGCAGCCTCCTAGGCCAATGATTTCTGCACAACTGGCTGCAAATCTAGGTGTTATTTGATGACAATTGGGCCTGAAAAACGAGTCAGAGAGAATCTTCTTTTCAAAGGAGAAAGTAAATAAAACACAGCACATTGATAGGAACTTGCCTTGCCTCAAAAGAAATCCTCCATTGGGGAAAAAAAAAAAGATTGATTGGGGGACTAAAATACAGAGTGGAAATTACAGTGAATATTGTTTCCCCAAAGATTTTTGGCCCCTTGAGGATTCGAATTGCATTTTCATTTCAACAAAATTTTGATTTATTTGTGAACTGGTTTTCAAAGAGCATCACTCAAATGAATGAAGTGAACAATAAATCTAAGTGGAAAGCTTGATATGGAAAGAGACAATGAAGAAACATTCTTATTTTCCAAGTTCTATGATGTTCAATTCAGTGCCACTTTGCAACAAATAGTTATTTTACAAAATTAGTCTCCGTAGACTCCAGCCAAGAGTAGAGGTCCAGGTCTCTGGACAATCTCTCTGAGGAGACTGGGTCTTGTGGTAACACTTACGGCACCGTGTTTCTCATATTATTGGATTGTGCTGTGGTAAAGCAATTTTGGTCTCAGATTGAACATTTCATTTCTCCTTTATTCAATTTCCTGATTATTCTTTCACCTCAGGTTTTATGTTGCTTCCCACTTATATCTGGCCTAGCTTACTCGAAATATGAATAGGAGCATAGGGGTATATTAAACCTTGCCTGTCTCCCCTACAGCTCTTGGTCAGAGTCTAACAGAATTTGTAACCAAGATGACACCTATTAACAGAGTCCAAGGCATGGGCAGGTGTGAGAATTCGAGTTGGCTGAAGCAGCCAATGAAACTACGAGCCAAACTCTGCTCTTTTGTATCCCTCGCTAATACAGAGACCTCAAGAACTACAGTTACCAGACAATACCCATGTCATTTACTTGTAAACTACTGGGGCAGCTGTCCATGTGGTAAAATTTCTGGATCCCCAGGGAAGCCCTTCCTGATTCTTCCCCTCTCCTTGTCCCACTCAGGTACAATACTCATATGCTTCCTGACTCCTGAAATATTTAGCTAAGGACAAAAATTTTCATTGCACAATTAAAGACATTTTTTTCAGCAGATCTATGATCTCATTGACATTGCTAAGGCTTCCAACAATGCGAGTTGCAATTCATTTCTGGCCTCTCCAGTGAGATTGTTGTCCGTGTTTTAGTTGAGATAGCTATCCAAGGTGCTGATGTCCTTCCTCTAGATCTCTTGATAATGTGTATGAATGTTCATGGCTGGTTCACCAGCTTTCCATGCACACATTTCTTTGATTATATATGTTAAGAATTGTTCTTTCTTACTCACACCATGCATCTCTCCATTATTCATTGGAATAACCTACACTTTAATTTTTTTTTTAAAAATAGTGTGATATTTTAAATTTTTAAGCGATGGTGCAATAGTTTGCTAAACTTGGAGTCTAGTTTTTTCTAAGACAAATGGTGGCACCAAGGGCAAATTGTTAAGCTGTCATTTCTTTATCTACAAATTAAGGATTCCACTAGGAACTTCATAGTGATCGTCAGGGTTAAATGAGATGATATGTGTAAAGTGAATTACAAGACTTAAAGTGCTATTCATTCTTTTACATTTAATATTTAGAGTAATATACAAGTGGGTAAGATAATTACTTTTTGTAGTTGACTAAAAGCATTATGATGTATGCTTACTTTCTATAGGCTCACTTAAAGCATCATACAACTCCAGTGGCAGACAAGATATCAGGATAACAACAATGCAACTTGCAGCTACTGTGACTGTAAGGCCAATAACATCAGCACGTAGGCGGTCTGCTAGCACAGGTTCTTTGATCTGCTTTTCTAAGGAAAGCAACTTTAAGGAGTTTACAATCTCACTTTAATCAAACATACATCTATCATTCACTTAGTTCAGGGAGAAAAGCCAGCATCCTGAACTTCAGAGCAAATACAAACAGAAAATATAAACACAGCAAATAACACAAATCAACAGACAGGCTTTTAGCTGTCCCAACAAAGTTATACCTACATAGTTATCAGAGAGGGAAGCACCAACATCTGCATTTCCAAAGCCAGAGGGCTCCTTAATGGCTACCCAGAGTCTCCACAGCAATGTACTTCCAATGAGTGAGCCCCAAACAAAATGCTGACCTCAGAGTATGTATATACTTCTTCACAGTCAGAGAGCTTCACATCTCTCCAGGGCTTCATACTTCTTGTGACCTAATTAGCAAAAGGGTGTAGGCCTTCCCACAAACCAAAGCAAGACTCAGTCAAAGGCACTTGATTGCCTTAGTGCTGAAAAGCACTCCCAAAAAAAGACAACAAAAAGTCCCACTTTGCTTGCCATTATGCAGGGATGCTATATACTTCTTCCTGTTCTTCTGAGATTTTGATCTCCTCTACTAGAGGAGATTAAGTATGGGGGACTGGGCTTTAGATTTAAAATGTGAATGTGAAAAATGATCTGTACATTTATACAACTTAGTATATTACATGTTCCAATGCTGCTTGTTTTGATTTTCTGTAAATATGATATGCATATATTTCAATAAATATTAATTAAACTCTACTAATTTTGAGAGTATTTGAAAAGCTGATAACTTTTTCTGGAATTCCTGCCTTACTTTTAATTCACTAAAATTTATTTTTTAAATATGGTCTATATAATTTGAAAACATTTCATGTAGTTTAGAAGTTTAGAGTATTTGGTGTAACAGTATATTTTAAAAACTGCTCTTAAATTTTTGTGGATTAATGTTATATCCACATGTTTGCAACCAAGAGTTTATTCTTTTGTCAAACTCTGGCTTAGTTAATTGGTTGAATTCTCAAGGATAATTTGAGGTCTAGGGCAGCTAGGTGGTGCAGTGAGTAGAGCATTGGCACTGGAGTCAGGAGGACCTGAGTTCAAATCTGGCCTCAGACACTTGATATACTTACTAGCTGTGTGACCTTCGGCAAGTCACTTAATCCCAATTCCCCTTTCTTCCTCCTCTAAAAGAATAAAAAAAGATGATTTTAAGGTCTATATTTGTTGCATGAAAATGCATTGTCTGTCAATATGTGAAAGACAAATTTCTAACATGTAATTATACCCATTAGATGATGTCTTCCCATGTATTCAATAAGGATTAAATTTTTCCAGGTTGTAATAGATGTGTTGCACAATTTCTACATACAATCCTTACATAATCCCCATTAATCATTATTCCAGGTTCCCTAAAGATAACCTTTCTATATTTTTGGTGACAATGAAAGGATTCTTAATTTCTGTTATAGATTCCTCCATTTCAATAAATGAGTTCTATTATTATTATTATTCATATCTTGTTCTCACTTTTTTGGTGGATATCAGATAGAAATGATCTAAGCAAAAATCACAATTCTATGATCATTTTATCTTTAATATACTACACACAATACTACATGAAGTTAAAATAACAATTTTTTATAACTGGATAACAGAATGTAAGCTCATCTTCTAATGACTCACTGAAAGCATCTTAGACAAAAGAGATAACAGGAGTGATGTATACCTTATACTGTTACCACATGTTTTTGTTTTTTATATTAGGTCTCTATACATTGAAGGTTTTTCATTCCATGTAGTTTGGAGATTATACATGCTTGGTATGACAATACCTATTAAAAATGTTATCCTTAAATTTTAATGGATTAATGTTATGACTTGGTGGACAGCAATTCTGTCTGTGACAATAGTGTTACTCAGTTTCAGTTTATTTGTTGAATTCTCAAGGATATTTTGGGGTTTGTATGTATAATATTGAGTTTTGCTGTCAGTTTACAAGTGATAATAATTTTCTGTTGTCTAATTTTAACCACCTGATTGTCTTTCAGGGCATCATTGAGATGGCATGGTGCTTTGGGACAACTTCAGTTTATCATGTACTTGCTAAATTTTTGCAGCCTTCAGTGATATGTTGCAATGACTATTGGTTTTAGAAGAATTCGTGAAGATTTATGACCTGTTTATTACATTACTTGAAAACGTTTGTCAATCTTTTTCCTCTTCTTTAATGAGGAAGTAAACATTTTTCTATAGATGTCTTGGAATGATGAGTTCTTCATTTTGTTAATGTTGCATGAACTTTTATTTGAATGCTTTCTAGATCTATAGTCATCCATTTTTTATTGTTCCAAAAGTACACATTATGATTGGTAGTGAGTAGTTTTCAAGTGATCTAAATGTATTCTTCCCATTAAACTTTGGGATGCCATATAGTCTCTTAAAACACAACCTTGGTTTCCCCTGGAAGACTTATAACTGCTATGTCTTACCTGGCAGTGGCCACATATATATGTATGTAATAATGTATGTATGTGTATATATTACATATACACATATATTATTGCTACCATTAATTCAATTTGGCTTCTTTATTCAAACCCAAAGCCTTCAGTCTCTAGTCTTCATTAACACAGATTAAGAATTTTACACTTATAGAGTACAAATGACATCTGAGTATCATTGAAGAAAATTTCTGGGAGATAAAACAACTTTTTAAATGACCTTTTCAGAGGAGTCATATTAATTACTATAATCCATGTATATCATGGATTTTTTTTTATGGAATTTTTATTATGCTTATCTTTTCCTTCAAAACTATACTCAGTTCTATTTAAGAGTAATGATAATGGATTGAAGGATATGCCAGATACATGGGGAAAAAAAAAGTTTTCCTCATGGATGCTACTTCTACTATCAATCATTCCAGAAATTATTCTGTTGTTATTTGTTTCAAATACAGAACAGTTTTCTGTGTGGAATTCATACTGTAGTTCTTTCACTATGTTTAGAGCTATTTTATATATTTGCAATACCATGCCTAAACTATTTGTATGAAATTGTCAAAGGTTTCATGATAGTCAATAAAGGCAGCACAATTTTTCTGTGTAGGTTATTTTTTTAAAATTTATTTTGAGTTTACAACACTCAATTCCACAAGCTTTTGAGTTTTAAACTTTCTCCCCCTCCTTTTTTCCCCTCCCCAAGACAGCATGTAATTTGATGTAGGCTCTGGATATACATTCACATTAAACACATTTTCACATTAGTCATGTTGCAAAGAAGAATTATAACCAATGGAATGAACCATGAGAAAGAAGAAATGAAACAAAACAAAAAAGAGAGAGCAAATGATATGCTTTGATCTGCATTCAGACTCCATAATTCTTTTTCTGGATGTGGATAGCATTTTCCATCATGAGCCTTTTGGAGTTGTCTTAGAATCTTGCATTGCTGAGAATAGCCACATCTATCAAATTTGTCATTGCACAATGTGGCTGTAACCGTGTACAATGTTTTCCTGGTTCTGCTTTCCTCACTCAGCATCAGTTCATATAAGCCTATTCAGGTTTTTCTGAAGTCCACCTGCTCATCATTTCTCATAGGACACTAGTATTCCATTACATTCATATACCACAACTTGTTCAGCCATTCACCAATTGATGGGCATCCTCTCAATTTCCAGTTCTTTTCCACCACAAAAAGAGATGCTACAAATATTTTTGTACATGTGTGTCCTTTCCCATTTGTATGATGTCTTTGGGATACAGCCATAGAATTGGTATTGCTAGGTCAAAGGGTATGCAAATTTTTATAGCCTTTTCGGCATAGTTCCAAATTCCTCTCCAAGACGGTTGGATCAGTTCACAACTCCACCAACAATTCACTAGTGTTCCAATTCTCCCACATCTCCAGCATTTATAATTTTCCTGTTTTGTCATGTTAGCCAGTCTGACAGGTGTGATGTGGTACCTTAGAGTAGCTTTGATTTGCATTTCTCTAGTCAATAGTGATATAAAGCATTTTTTTCACATGACTACAGATATCTTCAATTTCTTCCTCTGAAAACAAGGCAGTGCAAATGTTATGGTTCTTTGGGGGAGATAATTAAATATTTCCCTCAATTCATGGTGAGTTGCTTTTCATATCACCCTTGGACTTTTTGGCTCACCCATGTGTTTATAATTTTTTTTTGTAAGCAATAAATGCTGTGAATTCTTTGTACTAAGTATATAAACACAAAATTGGTCTGTATTTCAGAGGTCACTGGTGTTTTTTTTTCCTTTTGATAACAAAAGTTCCATGACTTCTGCGAAGAAAGATGATATCTAGCTTGCATCAGAAAGACGGTAAAGTATTTTGTTAACAACTCATCTACTACTATGAAATATTTGAGCTAGTAGTTATGGATCCTATTCAGACCTACCGCTTTTAGTTTTTCAAAGAAGCTAGAATTTCTTTCATTTCCCTTAATGTAACTATTCTGTCATTCGTTTTGTTAATGACCCACCTGCTTTCTCTTTCATGTTTGATACAACTTATGCTTAACTTGGACTTTCAACTAGATAGATGACAAGAACTATCCCACTTCTCCTATAGTGGTCCTTCTTTCTCCGGTAATATTTTTATTTTACAAACCTCTGTAGCATATTTTAAATTGATGCTGAATTGTATATTTTTTCTTTGCACTGCTTTGTCTCATATCACCTAAACTTTTAACTTTTATTTTTAATTTCTGATTAAATTTCGGACATTTTTGTTTTCTAGATGGCCTTCCATCTATTTATTTTTTGTTACCTTTGATTAGGTGACATAGTGTCCAACTTGTCTACTATACACAACGAACTATTAATGTAATTTAAAATATCTTTCCATATGGCTTAAATACTTTTCTCAAGTTACTTCTGCAATGATGGTATTCTATGCCTTTCTTTCAGAGAATTGCTAAGTAGCTTCACCTTTCTTCTACTGGTCTTTATTATTGCAACAGCCATTACATATATTTATGCAGACAAGTGCTGCTAAAATGCTTTTAAACTCTATTATGTATTGTAGAAGAATGCATTTGTTTATAAAAGTTATAGCAAACAATACATTTTGGGGGATTATTCTTTTTCCTAGATGATCTATGAGTTGGATTTGTGCCCTCAAACACAAAATTTTCATTCTAAGGGTGCCTATCTCCTTTGCAACATCCCATGAGTCATTGGAATCATTTTTGCCATCTATTTCATTGCTTAAGGGCTACTGTATAGGAACACATGGCCTGACTAGAGCAGAAGGATGAAGGGAAGGATATGAGGGTTCCCTTATGCTCTGCCCTTCAGTGCTTATTCTTTCCTTTACAGGTAAAAGAGAAGCAGGCAATATCTACTCTTTCCTTCATTTCTCTTTCTTTCTGATGGGCAAATCAGTAGGTAGCAGATCTACTTTGCCATGTGATATAGTGGATAGAGGACATTCCAGATGCAAGCATTGTTTGTCTGTCTCTCCTTTCTGTTCCTCCTCTCTCTTTTACATTCTCCCTTTCTCCCCTACTCCCCTCTCTCCTTCCTTTTCTTTTTTCCTCCTTCCACCTAGGAGGCACACAAAGCCTTGTATCAAATTATACCCAGCTGGGCCTGGGGAAGGTCACATGATTCCATTCCATTTGTAGAAATCCATGTGAGTTTGTGTTTTAGGGTTGCTGTTAAGAATGGTATCTATAATTTGGAGGCTTTTTAAAGATAAATTTGCTTATTTGTACCTAGGTAGAAATTCCTTAAGTCCATATACTTGAAAGTCCTCATTAGATATTCTTTTCCTCAATCTCTATTAAGCATAAGTCTTCTATGCTAATGGATAGCCAACCCAGTATACTAGTGTTCAATTCTTTTTAAAATAGATTTTTATTAATACCTTTTTTAATGCACTTTACAGATTTTCCTTTATATCCTTCAACTGCCCTCCAGCCAACCTCTTATAATAAAAAATGTTTTTTAAGGGAAAAAGAAAAATTCATAAAAATTATTCAATATATAGAAAATTTTTAACATTATATACAATGTTCCATAATCACAAACCTTCACTTCACTTCCCCCTCCTCTGCCCCACCTCTGCAAAGGAGTGTTGTGGGAGTGTCTTCTCATATCTCTCCTATGGGCCTGTATTGTCCATTACTTAAAGATTCAAAGAGTTGATGACTGGGAAGAAAGAGTAAGCTGAACACCCAAATCTTTTCCTGGAGTGGTAGGTGTTTGAATGGGTCCGATCACTATCTTTCACATATAGTCAAAAAGAATAAGTTTAAGGCAAAGAAATGTAGCGTCCTTGAACTACTGAACTAGTTATATCATGCAAAATTGTCATTTTTTTGGCCAAGGTCTTCTTCCCTCTCATTCTCATATGACCCAGAAAACTTTGTTTTCCTGAACTTCCCAATAACTTTCAATGCCCATAATTCTTGCTAAGAAGGAAACGGGAAGAGGAAATAAAGGCTAGGGACACCAGAAGATGAATTTCACAGTTTTATCTGCAACTGCCCCTAAACTAATTCCTCAAAGAAAGGAGTTACATACACTCTCCTCTGCACCTCCCCATTCCCAGCCCAGTTTCCCAATAAATAAATGGCACCAATCACCTTAAGGATTGTGCCAGTTCTCCCTGTGATAAGAAAGCTTTCACTATTTTTTGTTTTACCAGGCTCCCTCACTAATGACTTATGCTAAGCTATGTCTGCATTACGGTAACAAAATCACAAATTGGAAAATGTCTAAATCAAGTAGCAATTAATGCATCATAAACTACTTCACATTCCTGGGTAATAAGTTGCACATTACCTACATGAGTGACAAATTTAGAAAGCCAAGCAAGCTCTGGTCTAGGTCTGAAAAAAGAGAGGAAAAAAATCTCCTTACTAGGTTATTGTAGGGTGTGAAAGACACGCTGTTGTGGAAAGGCAGTGTGAATCCATATTATGCAGAAATCAATGGATACCCAATCTTTCCAGGCTGCCCAAGGAGCTGTGTGACAAGGGCACAGTACTTCTCCTAATCAAGCAGGTTGTATGAAAGCCCAGAGTCAAGCTGAGCCTGATATATCCAGCTGTACTTTGTTTGCTACTTAATGGAGCAGGTCATAGTTATAACACCCCAAAGAAATCAACCAGTCGCAGCCTGAGGAGCACAGAGGAAGTGTGGGAACTCCAGCAGCTCTATATTAAATCACTCCTATAGGTCAGCCACAGAGAAAGGACTCAGGGAAATAATAAGGCAGTGTCATTCTGCTGTCTATGGTTATGATTTTTCCCTCAGGGAAGGGAGTGGAGGTGGGGAGGAGAAGCAGTTTGGCTCAGGAAATGGTTTTGTTGTTTTCCCCTTTCCTTATACATTATGAAGCTCCTAGCAGGGCATCAGACACTGAACTTTGGCTCCCCTTCTTGCAATACACCAATAAGGGAGTTTATACCACAGAGTGACAGTGATAAAAGGCCAATTCAGAGTGGGAGAGGGGGCAGCAATTTTCCCTAGCTCCAAATTTTCATCTCTTTTCCTCTCTTTTGTAACTCTTGACTTCTTTCTCCCCTTTATGATATATAGATATCCAGGTAGCACTGGGCCATCCGCTCAGAAGGGGTTGTGGTAGGAGTGAAGAAAAGGGAGGAACAACCCAAGCTGTTGTTCATTTATGCACTCCTCCTGTCACTGCCAGAGATTTGTAGCAAGAGTGATGACCACTGCCCCTCTGCCTGGCATGCATAATGTCCTTTGCCATGTCACAGAGGCAGTGAAAACAGGGTGACTTCCTCTGATCTTTTACCTTCCTGTTCATTGGCAAAAACCGAGCTCTTTATAACACCCAGGCTTTTACCTCTCCTATGTCCTTAAGCCAGGTAGAGTCCTTAACATACAGTGAATGCAGTCAAGCCTCTGGGATAAATGCACCAGATACATAAAGGTGCCTGGGAAATAGATATATAGATTAGCCAGAAGATTGACAACTTGCCTGAATACAAGTATGTTTAAGAGAAGCAGGGCAAAAGAAATCAGTGCTCTATCGATTAGAACACCAACTACTGTTCTCTCCCAGCACCACAGGGCAAGGAGAAATCTTTACTGGAGGTCGAAGAGCCAGAGCTTGGTGACCTGCAGATTCTTTCCACCAAAATGTGGTGCAGATTCTGTAGAAAAAGCTGGGAGTTGTGATCATTAACACTCTGTTATTGTATGAAACCACTTCCAGTGACAAGGTGTAAAGGCAAAAAAAACTGAAGTGGTTGCTGAAACCCCTGGCTTCCAGGCGAGTGTATTCCCTTGAGGGACAACTACAAAGGGGGAGGGTGAAGATGACAGAAAAGGGAGACACCCATCTCTCAAAGTCTCAAGGGGAGCAACACCAGATGGACCTCAGGTTTTTGCTTCTTGGCAATAGGAAGGTGAAATTACTCCTTTCGCTAGGGTGAGGAAAATGGGAAATCTAGTTAGCTGAAACTACTTTTTATTTAGGTTTCAGTTAGTCAAGATCTTATTTTGCTCAATAATGAACTATTGCTCACTTTGAAATGCACACAAACTTCCCTTTTCTTAATTCAAATCCATTTAAAAAAAGACTCTTAAGTCACTATAATGGTAAAACAGAAGTTAAGTGGGAATATCCAAAAGACCCAGGAGAGAAATATGAAAAATGACACCTCTGCCCACAAGAAGCTTATACTCTATTAGATGGATATAACATACATGCAAGTGAATCAGATTTCCTTGGTGGCTGTCATTTCTGATTCATCAGACATCCCACATACTGCATCACCAACTGCCAAACATTATTGTTTTTACCTCCACAAAATCTCTACCCTGTGGCTTCTCTCCACACACAGCCACTAGGCTAGTTTAGGCCCTTCAAACCTCAGCTCTGGGCTGTTGCCGTAGCCTCCTAATTTGTCGCCTTGCCTAAGTCTCTTCCCTCTCTGAATCATCCTCCACACTACTGTCAAAGCAATTTGCTAAAATTCAAGTCACCCTACTCAATAAACTCCGGGGCCTCCCTATCATCTCCAGTATCATATATAAACTTTTTGGAACCTAAAGCCCTTGACAACCTGGCCCCCAATCAACCTTTCTAGTCTTTCTATGTATTACCCTCATTTATATTGGGAAAGATTGAAGGCAAAAAGGAAGGAGGATGGCAGAGGGCGAGATGGATAGAGAGTATTATGGAAACATTGGACATGAACTTGAACAGACTTTGAGAAATACAGGAGGATTAAAGGACCTTTGGACATCACTGAATCGCTGAAGGAAAACAACAGCTCATTCATATACACTACAGTCAAGTCAAATTGGCTATTCCACTATTCCTAATATGGGGTAGTGCATCACCCATTCTTTTATTCAGACTTTTTCCCATACTTAGATTGTACTTCTTCAGCTCTGCTCTTAAAATCTTGTTTTCTTCATGGCTGTCTATTCTATTTTGGCATAAAAAAGAATCTTTACTACAACAAAACTAATGAGTGGCATCTGACTTCTGCTAAATCTCCAATGAGGTCTTCAACTCATTTTTCATTTATGCTTACCAATCTCCCTACCTTCATAAAAAGAAATGCTTTTTGGAGAGTTGGGAAGACAATCAGGAACAGTTGGTCTTAAAATTATTGTGTATTTGTATAAATAATAGCCTTGACAATCTGACAATTTAATTAGAAAATGTTCAGGGATAGAAATCGTCCAGGGACACAGAACCACTTCTAAGAAATCCAGATGGGATCTCAAAAAAGAGGAGAGAACTTGGTCTCTAAACAGGGTCCTTACAGTTAGTTGACATACCCAAAGGAGAGATGACCTCTCTAACAAGTCCGAATCATCATATTCTGCCCCAGAGAGTCATGGAAGCTTGTTTCATTGATTTGGGGTTGCATCTTACAGTTTGTTGTGACCCTCAATTTTCATTTGTATTTCAGCAATGAAGAAAGTAGCCCAAAAGTTTGCAAGTAGAAATTCTCTTTCTTAGTATAACTATTTGGATGATAATAATAGTGATATTGCAATGATACCCTTAAGTAACTGGAAATCAGTTAAAAAGGACTTTCTGTTAAATGAAATCTTACTTTTTCAACTGTTGAACATTAGGCTTACAAGGGAAAATCTCAAGAAAATAATCTGGAAATCAAGTAGTTAAGTAAGCAATTTCTAGGCTATGATCTGAGAGCAGGACTCATTAAGTCTAGTTCCCTATATCCTCTATATCTATAGAACTATACAATGAAAACATATTCAGAATGATTCCCTGGAGGTCCTTCAGTTCGTCAATGATTTGTAATATTAATATACCCAACTTACTGAGACAGGGACACAAATTTATATGTTTTAGAAAGATCCTCAAGA
>CM053622.1:317236834-317262820 GCA_028646595.1 Phalanger gymnotis | reverse complement strand
CCTTCCTTCCTTCCTTCCTTCCTCCCCCCCCTCCCTCTCCCTCTCCCTCTCTCTTAAGGGAAAAATCCCTTAGTTCTCTGCAACAGGCAAACCGGAAATTCACTTAATTTGTTGCTCATCGCTTTGTCCTATAAACTCAAATACTTATTAACGCTGTAAATATGCCTTTTTACTGGCTGTCTGACAGCTCCCATGCTTTCTGTGCTGTCTCCTTAAACATTTATGAGTGTTCATGAATATGCAAATCCACAATCTAATGTCTGCAAATGGTTGCAAGTACAAATGCTATGTTAATATTTCATACAGTGATGGGAACAAATCAACAATCATAAATTTTGAACAAATATGTTGCTTCATTAATAACTAATGAGGCAGTGCACAGGGATGGAGCTTTGGCATTTAATACTCCAAGTGGTGTTTAAAAAGAGCTTATCAAGCATACTTACTGAATAAAACAGCTACGCTAGGGCCTGTGGTTTGCATTTTGGCTCCTGGATGAAAGATTCAGTGATTCCGACCTGGATCTATTATCTTGTTTTGAAGTCTTTAATGAAATCTGCAAACTGGAAGGGACCTAGAGATCAACTCATCTAACTCTCTCATTTTACAGATGAAGAGAATGAGGCCCATAGAAATGACTTGGTCTCTGTGATGTGGCTAATTTGTGACAGAATTAGGACCAGAGGGTTGGGCTTCTGACTCCAAGTTCATTGCTTTTTTCATCAACCAAGCTGGCTCCTCTTAGCTGATGACAGTCTCCCTCAGTCTCTTTTCTTCCCGGATATTATAGTAAGTTCCCCTATATCCATACATGACAGGGAAATGGAGCATTCTGGTTAATTGAATATTTAAGCTTATTGAGAATTATCATATATGTCAGACAAGGATTAATTCAAGGAATTAGGAAAACAAGCGTGATATAGTCTGGTCCCGGGCCCAGCTGATATGATCTAGTTATTTGACCATATGCAAGTTTCTAATAATCTTGAGCCTTGGTTTCCTCATTTATCAAATGAGTGGATTTGGCTGAATGATTTTCAAGATTCTTCCCAGTTTCTATACTTCCACTGATGTTTTCATCTTTCATCAATCAGAAGACGCTTTAAACAGGGCCCTGTACAGGCTCAGTTTCATCATTAAAAGCACCAAGTAGAAGATGCTGGAGAAAGGGCTAAACACCGATGACTTATGGTACGTGTCTCCCACCCAGTTCATTACTTTTTTGCAATGATTTCTCCAGGTCAGTTTTTCTTAGCTCTATTCTCTTCATAAAAGAAGAGAGAATGAAAAATAAAAATTCTGGTTATCTGGGTTCCAGAAAAAGCAGGCTTTACTGTGGTATCTTCTGCCTTTCAAACAGGATAAATTCCTGAGCCTCTTTGCTACATTTTCCTTTTGCTATGACAGTTTTTTGCCTATCCATTACTGTCCATTAGCCAGGTAGGCAGGCCCTTGGATGAGATATGGTAACTTTGTTGGTCCTTTGAGTAAAGACCAGAATAGTAACAGTGGCACTAAAAGGACGGGGAGAAAATTTGAAACTCAAAAACTTGTGGAACTGAGCGTTGTAAACTAAAATTAAAAAAAAAAGTTAAAAACCCAATGGTACAGGTAGTTGCAGTGTACCAAATAACTCATCAGTGCTCAGAATGGGTGATTGCACTTACCTAATAAAACAATAACCCTGAGTGGGGAGTTTTGTGTCATGGGTCCGTCCCCTTTATCAGCCTGGTGAAGTCTATAGACCCCTTTGAAATCCACACTCTCATCAGAACATTTTTAAAACCATAAGATAGAATATATGAAATTTCAAAGGAAACCAATTATATTGAAATAAATCTATTTTTTTAATCTCAGTTCTCAGAACCCACCCCCCTCCAGCTTCTGATGGATCCGAGGTTGAGAACCCTTGTCCTAGAAAGACTTAGACACTGGATAGAATACAATTAATTAATAAATTAAACATTATAACAACAATATATTATTATTGTAGATTTATATATCATTACGCATTATATATAATTATATATCCATAGAATATATTTATAATAATAATAAATAAAATTTTAATAATGTAACAAATTGCCTGTGTTTATAAGTTATAACTCAGTGGCAACGTAGTCCCATGAAAAGAGCCCTGGTCTAGAAGTCCTGAAACCTGTTTTAGTCCAATTTTTACCATAACCTAGCTTAGTAAACCTGGACAAGTCAATTTATGTCGATGAGTCTCTGTTTCTTCATCTGTAACAGAAGGGGTTCAAATTAATAATCTCTAAGATCCCTTCCAAGGATAAGATTCAGGGCTCGAGTGTCTGGGTCCAAGGTGGATTCATGTAACAAAAAACTGCAGTTTAGTGGGTCACTTTATAGTTAAGCACCAGTATATTTATTTGGGCTTTTATCTTTAGTGTGCAAATTATTTTGTTGAATGTGGTTGTCTTTTTATATGGCATGATATCCTTGTGTCTTCTGCAGATTTCCATTTTTTCAGTTTCCCAAGCTAACACATCCTCTGGGGAGAAGTAGAAAAGAGTTATATTTGGTCATTTGGCAAAGCAAAATTTTGAAAGGAAGAAAATAAAGCAAGACCTGGAGATGGAAGGAAGTTCTACCAGTGAGCCAAGGACATGGCTTGGTCATCTAAGCCAAAAATGAGCACAGCCGATGGATCTTACTATGCCTCATTGCAATGGAACAGAGAGGTCATAGTGAGAGTCATGAAGCAAAGACCAAATCTTCTGTTGGACCCCGGCTCTCTCAAGATTCTCAAATACAGATGGTGTAGCGAAGGCAGAGCGCCTGAGCCAAAGTCTGTCTGAACTCAGCCCAGACCCAGGAGCCAATCTGTGTGGGGATTTAAAAAAATGCTGCTAGGGACTCCAGACTGACATAAGGGTGGTGGGTGGTGGTAGTAGGTGGGGGATAGGGGAAGAGGTCTGTGGATTTTTCACATCTGAATGGTAAGAGAAACAATTGTAGACACTAAAAGGCAGCTGGTGAGTAATGCTGGAGATCGGGATAAAAAGGAATGTTTATAAGAGGATATACTTATTCTGGAGAACTTTTTACCCTCCTTGTCCCTTTATGAACTCTTCCAACTTACTTTCCCCCAGAGTTTTCCTCATTTGCTTCTAATGCTGAAATGCACACTGAATACTCATCTTATTTCAAGGGGTGGGGGGAGGAGTAGAGGTTTTAAAAGAAAGATATTTGGAATTTCTTTCCTTTTAAAAAAATATAGTGAGAGGTAGCCTGCTGTATTGAATGGAGGATTGGCCTTGAAGTCAGGAAGACTTGGGTTCAAGTCCTATCTCTGGTATACTTGTTGTATGACCCTGGACAAGTCACTTAATCTCTCATTGCTCTAGGCAACTGTCTAAGACTTTAAGTTGCAAAAAAGGTACCAACATCCATTGGTAAAGGGAATTTCCTCACCTGAGAGCTCTTGACGCCAGTGACAGCACAAATCTGGTCCCCATAAGTGAGATGGTATCATAAAATTGAAAGGATTTTACAGGTCATGCATGCTAACTGCTACCTGAGCTACTCAGACCCATCAACAACATTCTTGCAAGTTGTCATTCAAACTCTGCTTGGGCACATACACTGGTAGGAAACTTATCATTTCCTGAGGCAGCCAATTCCACATTTAAATAGCCCTAATTGTTAAGAAGTTGTTTGTTCTATTGCTAACCTCCATCTTTTTCTTATAAGATTCCCTTTCCATTTAATGTCTTCTAAGTAGTGGCTAACTATATGTTGGTCAATTCTTTCACTTTATAGAAGGAGCTAATCTATTTTTGATGTTGAAATCTGTAAGACTTCTTATGTCGACCCTAATCTTTAAAAGGCCACACTTGCACATGTTTTACAAGAATATATTTTCACTCCTAAAAATCATTACAAAATGAGTGGAATGGCATCTATTAAAATTATTCTAAATATTGCAATCAATATGAGGGTGAATTTCCAAAGAGAAAATAATCCCAAAGGTACACATTTCTATTTTCAGTCTCTAGCATGTAATATACCTTTGAGAGCCAACAGTGTACTATTGGTCGTCCTCTCCCTCTGCTTAGATGGTTCCTCCCAGAACTTCTATTTAAGGAGGGTATCCAGGCCATTCCTCCAAGATGCACCCCACACTTCTTCTCCTGGGTACGTTTGTCCTTCCCTTCCCCTACACCACCACCCTAATCCTCTTTTCAGCTTCCTTTTATGCATTATCTTCCCCCATCTTGATGAAAAGGACTGTCTTTCTTTCTGCTTGTATTTGTATTCCCAACACTTAGCACAATGCCTAGCACATAATACATTCTTAATAAACATTTGTTGACTAACTTCCTAAATTCACTAGTGATCTGAAAGAATGTGTCTTCTAATGACCCCCAATTTATCATAAGGGTCCAACCATCTAAGAAAGGGAAAATCTGGTACATAAGAAGTGCTTGTAACCAGATGAGTTTTTTCTGGGTTTCCTGAACATGACTCATACTTTCCTACCACTGTATAATTGTTCATATAGAGATTCCAACATATTTGAATCCTACTCGTTTTTCAAGACCCAGTCAAATACCACCTTTTTTTGTGAAACTTGACCTGTCCATCCAGCCACACTATCTTTTGTATTCAGATATTATTAATTTACTATTTATATTTTGACGGAAAGAAATCTAGGACTAGTTGTCAAGAAACTCAGGTTCTGTCCTAACTAGATTTTGGGCAAATTGTGTATCTCTGTAACATAGTTTACTAAAATCGAACACAGCAATTTGATGATCAGTAACGTACCATCTGCCTTTAACATTCTGTGGTTCCATATAGTACATCATGTTAGTTTTTTTCATAGGTATGTCAGTTGACAGGTATTGGTCAAGTACGTACTATGTGCCAGGAGCTGTGTTGAGTTCTGGGAATACAAATAAGGGCAACAGCAATACCTGCTTCAGGGAGCTTACATTTGATGGGAGAGAGAACATATACATAACTAGGTATATATAAGATTTATACAGAGTAGATGGAAAGTAAGCTGAGAGGAAATGCCACTAATAGCTGGAAGGACTAGGAAATACTTCTTGGAGAAGGTGAGATATGAGCTGAGTGATGAAGGAAACCAAGGAAATCAAAAAGCAATGGCGAGAGGTTAGAGTATGCCAGGCATCTAGGAAGGCCAACCAGTTCTGTACAGGGATGGGAGACAGTGGCTGCATTTGAGGGAATGCAAATAGGCCAGTGTAGCTGGATCAGGGAATAATATGTAAGAAAACTAGACGGGTAGGAAGAAGCTTTCTACCATGAAGAGCTTTAAATGCCAAATAGCTTATATGTAACCCTGGAGGTATTTGGGAACTACCGGAGTTTATTTAGTAAAGGAATGTGGTTAAAGGACAATGCATGTATATGTGTGTGCTAGATATGGCCAGATCTATGTCTTAGAAAACTCACCTTGGTAGCTGAGACAAAGAATGAAATAATCCCATACTAGCTGAAACAAAGAATGAAGCTACTCCTACTTCCAAGAAGCTTACTTTCTCTTACCTTCTAGAAGGAGCTGGTGGCACAGCAGTTAGAGCACTGGATTTGGAATTTTTTTTTAAAAAAAAGACCTAAGCTCAAATCTGGCCTCAGATGTTTACCAGCTATATCAGCTTGGGCAAATCACTTAATCTCTGTTTGCCTCAGTTTCCTCAGCTGTAAAATGGGAATAACAGCACCTACCTCCCAGGATTGTTGTGAGGATTGAATAATAATTCTACACAACTTAGCATGTAGCAAGCACTATACAAATGTCAGCTATTATTAGTCCAATGAACGTATAAAGCAGATCTGTCTTGGACCCCATTCAAAACCATTTTAATGCTATAGTGCCAAGAAGACCTCATTACAGGACTGTCTCATCTGTAAGGTAAATCCTGAGGTAAAGATATCAAATGCTATTTTATAGTAAGGATAAAATAGAATTTTGACA
Organism: Phalanger gymnotis; assembly: GCA_028646595.1. Taxonomy (NCBI): domain Eukaryota; kingdom Metazoa; phylum Chordata; class Mammalia; order Diprotodontia; family Phalangeridae; genus Phalanger; species Phalanger gymnotis. The sequence continues at coordinate 317,256,852 of CM053622.1, read as the reverse complement.
CACACTTTAAATTATTATCCAACTTTACACCCCACATCGTTGGGATCCGATGGTCATTTGACACTTGAAAAAGAAAACAGTAGGACATAAGCTCCTTGAGAGAATCGTTCAGTCTGTTTTTCTATTCTCGGCACCAAGTATGGTGACGTGTATATAGTCAGCACTTAGGAAATTGAGTATCAACAAATGAATCCATTCAGAGCTGGAATAAACATAAGGACATCATTTAGTCCATTATCCCGATGAGGAACTTAGGCTCAGGCAGGTTAAATAATTGGCTCAAAGTCACACAAGTAACAGATGGCAGAGTCAGGATTTGAACCTAGATCCTCCGAGTGCAAAGATAGCATTTTTTTGCACAATACTAATGTTTTTAGAATTGAAATGGAAAGAAACAAAAACCTTTTCATTTCTGTACTTGCTTCTCCCCTTTCTCCAAGAAACAAAACAAAATCAACCAAAAATAAACGACAATCAGTAATGAAAGAAAATTAATCCTACAAGAGTCAATTATATCTTTTTTTGGGGGATGGGTGGAGAAGGAGGCAATCAGGATTAAGTGACTTGCCCAGGGTCACATAGATAGTGTCTGAGGGTGGGTTTGAACTCAGATTTTCCTGACGCCAGGGCCAGGGCTCTATCCACTGTGCCACCTAGCTGCCCCTTCAACTAAGTCTTGAAATAAGTGCTAAGATTTCACCCCCATCCTTGACTCTCAAATATTTTGGATCTGATTAGCATAAGAACGTAATTTCCTTGAGGGGAGGCAAGATTTGTTCCATTTTTGTCTTCATGTTCCCAGCACCTAGCATAATACTTGGCACATAGGAGACCTTCAGTAAATACTTCTTGGTTGATTGGAGTGATACTTACAAGTTAAAACTTAATGAGGTGCTCCTTGAAAGTAAGCACTGTATTTTTGTCAAAATAGTTGGGTAATCTTCAGCTTGAGCCTGCCTTCCCCTAGACCTAAAGAAGCCACTTACTGGAAAGAAACTAAGAGGCCCAATTGTGCTTATGGGAACCATAGTAGCCTTTAACAAATGCCAAGGTGTTGTCTTCCTCAGAAACCCAAACTGCAAATGGGCTATTATGATAGGAGCACTGACAGGGATTTCCATGTTGGGTAGATTCCCTAAGTATCACTGAATAAAGTGGTTCCCGCCCCAAGAAGCAAAGGCCTTTTTTATCTCTGATTCTGCCTTGAGATGACCTGACCATTTCCCTCCCATTGGTGGAAAAATAAACATTTGAGAAAATCCTGGGTCTTCTCACTCTGTGATTCTGAGCCCTTCTGTATTTGGGGGAGGGAGGTGGGGCCTTCCAGAGAGGGATTTGGCAAGCAGCAAGCTTGGGGCGATGGGAATACGTGTTTACTGTTGATAACATAGACTAGAAAATCTCAGTGAAAAATATTCTAGTTAGCAATTTTATGGGATCTACATTCTCTTCCCCATCAGCCCCCGCACCCCACCCCCACCCTTTCCATCCTGGCAGCTGTGGGGATGTGAATGACTGCAGCAATTCAGTGCATGTGACAAACCCTTAATTTATACATTTAAGCAAGAATGCAGTTGTTGTGGTTTGAACTTTGACTAATATTTTATAGTTTAGTATGATTTCGTGAAGATGTATCCAGTAGGATACCTGTGATGTAGGCATCCTTGATTCGATGTTAACATTTCCTCTTTAGGGACTGTTAACTCTGACGTTGTCTCCTTAGTAACCAGCAAAGTTCACTGGTGGTAGCACAGTTACTTGAACTTGAATCCCTGGAGGAATAGAAGGTAATCAAGAATGTTTCCTAGGTCATCCTTAGCTTGGATGCCTCTCGAATCTCAAGTAATTTGCTTCTTGTACTTTAATCAATGCTGAACTACCATAAATATAAATCTGTCATGGTCCTTATACTTTCATAGATGTAACTTTTTATTCTCCCCATTAGAGGATTTAGAAGAAACAGCAACATAGTTCCATTTCTATGCTTAACCAGAAACTCGAAAGAATTGGGTGTCTTTTGAAGGTCTGCCATGGAATAAAATGCATTAGAAGTAAATCCATTTCCTCAACTTTGCTGTGAACTTGATAATCCCATTGTGAGAGCTACTGAACTCACAGAAGAGCTCAGGAAGCAAGAAGGAAGACTTCGGTTTTCATTTTTTTCCTTCCGTTGTTGAATCCTGATAGTGCTGGAAAAATGAAGCCCCCAGTTCAAGTACATTCTTGTTATTGAGACAGACTCAGGCAAGTCTGCTGAGTCCCAGCACACAGTCGTTACAGAGAGACTTGCCTGCTTACTAACAAATTGCCTTCTTGCTTTTCTCATCACTCCCACTCAGCAAAAGAGGTTCACAGCAGGTCCAGCCAAGCCAGTAAACGTCAAGGGAAATGGAGAGAGGTCAAGGAGCTCTCTTGTTTGTACCTGTGGGTTTGTCTTAGATGGACCAAAGCACAGCAAACAATTCCATCATTTATCTTTAGGGGAGAGAGAAGAGGATGGTGACAAACAGCAAGAGCTTGTTAAAAATAGCAGCCCTTGTCAAAATGTCTTTCTTTTATGAGTTTGGTTTGGAGATTGATGGCATTGGGGAAGCATATGAAACTCCTTTTCTTTCACAAGGCCGGACCATTTTTTTAAAGACAAACTTTCATCCCTCACCTAACCTGACATGGTGATATTACTGTTTATGGGCATCATTTTTACCCTTTGACACCATTTGTCCCTCAGCAACTGTTCCTTCTTATTTGGCAGCCTTTTCATTCATTCCCTCTTCTTGGGACTGCCACTAGCTTTTGGAGCTATCATTTAAGCATAGTTTAAAAAGATCCTTCCCTTTCCCCACCTAGGTACAAAGATAAACCAGTGAATCATTCCTGGAGTGCCCTGCCTGCATTTGTTAGTACCGTTTCAGTTTTTTAGTGATGTTGATAATTTACTTTTGATGCTAATTAATTACAAGTAATCATAAAAGCAAATTAAAAGCACTATGCTTATAGCAAGTCTTCTTATGCTGCTGAAATAATGCATCTTTATGCATCTGTTTACTTGCTATGTTAAAAAAAAGTAATAGTCTACATTCATAGAAAAACAACTTTAGTGCCCTGTACTGTTGCCGTAAACCATTATCTGTTGCTTGTTTTGTTGGTGGTGGTGTGGTTGTTGTTTTAGGATTGGAAGGGAACTACAGCAGGTGAAATGGACTGACACATTTCAGAATTAGCTTAGATGTTTGGGTTTGGGATTGGGGATCTTGTTTTGTTTATAAAGAGAATTAAGAAAGGTTTTGGGTCTCTTCTTAGATCCTCAAGTCTTTTGATAATGCTGTATCCCAGGCATGAAAAACAGGGGCCCACTACCTCCCATACTCTTTTGGTTATAGGAGAGTTTGACTTTCTGAGTTCCCTCTATAGCAAACAATCTGGTCTAATCCAGCAAGCATTGATTAAGCACCTATTATGTACCATGGACTGTGCTAGGCACTGGGGATACACAAACAAAATAAAAAGCCATCCCTCCCCTCAAGGAGCTTAAATTCTCCTGGGAGAATACAAGAATCATCAGAACATATAATGTGTAGTATGAAGGGACCTTAGATACAATCTGTCCCAACATGCTCATTTTCCAAATGTGGAAACTGAGGTACAGAGTTTAATTGACTTAACCAAAGCAACCCATGTAATAAGTGGAAGGATTCCAACTTAGGTCCTTTGACCCCAAACCCAATATTCTTTCCACTATGCCATACTTTAACACAAAATATATAAGTTTAATTGAAAGAAGGAAGGGATCATTGACAGCTAGGCAGATTAGATGAACCTTCTCAAAGGGATAGACGATGGAAGAAACGTTACAGGAATCTAGGGATTCAAAAGACCAGGTGAGGAAGAAGTGTCTGTCTGTTAGGAATGGAGAGGTAGAAAGTTGAGGATGGGGGCACAGACTAGTTTGTCTCACGTGCACAAATTATGAAGAAGGGGTGATGTATAATGAGTTTGGAAAGGTAGACTGGAGCTAGACTGTGAATGTCTTTCGCCGACAAGCTGAGGAATCAATATTTTATCCTAGAAGGCTCTTGAGCAGGGGTTAATCACAATCAGACTTGTGCTTCAGGAGGATTGTTTTGGCAGCTCTGTGGGGGTTGGATTGGAAAGGAGAATGACCAGAAGTTTGAGATCCAATCACAAGGCTCTAAACGTCATCCAGGAGAGAAGTGAGGAAGATCTGAAGCAGGGGGATGGCTGGGTGAGTGGAGAGGAAGGAATAGATATTCAACAGACTCTAGAAGTAGAATCTGAAAGATTTAGCAAATAATTGGGTAGGGGACAGGTTGTAACAGAGAAGGATGTATTAAGGATCACTCAAAAGCTATTCCTGAGCAGAGACTCCCTCTATAGCCTACCCAACCTATGGTCTGCCTGCCTTTGCTTAAAAGACTTCCAGTGAAGGGAGAGCTTGCTACATGCTGAGACAGCCCATTTCACTTAGAAGAATTTTTTCAAGTCTCTCTATGAGTGCCTCTTCAACTTTTGTGCTCAGGACTTATCAGTTCTGACTTCTCTACTTGGAGCTCTGTTAGTAATAGAAGCTAGTTAGGGGTAGATTTGGCATGGAGGAATGGATGTGGGAATAGGGTATACTTGTGATGGTGAATAGAGAAGAGGAGTTTTTGCTATTTATCCAAAGTCTAGGGAGTGGGATACTTAGCATTTATATACACTCCCCAACCCATTCCTGTTATGAGGTGGTTTGTTTGCCCCTGAATATGTTTGAGTAGGTTGAGTGTATTGACTCAACCCAAACATTAGATGTTAACTAAATAAGACAATTCTTACTAGTTCTGGTCTCAGGAGAAGGAGATCCAGATCCGTGTGACCTGAGCTTGGAGGTTAGATCCTGAGGTGATCCTGATAACCAGAAGTTTCAAGATCTTTGACTTTAGCATTGCTTCAGTTTGTGAGCAACTGGCTGAATAGTTGGAGGTCATGAAGAGGTTCACTGTGCTGAGTATCTAAAATTAATGTTGTCAGTTTGTGTACATGCAGTCGTGTGATTTCAGTGATGTAAGAAGTTCCAATTTCCAGTGAGCAAACTCTTTCTACCAGTGCGGACCAGTGAGTCTTAGACAGCTGCTTGTGACAATGAGAGGTAAAGCTAGTGTGGCTCTCTATCACTGTGCTATATTGACTCTGTAAAGAGTTAGTATAGAACATGAGATCATATTTTATTTAAAGTTATGATATAATTTTAATAAATTGATTTGCACAGATCTATGTAAACCATTTTCATGCATATATATGGATACATATACGTGTATGTATATACATAACGTATACAATACATATATGCATCTGTATGCACATACAAAATAGCATGTGTATATGCATATGTATGTACACACATATATTCACATAGATACATATATGCATATATGTCTGCATATGTATATATATATATGAGAGAGAGAGAGAGAGAGAGAGAGAGAGAGAGAGAGAGAGAGAAAGAAGCTAAATATTGGAGGCTGTCATTGATTCTGGATTTTTTGAGTTGCCAATTTTGGCTACTGCAGTGATTTTTCTAGATGGGTATTTCAGAGTATTTTGTCATCAATCAATTTTTCTTTTGTTGAAGAATTGTTCAGCCACCCCTATTTACTGATATTCAAGGAGCAATACTTTAATGGAAAGGACATTGACCCTGGAGTAAGGAGGAATTTAGGTTTGAATCCCACTTCCAACTTTAGTTGGCTGTATGACCTTGGGGAGGTTCCTTGGCCCCTTTCAACCATGGTTACTTCATCTGTTGAAGAACATGTAATAAAGCTATTCATAACAATAACCCTTTAGGCACTATCAGGCGCACTAAATTAGAGGTTGTAAATAAGGAATTTTGGGAAACTTAAAACATTATGTATATATTATATATATCAGTTTTTATGATAAATAATTTACATGAATGGATTTGCCTCTTTTCTTTTACATGTATATTCTGTCATCCTTGGAAACCCAGAGGAAATAAGTATTTTATATATACATATACATGTATAAATATGTACATATGTGTATGTATGTGTGTATGTGTGCATGTGTATATGTGTATGCATGTATGTGTGTGTGTATATATACACAGACACATGTGCAAAGTGTAAAGGACATGCCCCCAGTCCAATATGAAGACATACTATGGAAACTGTAGGTATGGCCCCCAAAGTTAAAAACATATGATAAACCAGGAAATGGAATAACGAATAGAACTCTGGCTTTGAAGTCAGAAAGGCATACTAGCCATATGGCTATAGGTGCATAGCTCAGTTTCCTCATGTGTAAAAGAGGAATACCAGTTCCTGTAGTACCCGCCTCACAGTGTTGACATAAGGCTCAAATGATAAAGCACTTTCCCAGCTTTAAAGAAATAGGAACTGAATCTGTAATTGTATTCCTTTATGGAACTTTGAGGTAAGGAAACTCCTTCTACCAATGCAAATTGGCACCTATTATACAATTTATAAACTCAAAGACTATCTGAAAGCACAGGGATGTTAAGTGATTTGCCCAGGGACATATAGTTGGTATTTATCAATGTTGTGTTGAACCTAGATCTTCCTGTCTTTAAGGAAGGTTCTCTAGCTATTATGCCAAACTACTTCTCCAAGCAAAATGTAAAAGGGCTATGCAAATGTCAGTTATGATTATTAATCTCTGCACCAGCTTTTCAATTACTGTCATAAACAGGGAGTCTCTCAATTAGTGAACTAAGATATTTTTTCCTCTATAACCCCCCCAAAAGAAGGTCCCTCAGCCAGCCAGAATCTTCAGCCAGCAAACCCTCATCTCTATACAAGGATTTCCCATGATCCTTGACTGGAATTCTCTATTCCTTCCTCTGTGCACCAGCCTTAGCTTCTTTTCCTCCTATTCCCATCCTCATTTGCCTACTGGATCATTAGCTCCCAGCTTTCAATCTTTTCTCCTTTCAGCAAAGGAAAGAATAGTAGAATGGAAGCCAGGGAGAGGTATTGCATCCCCAGTCAGGTTTGGGTAGAAATGATATTCCCAGACCACATTGATCTCCAAAGCTGACAGACTGATTTCAATTTCCCTGATTTGACATTTTGGAGGCTCCTGCTGCCTCCATCTTTAGGGTAGGAGGTGTGCTTAAAGACAGTTTGCAGCCGCGTGTAATGATCAAACCGCGTCTCATTTCAAGCCAAGGATGGATGAATGCAGAACACTTTGGATGCATTGAGCCTCTCTCTCAAACAATTTTTCACACATTTTAGATTTAATAATACCCCAAAGGCAATCTACCAAGTGGTTTTTCTCATAATCATCAAACATGTATTGTGAGGGATATTTAATCAACATAGCTTCTATTCATTGGCTGTTAACCCATTAAAGTGTTATTTTAAGAGTTCATTGGTGTTATTTGAAAAAATATCATATTGAGAGACTAAATGCTTCAAATGTCTCAGTGTCTAAAAAATGGACCAATGCCTAATGGCTGGGAAGGAAACCCCCAGACCCAGAGAAAACCACATAATAAGGGATAATAAACTATTCAATTTCACTCTCCCTCTTTGAGGCTCACAATAGTGATTCTCTGCTCTCATCCCTGGCCCAATCCCCTTTCCACTCACCCTGAATAATCTGCCTCCAGTCTGAGTAGAGGGGAGGAGTCTGGGAACCTTCACAGCACTCTGTAGGGATATAGAACACTTCTGATCATTCACAGAGAGGTAAGATTCTTCCTGCAGAATGGTAGAACTTCCTTTTCATTACCACTGTGAGAGCTCTCATTGAGGATTTCATTGTCTAACTGGGTAAAACTCAGGCCTCTCCTTGAAGAAACAATGGAGTAAATACATTCTTGCATTAAAGGTATAAACTTGATGCAAAAATTATATAACGCTTTGTCTTCAGAACCCTCAATTTCTTCTTTCCTGAGTAACGTACTTCCTCTGAGATAACCCCTTCTTATCTCCTTTCAGGAGCATGGTAGTGTAGTTCTTACTTGACCCTCTCTGATGTCAAAAGATACTCTTAGGAAAGGCTCTAATATCGGTCATTTACATTTAGTCATTACAAATATCCCACTGCTATTTGTATTTTAAACCTCACATCCAATGTGAAATTGTAAACTTTGTTCCTATAAAAGAATGCTAAATTTTAGTGAACATGGAGGAGACATGTTTTAAAAATATAGCACACTACCTGGTCTCTCCTCATATGTACCTTATATATTGGTGCCCTTATCAAGGAAATAAGGAAGGAATGAATGAAAAATGAGTGAAAAGGCATATATTGTGCTTTTTTCATGGTACTAAGTTCAGTTCTTAGTGCTAAAAACAAAATATTGGTTCTCAAAAAGCCCACATTCTAATCAGGAGGAGACAAAACATGTAAGAGGTTCAACTGCAGAATAATGGAAAGACATGGTGGTCCTAAGCTCAGTGGCAGAGCAGATGGCAAGGCCCAGTGGAATAGAGGGTGTAATGGTAGATACTATGGCCCATCTTCCATCTACTGGAAAAATTGCAGTTAGTGACTCATTGCTAATCCAAGCAGTATGAGTGGCCGTATCCACCCAACATGAGGGAGGAGGCTTGGGGGCTCAACTTACCAACCTTGGGAAACAGGATGTACACAGGACAGGGGGTTGGAGTAGAGCAGGGAATCAGGTTCCTTTCCCATATGGGGTAAGGTTTGGTGGGAGGGGGTAGAGAAAAGGAAGAAAGGGAAAAGAATATTGGCAGAAGGGTTTGATAGAAGGACAGCCTGTAGTGCCTGCTCCAGCTTGGTCCTTTACTGTCCACATAGGATATAAGGAGGTCTATAGCTGTGTCCTATCAGGACATGTCACTGTACCTGCTCCTGTTAGCTCTTTGGAAAAAAAATGCTGATGCTTTTCAACAAAAATCAAATGGATATAAATTCCATAAGGGAGATATTAGAAGAAAGAGTCGGAATCCAAAATCAACATGATAGGTTAAAACACCAGTTGAAGTCCAATCGGGTGAAATTTAATAGAATCAAATCTAAATTCTTATACTTGGAATAAGAAATAAAATATAAGATGGCAGATAGCAATCTGTCTGAAAAGATATGTAAGTTTTATGTATCACAAGCTAATTTTGGGAAAAAGGTGGATATGGTGCTCAAGAAAGTTAATGCTATATGGTTTCCTTTTTGTTTTTGTTTTAAGCCTGTGAATTCACTGGTCTAGGGAACTCTGGATGAAGAAACTCTGGTTACTAATGCAGAATGCCAATTACTGTTCTACTTGGTGTAGTAAAGAATTATCTGAGGGCACTGAGAGGTTAAGTGATATGCTCAGGGTCATAAAGCCAGTTAAGATCAGAAAAAAGCCTGGAACCCAGGTCTTCCTGACTTTCAAACCAGCTCTTTATCTGTTATGCTATGTTGCCCCTCCAAAGGCTTTGTAGGCTACATTTTGGGGTGATTGGGGTGCTCGGGATGACTAGCACATCCAGTATAAAGGCTTGCTGAGTCCTTTTCAGGGCTTCTCATCCACCTTTGGTACCCACCTGATTCAACCAATTCTCACCTGTGACTCCAAGAAACTATAACACGTACAGTGGCCACAACCCAGGAAACCATCTCCACAGACAGGCTAAACTAGGTTGAGGGTAACCGACAGGCCTCAAACCTGTCAGGGAGTTAGAGGGCTGTCTCCCCCATGCATGTGAAGACTTCCCCCAGTAGAATAGGTAGATGAGAACAATTTCTTCCAACAACCACAGAGGTGGCTGAAACAGGCTCTGTCAAGCACTTAGAGCTCAGTCAGACATTTAACACACTAAGGTCATCCACTGCATCCCAGGCCCTCGCCAGTCATCTCAACTTTTGTGCTGCTACTAGACTTTGATGACTCAGGAAGAGAGAATGAGGCTGAAGACTTTGTGCAACTCTGTCTCACTTAAATCCAATTCACATGAAAGTCAAGATATCACCCTATGATGTCATTGGTCCTTCAAAAACAGAGGACAAACAACAGTTGGCTGCATTCACAGAGACAGAGTGTCTCTCAGGACCAGAGAGATTACAGTCCTACTGTAGTCTGCCTGGCTAGACCTTGTCTGTAGTATTGTTTCTAGTTCTGGGCACCTCATTTTAGGGAGTACGTTCATATACTCGAGAGTACCTGGAGAAGAGCAAGTGAGATGATGAGGAGTCTCCAGTATAATGTCATTTGACATGTATAACAAATGGGGATGTTTAGCCTGAGAAGAGACTTACAGGGGACATGATAGTTTTCAATCAATAAAATAAGCATTTATTAAGTGCCTGCTATGCTTCAGGCACTATGCTAGGTATTGTGAATACACATACAAAAACAAAAGAAGCTTACATTCTATTGGAGGAAACAACATGTACATCAATAAATACACAGACAATATATTTAAAGTAAATCCAAGTTAGTTTGGTGTAGAAAAGAAACTAGGAACTGGAAGTATCAGGAAAGCTTTCGTTTAGGAGGTAATGTTTGCGCTGAGCTTTGAAAGAATCTAGGGATTCTAAGGTGGAGTGCGTCCTAGGCGTGACCACACCCTGTACAAAGGCTGAGAGTTGAAATGTATGTGTCATGGGGGAGAAAATGTTAAGAAGGTTAATTTTGCTGGACTGTAGGGAGCATGGATGAGAGCAACATGTACCAAATCTGGGAAAGTGGGCTTAAACCAGATTGGGAAGAGCTTTAAAGGCCAGAGGGAAATTTGCATTTGCTCCTCGAAGCAAAAAGAATCCACTGAGGCTCACAGAGTAGGGCAATGGCATGACCAAATCTATGCTTTGAGACTATCAATTTGTCAACTGAATGGAGCTCTTTGAGTCTCTGAAGGGTTGTTAGCTAGAAGAGAGACTAAATATATCTAGGAACATAGATTTAGAATTAGAAGCTCCCTTAGAGTTTATATACCTTAGTTCCTTCATTTTGTAGATTAGGAAGCTGAGGCCCAGAAAGCTTAATGGGCTTGCTTGAGATCACACAGGTAGGAATTAAAAGAGGCTCAGTGGTGCTGTTGTTACAGTGCTGGACCTAGAATCAGTGAGTCCTGAGTTTAAATCCTGACTCAGACAGTTACTAGCAGTTTCATCCTTGGAAGTCACTCTCTCAGCCTCATCTGTAAAATGGGGATATTAATTAATAGCACCTACCTCCCTGGGTTGTTGTCAAGAACATACGAGATAATAATTGTAAAGAACCATGAAAACCTTAAAATACTATATGAATGCTAGCTCTTATTATTATAGCCTTTAATTCAAAATTCAGTGTCCTTTCCTCTATATTCACTTGCTGTGCTTAGCCTCTGGGAGAAAAAAACAAAAACAAAAACCTAGGATCCATGAATTTCAGTTTGATGTCAGGAAAAGAATCCTAACAATCAGAAGTGGTTAAAACATGGGATGGACTGCCTGTGTAGGTGGTAGGTTTCCCATCATTAGAAGTCTTTAAAAAAGACAGAATGACCATTTGCCAAGTTTGTTGTGGCAGAATTCTTGTTTTTGTGTGGTAGGCTAGGTGATCTGGGGAGTCCCTCTAATGCCAAGGCTCTGCGATTCTGATAATTCAATGCATTTGTCTAGGGCTAAAAAGCATGCTGTAGGTACAAATACTTGTGACATTATTTTTTCAATGTTTTTTTAAACCTGCCTTTAACAAGTAACTGTATTTTTATCTAACAAATACCATTCAAGAGTAATAGTAGATTGTTTTTGCTTTACTAAGTTTCAGTTTCTACTTGAGGTACAAGTGTCTAAACTAAAAGGTGCCCCGGTGTTCTAACTCAAGGGATCTGGTTGCCAGACCAAACATAATTTTGAATTTACCAGTCCCTCTAACACCTGTAACATTACACGTGAAATAGTCTCCCTACCTAGAACATTCATTTCCTTCTGTTACAAGTCATGTATTGTAAAAATGGCACACACACACACACACACACACACACACACACACTCCTTTCAGTGGTGGGAAATGAGAGGTTTTAAGTTTCTTCTGAGTTTTCCAGAATTTTTGTTTGTGACCACAAAGAGAAAATGCAGAGATGAATGTCTGTCTCAACAAGAAGAGACAGGAGATGGATATGATTGAAGAGCTTTCATTTAGATTTGAGTATGGGAAAGGAGGATTTGGAGTTGGATCTGAAATGATTTGAAGGCATTGAGGGTATAAATGCTTCATTTTTTATTGAGTAAAATTTTAAGTTCAAAGACAGAGAAGATAAAAATGTTAAAAATTATTTAGCTACTACATGAAGGCTCCTTTGCTGTGGGAGAGAATGGGGGTGGGGGGTCATTTTCTGAATGGCTACATACTAGTCATCATCTGGAGTGCTCTAACTATAAACACAAAACCAGAAACGTTGGAGGGAGGAAACATTAACCAATCCCCTGCCAGTCTGTAAGTAATACCACATCCTCCACCTGGCACCATTAATAATCCTATTCAATGGACCCTTTATTATTAATATTACTGGTATAAAAATGACCCCACACTTACAGGTGTAACTTAATGAGGCACATGTTGGGGCCAGATGTCTTACAAAGCAGACACCACCACCACCACCACAGTACATATCTTTGTGCACGTTTCAGGAAAGAAACCATCTGAAAGCCTTCGTTTCAAAAGGCATATTCATCACGTAGCTTTGCTTGGTTTAGGAGTGACGCTTTTTGACTTAAGTTTAAACAGATGGAAAAAACCTGGGTAATAATTTAACATTCTTGTTGTGATTTTTTAAAAAAAGTAATTATCTGATTAAAAGTGCCAAATCCACTTTTTTCCCCTTCTTTTCACCACACTGATGAAAATTTGAAAGCATTGGCAGTGCTACATAACCCCAGAGTTAGGAGAATTGCTTGTCATTCATCTCTACCTGCCATCAGTTACACACAATGCTGGATGAATATATACCTTTTCATTTATTTGTCTATCAGAAAGACTTTGAGAAAAATGTAGAAAATCTCTGGGCAATTGTCTTTTCAGAAATTAATTTGAGCAAGAGTCAGTCAGTCAGTAGCATTTATGCACTTGCCATGTGCCAAGCATGACTCTAAACCATGGAGATCTAAAGAAAGCCAAAAACACAATCGCTGCCCTCAAAGAACTCACATTCTAGTGGCAGAAGAACATGTAAATTTTAATTATGTATTTACAAGATATAAACAGTATAAATAGGTAATCTCAGAGAGAAGGCACTGGAGGTCAGGAGCCAAGGTGGATAGGAGGGACCACCACACAAAGTGAATTTCTAACTGAGACTTGAAGGAAGCCCAGGAAGTGAGGGTAAAAAAGGAGAGGATTCCAGGCATAGAAAGGGTGGCAGTCAGTGAATAGACGCAGGGTTGGGAGAAAGAGTTTAGTTAGAGAGGAACTCTAAGTGGGGTAGTATAGCTGATCTGTGGGATACATGAAAAGGAGTTGAGTGTCAGAAAATTGGAAATGTAAGAAGCTTGTGGAAGGTTTTAAAATGGTGATCAGAGGATTTTATATTGGATCTATAGATAATCAAGAGAACCTGGGGTTTATTGAAGTAGAGGGAGGGTGATGGCATGGTCAGACTTGAATTTTAGGAAAATCACTTTGGCAGCTGAATGGAAGATAGATTGGAATGGGGACAAACTTGAGGCAAACAGACAAGGCAAGAAGTGATGTGGGTCTACACTACAATGGTATAAATGGAGAAAGAGGACATATATAAGAAGTAAAGGTTGAAACCATCCCATCCCATTTTAGTTTTGATAACTAGACACAGTATATATCTCAATCAATCAAAATACCTTAACTCAAGTTTGAAAAAAAAACCTTCAAACTAGAATGATATTGCCCAATATTTATATTTGGATAGGCTGAGGAAGTTGGACCACCATTCCAGATATCATTCATAATTATAAAGTATGTTGAGAAAGGAGGGAATTCCAGAAATTGATGTGAGTATGAATTTCTAGGTGAACCCCTTGAAGAAGAATCAGCAGTAGTCAGAGAGAGTAGAGCCTTTGTCTTTAAACTGGGCCAGTAGAACTTCCCTCTCCTTTCTCTTCCCTCCCCTACCTTTTTAACTAGAGAAGAACCTTCTAGCCTCAAGGATCTGGAAGATGTTGGACTTCCTGTCTTTTTATTGGTGCACTAGAAGGCATTCCTGGTTTGACCAGGAACAGCAAAGTCAAGGACAGAATGGACTGAAGATTCTACAAGGACCTCAGTAAAGGAGGTCTACAACGGTCAGCCTTAAGGAAAACTCTCTGAGCACCCCGAGAATGAGGGAAAAGGACTGCCAGCAACTAGGAGCTGAGAATCACCCCTTTGCTTCATCTGCTTTCTAGGCTTGAGTTCACTTTCCCTTGGACTCTTGTTCACTTGTGGGACAGTGTCATCGATGTTTGTAGGGGAATATGTTTTGCAGCAACTGCTCTTACAGTTTACTAAATACCACTTTGTAGAAGCTGTTTAAAGCTGGCTGGCTAAATTGATTCTCAATAGATAATCTCGGGCGTAGGGGGCAAACATACCAGTGGGGTATGGGACTTGAGCTGAAAATATTAGAGAATTACCCCTGACCCTTAGGGTTACCCATAGAAACTGAGGAGGAGAAATAGCCAGCCTAGCTCTGGAAACCCAGCCTATCAGTGACAATAAGAATTGGGAGAAGAATTCTCAGAGCTTACATGGGAGAGAGATCCTGAAAAAGGTAGAAACAACAAGATTTAATAGGAGATGGGATATATGGCTGAGTGTGAGTGAGGAGCTGAGGATGACACAAATGCTGGAAACCTTGGTGACTGGGACTGTAGTGGTACCCTCAACAATGGTAAGGAATGGTTAAGTTGTTTCACTCATACCCAACTCATCTGATTTAGGGTTTTCTTGGCAAAGATACTGGAGTGGTTTGCCATTTCCTTCTCCAGCTCGCTTAACAGATGAGAAAATGGAGGCAAACGGGGTTAAGTGACTTGCCCAGGGTCACGCAGCTACTAAGTGTCTGAGGCCAGATTCGAACTCAGAAAAATGAGTCTTCCTGGCTTCAGGTCTGCCCTCTATCTACTGTGCCATCTAGCTTCCTGCAACAAAGGAGTAGTGATCCCTTTTAATTTTCTAGAACATTTTTGTCTACGATTTCAATCTGTTTGGTTGATACTTGGTCTTAGTCTCAGTGTCCAGCCCCAAAAGGAAGTGAGGCAACATAAAGATGTGCAAAGTGTCCTAGAACTAGAGATAGAATTATGCTTCAGCGGTGACAAATAGATCACCCTGACAGTGTAGCTTTTAAAGGGAGCAGGGCTAAGAAGGAGCTTTGGTGGCTTCTTGATTCTGACTGGCTCATCGGCAGATCACGAAACCAGATGATTTTTCTAATCGTCAGTTATTCTACGAGGTGATAAGATGTTTGATTAGGGCGGTGCCGACGAAAAAATGGAATGTAACAGGTATTGTCAAGGAAGAGTTAAGTGAGCTTATGGACCAACTAGATATGGATAACTAAGAGATAGAAAGAATTAAAAAACGACTACCAAATTTTGAGACTATGTGATGGAGACCTTTTGTGCTACCTGCCATCGGCAGAAATAGGGAAATCTGAAAGGTGAGCTGGCCTTAGGAGGGCAAAACGAGTTTTGTTTTAGATATGTTGAATACTAGAGGTCAGGAGAGAGGTCGGGTCTAGAGATTTGCATTCGGGACATAGCATTACGCAATGGAAAGTGAGGAATTTGGAGTCACAGGGCTCGGGTTCAAATTCTGATTCTTTCACTACACAATGAGTGTTACTTCAGGTAGGTCACTCAATCTTTATAGGCCTCAAGAGTGAAAACAAGAAGGTGGGATTATAGGACTTTAACATCACTTCCATCTCTAAATCTATGATCTTATGCGTGTTTCATCCGTTAAATTTTAAGCCCATCATCCTATGAGGAAATGGAGGATGCTATGAGAGTAGATAGAATGAGAGTGGAGGAATAGAAATATTTAGAGAACAATTAGGGATTAGAGATATATCATATGCTGTCTACCTATTTCAAGGAAGAGGAGGGAAAATCTTGCTTTTAGATGGAACCATTAAATGGAAAAGTTAGCTAAAAGCCAAACCTAAACTGGAAGAAACCACAGTCCACTTCCCTCTTGATGAAAGAGTCCAAACCTTACTAAATGAAGGTCGGAAAGTGTTTTGCAAGTTCCTATTTGAGTAGAAATTCCAGAAGCATTCCCATACAGAGAGATTTTGAAACTATTTGGTCAAAAGACATTTTTATTAACCTTATGAACAAAGAACACTTAGAGACAAACCAAGTTCAGAAAATCCAGGTTGGATTTCAAAATCAAGTTACAAGAAATGATCAGACTGGTTTTAATATTAAATATAATCCTCGGTTCTTTTGGAATTAAGTTGAGGCAGGAATGTTAGTAGGTAAAGAGAAAATAAATGAGTGGGCTCTCCTTAACTTATACCTTATCAGTGGAAAAACATAGTTTTTAAAACTGCATGAGAGTATTGATTTGTACCCATTTTGTTGGTCTCAAATTGTTTGATAAACATTTTTTTTTAATCTTTGAAAGAAAATTCACCAACTCCATTTTTGGAATTCCCAAAGAAAGCTGGTAAATTGTGTCCAGATTTCTGATTTCTGATTCCTTGTAAGGAAATTTCTCTTACTAAAGCAGAACAACAGCTGTCAATTTTAGAGAGTGGCCTAGAGCACTAAGCGGTCAGATGACTTGCCTAGGGTCACATAGATATTGTATGTCAGAACTAGGATTTGCACATGAATCATCTTGACTCCACGGCCATCTCTCTATTGACAAATCCATGCTTCCTCTCTAAAATATGGTTAAATGAACCAATGAAATTCAGGAAGACTGTGGCAATGTCAGTCAATGAAATAGTTATCTATTTGCTGATCAATTCCTTTCAATGCCCAGGCTTCCAGCCTCCTTGTAGAGTTATGTGCAGAAGGCCTAAACATAGGACAAATAATTGATAGTGAGGCCTAAACATACCACAAATGGTAGATGGATAAGAAGTGACGCAATTGCCTATCCAGTACGTTTTAGCTTTGAAGTTAAGAACTACGCCTTTGGGCCTCAATTTTGTCATATATAAAATAAGTTGTTTGGCTAAGATGCTCTCTAATATCCTGCAGTCTTCTTTCATCGACAGTTTCACAAGATGTCTTCCACATTCTCTATTACTGGTAGTTGAGATCAGGCACTAATCGGTAGCTAACATAGTGACTGGATAGGCTGAAGCCATAATGATTGGCAACCTGTGCCAATTTGTCAGCGCAAGGGCTGACAACCCATGCCAATTTGCTTGTGACAAGGCTGGAAGGAGATTGACCTCTAGTCAGGAGGAATAAGTGCCATAATTCTTACATTTTCCTACCTTGGGTACCCAAGGAAAATGGCTAATTATAGTAAATTCGTTTTTGGTTCTAATTTATGGTTTTCTCACAAAAGAATGAAGTTTAAGAAAGGTACCCAGTATACACATATGAATCACATATGGAATAGATTTACCACCAAAATGGATTTTTAAAACAAAAGAACATACTTGCATGTCTTACAGAATGATTAACTTATCACTGCTAGTAATATCAGTTGGGAGGATAATAAAGAGTCATTAGGATATAAACCTTATTTTTGGTTTGTCTTTGCAAGGCTGCTACTTAGCCATTTTATATTTCACTGAGCACTGATCAAACCCCAAGAGGGATCTTCTCTCTGCCTCTCTTACTCTGTGTGTGTCTCTCTCTCTTGTCTCTCTCTGTCTCTCTCTCTGTCTGGCGGTCTCTCTGTGTCTTTCTCTCTGTCTCTCTGTCTCTTTCTCTGTCTCTTTGTCTCTCTCTGTCTCTCTCTGTCTCTCTGTCTCTCTGTCTCTCTCTGTCTGTCTCTCTCTCTCTCTCTCTCTCTCCCTACTTCCCTCCCTATAGTCTTTGTCCCTTTCTCTTCTCTCCCCGCCTTGCTTCCTTGGTGCCAGTAACCAGCTCACCCTATTCCTGTCATTTACACCACAATTATTCTAGTAGCCTCTGATGCTTCTCACCAGCCCCTGAAGCCTACTAGAACTTTTTGATGGTTATGAGGTGGAAGGTAAATGAAGGAACCATATACAAGAGACTAAGGCAGCCAGGGGTTTCATCATAGGCTTTCATAGTTAAGTGATCCACCCTTCATTACCCTAGGATAGGAAGGATCCTTGTCTCCACTCTTTCCTCACATCTTATACTCTAGAGTACCAATAATGAAGCATGCTCTCCATCTCCTGACAGAGAGATGATGGATTTGGGATGCAGTATGAGAAATATACGTTTTGGACATGGACGATATTTTGCCTGACTGCATATTTGTTACTAGGATTTTCTTTTTTCCCCCAATGGGGCTGGGGGTGTAAGGACAAATTGATCATTGTTAATTAAACAAAAATTTTAAAGAGCTACCAACTGAAAGACTCCTTTTATCAAATACAGCATCCCAACTCCTTTCTGATAACAGAGGATGGTCAGGATCTAACAGTTACTGTGAAGTGCTCCAAAAGTCTTTTAATTGCTGGCTACTCTTTCTACTTTGTTTGTTCATCAGTTCATATAAATCTTCTATGCTCCCCTGAATTCCTCGTATTCAGCATTTCTTGTCGCACAATAATATTGCATTTGATTCAAGTGCCAGTTTGTTTACTTGCATCCTAATGAATGGGTATTTACTTTGTTTCCAGTTTTTTGCTACCACGAAAAGCATTGATATGAACTGTTGCCAAGAAATTTCTACCCCAAATGTTCATGAAATGAGTCATCTTGTTCTTTGAGTCCCCAGAAGTTTCTCATGGAACTCCAGGCACATGCTTCCTCAGATGACATATATGAGATCATTCAGCTTTTATCTTCCTGAGTTTAGAGGTATAACAATGTACTGTATTTTGTACCTCTTAAGTTTAGCTTGATTTTGTGTTTTACGTAGTCTGCTATAGTTAAACATCAGGGGCCATAGAATAATCTTACCCACCTACCCAGTCTCCTTTAGCTGCTAAAGTAATTTAAAATATAGTATTTCAGTTAAAAAAACTTGCTACTGGATGTTTTGCATTAGTAAACACATTTTTTAAATGGTTGGGAGGTGGGAGATGGAAGTTGGGAAGCACCAGTTATAATCATAATGCAGTTATAATTTTGGTAAAAGTAGCATCTTTGGTGTAGTATCTCAGATTCCTGAGTAAAAAGAATCAGTTTCCAGAGAAACACCCCTTTAATTGTGTTAGAAGAAAAGGAACAGCGCTATGATCTCAAAAGGACAGAATCCTTATAAAATTTATGCAGCTCTTTAATACAATATGCTTGGGTTTAAAGAGGTAGGGATTTACATGTGTTAAGTACTCCTACAAATCTACCTTACCCTTTCTTGGAAAAGGGCAACACAATAATAATAGTTAAATTTATGTGTAAGATGTCTGTATAGGAGAACTCTCAAACTGGTAAGGCTTGCACAGTAGACTAACTGCTTCTGTTTTTAATCTTAGCTATCTACTCCAAAGGGCTCATCTACAGAGTGGAAGGACTGCAGGCCTGCACTTCTTAAAGGCGTCTTCCAGTTACATACTATGCACAAAACATAAAAAGTTCAGCATCCTAGCTGTTTTGTTTTTGTTTTTGATTTCTATCTCTGGGTTTTCACGTCTAGTTTATCTGATAGGAGAATTTTTTTTTTTTGCTAAAATATCACTTAGGTTGTCACTGCTTTAAGTTTTACTTAAGTATTTACAGTGACTCCTAGCTCACTCTTCCATCACATCTAAACTCTTGTTAGGTGTTCAAAGCCCTCTAACAGCTCCTTATTTCCTCTTCCGTTCTTTCATCTTTTTTTTTACCTTTGCAAAAAATGTATAATTTTATTTAATCGGTTTTCATATTCTAGATTCTTGAGGGATAGAGCATCACGCGGATCCTGTGTCCAATGGCCTTGGCAGGAAGATTGCTTCTGAATTTAGCCTGAGCCATTCCACTATTTCCATGAGCCT
>CM053622.1:317200949-317226839 GCA_028646595.1 Phalanger gymnotis | reverse complement strand
TTTTTGGAGGGGGGAAAGGCAGGGCAATTGGAGTTAAGTGACTTGCCCAAGGTCACACAGATAGTAAATGTGTCAAGTGTCTGAGGCCAGATTTGAACTCAGGTCCTCCTGACTCCAAGACTGATGCTTTACTCACTGAATCACCTAGTTGTCCCCTAATAAGGGCTTTTAAAGCCAAATGAGAGTATTTTGACTTTCTTTAGTGGACAAGAGAAAGCTGTTTATGTTTATCACTTGAAGCAATGCGAACAGTGTTTTGAGAAAATTTAGATGGCAAGTGAATTGAATCACTACCTATTGCTGGACCTGGTGGGTGACCATGCAGTCTTCAAACACAAGGAGAAATTCAGAGTTGGAAGGGACTTCAATAGTTCATCATCCAGTGAGACAGGGGTGGTACAGTGGATAGAGTCCTGGGCTTGAAGTTAGGAAGACCTGAGTTCAAATGTGGCCTCATAAACTGTCTAGCTGTGTTTCCTTGGGAAACTCACCTAAACTGTTTGCCTTAATTTCCTCAACTGTAAAGTGGGGATCATAATAACACCTACCTCATAGAGTTGTTTTAAGGATCAAATGAAATAATATTTGCAAATCCTAGTTACATAGTTACCCTGAAAAATGGAAGCTGCAAGCTGGATTTTAATCCTAGACTTTAGAGATTACCTAAAACAACTTTACTATTTCAAATAATGAAAATGAGGTCCAGAAATGGAAAGTAACTTGTCCTTGGGCATGTAACTAGTAAAAAGCAGGACTGAGATTTGTCCTCAAGTCCTCAGATCCCAAGTTCAGCATTCTTTTCACTAAATGACTAGAGCTTAGATTATCTGAATGAGTTGTCCACATTGCTTATATAAACTGTATAATTTATAAATCTCTCTTCAACTTTGTTTTGTATCCAAGAGGCACTGCAGTGTAGTAGAGAAAGCATTGCACTTAGAATCAAGGAAATTGGATATGATTCTTGGTTCTGATACTTAATACCTGTTTCATCATGCACAAGACATTTCCCTTCTCTGGGCTTTTGTTATCTCATTTGCAAAATGAGGGGGTTGGATTACATCGGAAGTGCTTAACCTAGGGCCCACTGACATATCTCTTTAAATACTCATAACTAAACACTATTGATTTCTTTTACAATCTCGTATATTTTATTTTATGCATTTAAAAAGAGTTTTTTGAGAAGGGTTTTGAGAAGGGTTACTTAGTTAGCACTAGGCTGCAAAAAGGGTTCTTAACACAAATAAAAGTTAAGACCCCCTAGATTAAGTGATCTCTAAGATCCCTTCCAGCTCTTAAGACATAACATTATTTGGATGTCTTTAACATCTATAATACTTTCATGAAAGATGTCCATTCTTTCCCTCTCCATTTGGAAGCTGATTTTTACAATTAAGATTTTTCGAAAATGGTGTTTAGAAATTGTCCAGTGAATTTTGATTTTTGTAGTCAATCAAATTGGTTAGTTAGGGTCAAGCAAACAAACAAACAAATAGGTTGGCTATATATTAGCACAGTGTAGAAGGAACTGTTCATAGAAGCATCATTCACTATAAAATAATTAGCATTGCACTCCATTTCATAATGGTTAAACTTGCCCCAAGGGAAGGACCAAAGTAACATTCAACAAGTTCACAAAAAAAACAAACAAACAAATAACCTTCAGCATTCTAGACATGAAAGCATTATTAGCCTTTCCATTGATGGACATCCACCAGGAAATGCTTCACGAGGTTCACATGATCTCATTGAATATTAGAGCTAGCCGCATCTTAAGCACCAGAGTCCAACCCTTTCATTTTATACAGAAGAGAATGAAGACTTTGTGAAGTAAGATAGTTGCCAAAGATCACATATGGTAGAAACCAGGACTAGAATTTAGGACCCCTGCTGCCCAGGCCAGTATGTTTTCTCCATACCATAGTCTGACTTTCTGTATGGGTGAAATAGTCACCTATGTGGTTTGGCTCAAGGAGCACCCTGTTCCCTAACTATTGTCCCATTTGCTTGTTAAATTGCTGAAAACCCCACAACTAGTGACTTATTCCTTCATTTTGAAATGCTGTCTTGCCAAATATGCTTTTAAAATGCAAAGACCCCTAGGGAGGGCACCACATTAAGCTGCTTATTGTGACTTAATTAATCACATCACTTTCCTCCATGACAGGAGTCTGAGATCTGGCACTGAGAGAATGCATGTTTTGATTGAGGGCAGGAAGGAGGGATAATTTTGGAGTATGATAAATTACCTGGGGGAGGTCAGGTTTAAGGGGAATAGCACAGTGAGCAGAAGGAAGGCACTGCAAATTGGGATAAAGAGGGAGCAGCAGTGTTGAAGGGGAGAGGAAGAGGGCATACAATGATGGGGTTAACCTTTGCTATGCCCTATCCAGTAGCATTCAGTCACTGGGGAAGTCAAGAGGTAATGGCTTTTGGATGACATTTTCTTAGGTGATACTTGGCAAAGATTATAATTCTGAGGGTATCAGAGGCATTAGTGTGTCTATGTCTCAGCCTATTCGCAGAAGCCTGTTATAGTAGCTTCAGGCTGTAGATTGAAACAGCCCTATGTGCGTCACTGAGGGCTGAATTTGGCCTGTGAGCACTGCCTGTCTTTGGCTGTCTCCTAAGTGATGTGGTTTAAGACAGTGGGTACTCACTTGAGGTTCCATTCTGGTCTTGACCACAACATTTACTTGACATGCTGTATCTGAAAATGTTTTGAATTAGGCTGTATTACATACACATGTAAAACAAATCTTGGAACCCGCAAGTGTGTGACCAATTATTTTTCTCTTCCAAAAACAAGTGTTTATTAAATTTTGAAAAATGAAATGATACCAAGAGGCAAACAACAGAAGTAATCACAAATCCCAAACAGTTTTCAAGTTTACATAAACAACTTTGAAAAATATTCAAGTAACTTTCCAATAGCATATGCCAGTACAAAGGAATATACAGACATTACTCAAGCTTCATGAAAATTTCAAGTTCAACAAAGGGACTCATAAGTGACTGCTCCACTTTGCATAGCTATGGATCACAGAAAAGGGCTCTGAATCATATACACAACTCATATAAAAGGACCAGAAGAAATATATGTATGCATATTTGTGTGTACATACATGCTTACACATATGTATATATGTAATATATAAGTGTGTATATGTGTATTTCTTGGCCTTGGACTGTTAATGTCCCTTATCTCTAAGCATCAGACTCCCTTGACATCTGATATACCTTGGGAAAGAGATGAATGGTTTAGAAGGTCACAATTATTACGAATCTTTGACAGATTCATCACCACCAAATAACTGTGGTCTTCTTTATGAGACAGCATTTGGGATGTTTAACAATGAACACAACAAAAATGACACAAAAAGCAAGAAATCCATGAATAGCTGAGCCCTGAAGTCATGCTGCTTTGCTAGGAAAAGGTCCTACCTCTCTTTACTGTTCCTTCTCCAACACAAGATTCTGTCCTAGAAACATCTTAGGACTAATTTCAAGCCCTTAGAGTGAAACCCTTGCTTCTCTCTAATTTTATGTGTTCTATGCAGAGAACTCCAATATGGGAGAGAGGACAGTGTGCTTCTCAGAACTATTAGCTGCAATTTCTGCCCTTTTTGCCCCTGTAATGCCATCATTCTGTTTTCTTTCCTATGCTAATTGTACCACCCATTCTTTTTTATAGTATTTTATGCTTTGAAATTACATGTAAAGACAATTTTTAATATTCATTTAAAATTTTTTAAGTTCTAAATTTTTCTCCCCATCCCCAAAGTGGTTAATTTAATTTGGTATAGGTTATATATGTGCAATCATGTAAAACACATTTCCATATTCGTCATGTGAAAGAAGAAACAGAACAAAAGGAAAGAAACACAAAAAATAAAGTGAAAATAGTATGCTTCTATCTACATTCAGACTCCATCAGTTCTTTCTCTGGATGTGGATAGCATTTTCCATCATGAGTCCTTTGGAATTGTCTTGGATCATTGTATTGTTGAGAAGTGCTAAGTCATTCATGGTTGATCACTGTACAATGTTGCTGTTGTATGTACAATGTTCTCCTGGTTCTGCTCATTTCACTTTGCATTAGTTCATGTAAGTCTTTCCGAGTTTTCCTGAAATCTGCCTGCCCATCATTTCTAACAGAACAATAGTACTCCATTCCATTCATATTTCATTCCAATCCATTTATATGCACAACTTGTTCAACCATTCCTCAATGGACGAGCATCACCTTAATTTCCAATTCTTGGCCACCACAAAAAGAGCTGTTATAAATGTTTTTGTACCTGTGGGTCCTTTTCCCTCTCTTACAATCTCTTTGGGATACAGACCTAGTAGTGCTATTGCTGGATCAAGGCTTTATAGCCCTTCGAACCCCTTGAAGCATAGCTTCAAATTGCTCTCCAGAATGGTTGGATCAGTTCACACCTCCACCAACACGTATCATCTATTCTAAGGACCCATTCACTCTCCTTTCCATCCACAGAGGATAAGCCTGCTTCTCTAAGTTCCCTCAGAGGTACCATCTAGCTCTAGCAACATTCACATGCTCTCTCTGTTCCTTGGGGTTTCCCATTGCTCAGACCTCATTCATCCTTTCAGAGTCTCTCCTCACTGGCCCTGATGGACTGCTGTGGGGCAGCTGCCAGCTTCATCAGAGGTTCTATATGAATGGTGGCCAGTATGGCATTTCTCAGTGTTCACTTAAATATCTTCTTTTCTGACATGTAAGATTTTCTTAGATCTGCAGCAGGAAGGGACCTTAGAGGTCCAGCCTCCTTATTTTACAAGTAAGGAAACTGAGGCTTGGAAAGTCTAAATGACATGTTCAGGTAATTAGTAGGAGAGGCAGCATTAGAACCTCTGAACTTCTGCTCCATTCTGCTTCTGTTGGAAACCTATAAATCTCAGCAGGATTAAGTACTTATTGCTTTCATCACTGTAGGAGCACCTACCTGGAGTGGGGTGGACTGAAGAGTCTCTAATGGTTAAATTCCAGATACTGTTGTAGTTAGTGGGAAAAAAGGGAAAGGGGATCTCTCTATACCCCTTAAATCATCCAACACAAGCAACCCCCTGTCCTACTAAGAGGCCTACTCTAACAAGTAGCTCCTAAGCTTATTGGTGTATTAGTTTTTGATACAATCCCAGCCATTTAAGTAGATGTTCCAAAGCTCTGTGAGAATGAGTTAATCAATTAACAAATGTGTATTGACCCTTACTACACTCAATTTAATGCAAGGCCCTGTGGATAGGGAAAGCAAATTATTTTCTCTTTCTCAGACCTAATTTTCTCATCTGTGAAATAAGGGATTAAAGTAGGGAATATCTTGTCTAAATTTATAGACCTATGATCTTAGGGAGAGTAGGATACATGGTTGCCCTCATGGAGCTTATAATCTAGCCTAGAAGAAAGGACCAATTTCCATGAAACAATTAAGAAAGCAATTACCTTCCTCTTCTTCTTGAAAAACGATTAAGAAAAATGACAAGTATGTTGGTCCCCCCTCACAAAGTATTGCAACTCTAGAATTACAGATATTTGTGAGGTACAATGGATAGATATAAATTTTACCCCATTACCCTTCTTGGAATCAGGCAAAGGATAGAGCAAGTGGCCAGAAAAGACCCTCTTTCTGTTCCCCTCAACGTTAAGCTCCCTCAGAGAGGAGTGGGCTAGATCCCAGGTCAGATATCTATCCATGAGACATGTGTACCAAACCTTATTTTATAGTCAACACTCTACAATATCTGCATCTTACATGACTTTAGGCATGCCTCTTTACAACTTTTCTGTCAATTTCCTCATCTATAAAAAGGAGACAAAAATAGCAATCCAAGAAACCCCTAGGGATTCCTTACAGTATTAAATATGGTAAAAAAAGAAAAAGTCTGGAAATGGACTTATCTTTCCAAACTCATGACAGACTTCCTTTATCTACTTGTATTCTCCTTTCCATGAAGGAAGCCCTGCAAAAGACCTGCCATTTCCACCAATCAGGGAAGTGTCACATAAATTTTTGGTGTATTTGCTCTATTGATCATCCACCATGCTTTCCCTGCCCCCTATTTAGGATCCTTCACCTATCCCATGCCAGGAAACACATGGGTGCCAGGCTGATCTTGGGTGAAGACAGAGTAGGTGATGAATTGAAGGATGTCAAAAGCCCTTCCCTACCAAAGTATTTTCCCCTCCAACCTATTTGAAATCCCATAATTTCAGAATCATTCCTTTTGCTTAAGCCATTGCATTTCCTGGGAGGCAGCATGGACTAAGGGAAAGTCAGAAGACCTGGGTCCAAATACCAGCAATATCACATAGCAAATATATGACCCTGGGCAAGATTCCTAAACTCTAATTCCTATGTACATACATACATATATATGTATATATATATGTATTACACATATGCACATATATGTATGTATATGTATATGCATGTGTGTGCATGCGTGTAATAAGAGGTTGGCTTAATAGCTTCTGAAGTCTATTCTGTTCTAAATCTATGATGTTTTGAGTCCTTAGTTAAAAAACCAATGCCAGGAGAGAGTGATAAAAACGCATTATTACCTCTGTGAATTAGTTCATTTGATTACCTGAAATAACCTATTTATGAGACAAAAAGGTAAACGTTTTTAGAGGAAGAAAAGTAGAGATAGATCTAGAGTATTAGTCATTGTGGGCACAATGGCAAAGTGGGTTTAGTACAGGGCCTGGAGTCAGGAAGACTTATCTTTCTGAGTTCAAATACAGCCCTCAGACACTCAGTAGCTATGTGACTCTGGGCAAGTCACTTAACCCTGTCTGCCTTAGTTTCCTCATCTGTAAAATGAGCTAGAGAAATGCAAACCACTTCAGTATCTTTGTCAAGAAAACCCCAAATGGGGTCACACTCGAAACCACTGAACAAATTGATCGCTGTACCAAGTCAAGAAGGCCAAAGTTGGGCTCCATAGTTAGGGGCCCTGACAACGTGAGGTGTTAGACCCTAGGAGTGGAAGATGGGGCACGAAAGGAAAAAGTGGTATTATGAGATAATATATTTAGAGACTGAAAGGACCTTAGAGGAATCCCAGTCCTCCATTTTACATATGAGGAAGCAGTCACAGAGAAGTTAAGTTACTTGCCCAGGATCACATAGGTCTTAAGTGTACAAAATGGATTTGAACCCAGGCCTACCTGACTCCAGTTCAAACACTATCAACAAGTACCATGTTGCCTTACACTATCTATAGCTTTGTGGCCACATGGTTATCAGAGCCATAATTAGCAAATAAGTGTCTGGGGCAGCATCACAAACCATGTTGTCTGAGAGGCCTCCCAGGGAAAGCAATATGAAAGGCAATTTCAAGTCAATGTTTTAAGCCAAGTCATTTGAAAAGTGGCAGAGACCTTGAGCCTTAGGACATAAGATCTCATGTGGAGAAAGACCCTAGGACACCACCCTGTAGAAGTCAAAAATCCTGGGACAGTGTTTGACCACAGTTTAGCAATGTGGAAATTTAGGGTTTGGGGGAATGTGATAGAGGCAGGTTAGGTAAAAGATCACCTGGGTTAGGGCCACTGTGGGGAGAGGAGCAAGCTACCTGGTTGCCTCCTACTTTTTCTGTTTATTTTTGCTAACTAGGTGCTAAGCTGAGTGATTTCTACCTTCTCAAAAATTACAAGTGCCATCAGCACCTTCGAAAAGACCACAGTTGCTCCACTCCAGTCAAACCACTGGTAGTTGTGCATATATGGAGCACCACTCCAAAATGGCCCCACTTGTGTGGCTTCCAGGGCCAGATTTCACGTGTCCTCACATAAAGGCAAAGAAGGACACCCTTATAGGGAGGAAGAAATAATAGAAGTTAGGGCACTGGCCTCTGATCTCCAGGTCTGAAACCACATAAACTTACACACGTTTGCGGCATGCGCGCGCACGCACACACACACAATCTTAGGAAACTATGAATCATAGGCTTACACTTGGAATAAAGGTATCAGTGATTAAACCCATTGAGCTTTGCTCAATTTTCAGTTCTCTGTTTCTTTCTCATCTCTCTCTCCTCCCAATTTTAGTGGCCTTTGTTCTTCATTCCTGAGCCATCTGGTTGCAAAGTATGGTACCATGCACAGTGCACCATGCAGATGAAAACGCAGTACAAAAAAATTAGTAGGAGTGGAAACAAAAGACATTAAAATCCTGATTTTTTTTTTCATTTCCCCTTTCAGATTGAAATATTGCTGCTCCTAGATCTGCTGCCGCATTTGAAAGGGCATGCTGAATCTCAGGTAAAGGAGGCTGGCTGACACAAATGTGAAGAAGATGTTCCCTTCGCTGCCCTCTAGGTTAAGGTGATCTCAGGCACGTCTGCGCTTATTGTGTGAGTAAACCTTGGAAGCTGAACATATATTAAACGGAGCACTCGATTATTCATAGTCACTGCACCTGCTTAAAATGTTCACTATACCCCTCCCTTGCACTCCACTCTCCCCCCCACCGAAAAAAAAAAAAAGATGTGGTCCTGCATCCCTTCATGCCACAGTTTTCCCTGGAAGTTAATGCTCCAAGTATATTTCTCCATATCCTGTGCTTGCATATGTGTGTACCTTCATGTTCTGTGCCATGTGAATGCATGTGATCACTACCCCAAATATCATAAATCCTCTCTCCCCCTTTCTGTCTGCCTGTTTATCTACAATCTGTCTATTTAAATTCCTTTTAAACAAGAAGGGAATATCTTTATGCCTGTTTGTAAGAATATTCGACATCCATCTGTTATTTACATCATTCGTTTTCCTGAGGTGTCTCCAACAAATCCTGGCTGGATGCACTGTATGTGTTATTAATAAAACAGCTGTAAAAATATTAACTGTACGGCCTAATTGTCAGCCCTGATTAAGAGCCAAGTTTATCCCCGAACGGATGCAGAGACACAGAATGTGGGCTCCAATCCAGATCTGACCCTTGCAGCTCACTTTACATTTTTTCTTTGAACGTTTAAGCCGTCGAATGGCAAATGGGGCTCTTCCTGCTTCTCTTTTCCAGAGGTCTACAAACATTTGGTTGCTAATGCTCCTATCCTTTTCAAGTGTCATTTCTTTCTCTACCCCCAGAATAAAAATTACCGGGGAATTTTTTTTCCTTCACCTAAGAGTCACACCACCCTCCAGCAGGGTGGTACTTTAAAATTTTGTCAGCATACAGATAAGCAGAAATTCTGTCAGCTTTCTTTTTCCTTGTGTGCAAGTATGAAATTGCATTTTTAAAAGCCTGCCTCTGAAAGTTCACATCCCTATTAAAAACCATTGGGAGAGCTTGACAGAAAATCAGGAGGGGTTCTGAGCACAGGAAACATGGTGGTACACTCTCATTTTCTAAAAATAAATAAATCTCTTAGCCAAACATTCTTGATGTGGAAGGTAAGGGGGAAGAGTAGAGGGAATGAAGCTTGAGTATGAGGTAAGAGAGTGTGTCTAGAGGGAGGGAGTCAGTGGGTAGATAGACAACTGGTGATTCTAACAGCCTTTTCCCATCAGCTGATGTGTGATTTGGTCACAAACCAGATGAATTTTGTCGGTCTTTCATCCTTGGCCCATTTGGTTTGATCATGCACTGAAAGCACTGATTGGCTAATACTCAAGCCAGGTCAAGGCCTGTGTAACAGAGTTGTTTATTGGAGAAGGGTACTGAAAGATCTGAAAATGAAACAAAGCTCACGGTCTGACAGACCCCACCAGTGCCAAGGTTGTTTAGTCCCTAGCTGTCTGGAGATCTGTGTTTCCCCACTTACCCTTTAAAGAATTTTTTTTAAAAGCCAGAAGCCATACAGAATGGGATAAAGCCCTCAGATGAATTGAAGGAATACTTTCCTTTACAGCATGCCTAAAGCACATAAATTAAGATCCATGGATTAATAAAACTATTCTAAGCTAACACTATCTAAGTACTTAATTTAAGGGTTCATAAAAGAGGGTAAGAGGAGATGATCATTTTGAGAGATGTTTCCCTTTACAGGTGATTTTCATTTTCATTTATTTACTAAATGACTACTACAAGTCAGGCAGTGGCAATGCTGTAGGGATATAAAACCTAAAGGAAATAGTCTCTGACCTTAAGAAACTTATGTTTTACTGAGGGAAAAGAACATGTACAAGGAAAACTAAATATAAAATATATACAAGGTAGACACAAAGTAATTTCAAGGACAGGAAAGAACCATCAGTTGGAAGAGTCATAACAGGCATCTTGTAAGAGCTGATACTCAAGTTGAGCTTTTGAGGAATATAGGTCATCTAGAAGGTAGAGGAGATAAGAGGATTCATTCCAGAAACAGGGAGAAGCCTTCAAAAAATCTTGGAAATGGGATGCAGAATGACATATATGAGGAATAGTAAGTAGACAATTTCAGTTGGAATGTAGACTATGTAAAGGAGAATAATATGAAATAAGACTGGAAAGGTATATTATAAAGGGCTTAAACATAGTTTGATTGTGATACAGTATAATAAGATATTTTGTAAATTTTACTTTTTGATCAGGAAAAGCCTCTAATTTTGCTAATTCTAGAAATAAGATTTAGAATTGAATTCCCCCTTCCCCCTTCCTACAATGCCAAGGATGTCTTAGAATGTCTGTATTTCTTCACTTGCTAGAGGATCTCTAATATAGAGTCTAGACCTACCAAGCCCCAAAAGTTTTAAAATGAGCCTTCCACACTTCCACACTTTCTATTTCGTGTAATGAATGGCTCTGGATTTATTCCTTGAATTCTCTCTCTCTCTCTCTCTCTCTCTCTCACACACACACACACACACACACACACACACACACACACACACACACACGTAGAGTTCCCAGAGAAAGTTTACTGCTACTACTTAAGGTTCTAGTGGTACCCATAAGGGGCAATGAACTTCTATATCTGAGTGTCCCTCCCAACATCAATCACCAGTTACTATCACCCCTGCATCATTGGTGGACCTAGGGATTATTGCCCCAATGTTACTTAAACAATTAACATCCACTGGCTATTACAAAGGGATATTTATTAACCTATAGCTAGAAGAGAAGCATCAAAACATCTCCCTGAATGAATGAGGACACACTCTCTTTTCTACTACCTTGTCCCTGGAGAAAATGAACTCAGATGCAAAGTAGTTACTACATAGTATTTACCCCATCAAAATCACTTCCGGATGCGTCATAGCCAATGGATGTATTGACTTTCTTGCCGTCAATGAACAGTGTCTTGACTTCTTGGTTGATTCATTACTGAGCTAGAGTTTGCAGGGCATGCCTCAGACTTTGCTGATATACCAGGCCCTTATATGTAGGATTCTCATCCCTAGACTTCTGCTCCTCCTATATTTCAAATCTCAGAAGGTCATAGCCTAGCCTGTTTAATCTCCTATACTCCACCTATAAATGGGGGAAAGAGAAACAAAAGCAGGTTTATGTACTCACACAACAGGGCTCTTTCAATATCTTAGCAGGTAAGGTGTGTGGAGATAAAGCCATCAGACCTCTCCACTTGGGGGCTTATGGATTTCATCTTCCTCATATGAACACAGCCAGGGAAAGAAGGGGCTTAATTTTTCTAGTTAGTGCCTTCTGTATGCATATTCAGGAATAAATCAAAAAGCTCCCTCTAACACACATTAGGCAAACAGGAAATTGTCATGGAATATTGGGCATATTCCAACCTGGCAAGCTTGCTCCTAGACATGGGCTCATCTCATCCACATGGGAGATTGCAGTAGAAAGAGCATGGCCCATATGATCCTAAGGACTAGATTCCTATTAGCTCAGTTAGATATATTCTATTAGCTCCTTGAGAGTAGGGTCTCTGTCCTATTTTTCTTTGTACATCCAATCCATCACAACACTGCCTTGCATAAAGAAACTGCTTTAAGTGGTGTGTCTTGAATTGAGCTCTTGCAAACTGGCTTTTCAGCCTTTGCAATCTGGTGAAATGCTAAAGATTTGCTTGAATTTTACTTTTTTTTCTTAAAAGAATACATCATAAAGCAGAAAAGTAAAACAAAAAAGTGACAAAAATTAAAGAAAAATCTCAACTATTTCTCACCATGATTTCTTAATAGAAATTGTGGTATGAAAATGTCTCCATTAAAATGTGTTGCTAATATGTAAAACTGACCCCACAGGGAAGTCCAACCACCATTTTCTTAATTCCAAAATAACCAATTTTTTCATATGGTCAATTGCTTCCTAATAATGCATACATAGTTAAATTTTATTGTCTAGTATTTGGTACCCGTGTCACAAAAACGCTGCTATGGGGACAAATTGTCTTTAGTTCTTAATTTTGCAGTTGGTTAATTTTGAAATATCTTTTAAAAAAATAGAAACTGCTTCCATACAATTTAAATTCAAGGCTTCCTCATTATAGTTACCTACTCTTTGGAAAGAGCACTGACCTTAAATTTAGAAGATATGGGTTCAAATCCTCCCTCTTATGTTTACCAGCTGTGAAATTTAGGCGAGTCATTCAGCCTCCCTGAACCTCCCCAGCCCTAACTGCAGTGAGCACATTGGTATCAACAGCCTCAGAGGTCTCTTCTTCCTCTGGATCTGTGATTTTAACACTTTAGTACACCTGCACTGGGATTTCAGAACTCATATCTTTTAATAAGGCAGCTAGATGGCATAGTGGCCAGAGTGCTAGACTTGGCTTCAAGAAGACCTGAGCTCAAGAGAGAGAAGGTTGCTAGATTTGAGAATTCCAGAGTTGCTATGTCCTTGTGGCATTCAAGTTCTAGAGATTAGGGAAATGGGATCTAGAGATTAGGGAAAAGCTCCAAGAAGAGCTTTTCATTTTCTACAGCCATCTCCAATAGGCTGTAGAGATCTCCATGCAGATACCAAATGCCCAGGTGGAACCATCAGTTGCATGAATTGTTACAGGGAGATAGTTATTGTTGCCTGGTGTTTGTGTGTGTGTGTGTGTGTGTGTGTGTGTGTGTGTGTGTGTGTGTGTGTGTGTGTGTGTGCGCGCGCGCATGTGTGTGTTATTTTGCTATTTCTTTTCAGTAAATGTTTTGCTATTTGATTTATGTTTTGTTCTAGTCTGTGCATCAAGATGGCACTAGTTTGGATTTAACTTGTAATACATAGAATTATAATTACCACACACTACACCTTTGAACATGGGAGTAAGAGAAGGGAGCAAGAGCAACTCAGGATGATACTTACAATTTTTGTGAAGCTTTATTGAGATTAGTAAAGGATTTTTTGAATGTTTTATGCTAAGTCAAAGCTATTTATAATAGTCTTACAAGGATCCACTGAGAAATATGTTTGTATGTATATATTTATGTGTATGAGTGTGTATCTGTGTGCTGCCTAAGAAAGCGCCTAATAGTTTCATTGATATGTCAAGTTATAAATTGAAAATTGTTTGTATTAGTTGCCTCCTCCACCAATCTATGTTAGAGGGCTACACTGAACTTATTTTATTTCTTTTCCTCCCTCAAGTTTTAGTTTTCTACTGCACCACTACTGGACAGACAAGTTGATTCAAGTAATTATTATAGCATTGTACAACAGAATGTCATCATCACATATTTTTAGTGGAACTTACATTGTATATGTTGTTGAAGAGACATGGTACACAGCACAAAAGTGACTGGTGATATTTGGTGCAACACTGATGAAATGTACTTTGTATTTATGTCTATTGAAAATGACTCTGTTGTACTGTCATGTATCAGCTATGTACAATGGCAATTTGGCATTTTTAAACATTTAAGTGTAGTTTTATCAGGGTAACTTAGCTATTAGAGAACTGGGGCCAGAGAACAAAATCTGACTTCCTTCAAGGACTGTTAGTGCTATTTTCTTTTTTGGGGGGAGGAGTACTTACTGTCACAAGGATGGCTTTTAAAAGACTTTATTCTCTGCATACTTCGTGGAGAATATCAGGTACTACTTAAGATACAAATACAAGAGAGGATGAAATGACAGCTACATTGTGTGAGCTGCTGGAAACTGTGGACCATTCCAAAGTACCCTGATAGAGCTATCAAGGGGGTCATTAAGAAACTAATTAGTGCATCCCTTGCCATCAAGCAGGACCTGAGAAACAACTTTAAAATCTTTATTTGGTGAGAAAAGGATGACAAAGCAATCAATCACTAAGTATTTATTAAGCGCCTACTATGTGTCCAGCACTGTTCCAAGCACTGAAAATTTAAAAAAAGATGAAAGATAGGCTTTGTCCTCAAAGAGCTTACAATCTAATGGGGGAAACAGCTTGAAAACAAATATATACAAAGCAAGCTACATACAGGAAAATTAGGAAATGATGAACAGAGGGAAGGCACTGGAATTATGAGGGGTTGGGAAAGGCTTTCTGTAGAAGGTGGGATTTTAGCTGGGACTTAAAGGAAGTCAGGGAAGTCAGTAGGCAGAGTTGCTGAAGGAGAGTATTTCAGGAAATAGCCAGAGAAAAACAGCCAGGAAGCCACTGTCTTTGGATGAAAAAATACATGGCCGGGAGTAAGGAGTAAAAAAACTTGAAAGATGGGAGGTAGAGGAGAGCTAGGACACTGAATTCGAAAAACAACATTTTTGTATTTGATTCTTTTGTATTTTGTATTTTCATTCTTGAGGTAATAGGGAGCCAGTGGAGTTTACTGGGTGGGACTGGTGGCAACATGTCTTGACTTCCTTGTGCTTTAGGAAAATCACTTTAATGGCTGAATGGAGGATGGATTTGAATGGAGAGCGACTTAAGGAGGCAGATCCACCAGGAGCTATTATAATAATCCATGTGGGATGTGAGAAGGGGGTTACACTAGCCTCAACAGTCAGTGGCCTATGCCCCTATATTCTTTAGGAGCCAGTGTCCCAGTGGCAATAGTGGCCATAGCTGGCAACCCAGTGGCTTTGCCCTGTATAGTAGTCAGTGACCAGGGGCCTATAGTGGCAATAGCTAGTCATAAGGGATAGACTATTAGCTTTGCTTGGGGCACTCAATATGTTTTAGATGTTTTGCAAATCTCAAAGCACTATAGAAATGCTATTCTCAATAGGACATACCCACCAAGTGGAGCAGAACAGAGGTCTGTTACACAACATTTGTCAGTCTAATGAAGGCTTTTGACGCTGTCAGTCATGAAGGTTTGTGAAAATTTGTGGCAAGATTTGGTTGCCCAGAGAAGTTCATTGGTATCACAGATCAGTTTCATGATGGCATGCTTTCCTGGGTTCTGGATAATGGACAATGCTCATACACTTTTCAAGTCAGCAGTGGAGTGAAGCAGGGCTATGTGCTTGCTTCCATGCTGTTTAGCATAATGTTTTCTGCAATGTTGTCTGCAATTTTGTGCTTCAGTGAGGACAAAAAAATGGCTTCAAGGTCACCTACCTCATTAATGGTAAACTGTTTAACTGGAAAAGGCTCCAAGCAAGACTAAAGTGGAGGGAGAGTTGGTGAGTGGCTTTCTGTTCACAGATGATTGTGCTCTCAACACAGCCTCTGAGGTTGAGATGCAACAAAGTATGCATCGATTCTCTGCCACTTGTGCTGATTTTGGTCTAATAATTAACACCAAGAAAACAGATTCTTCACCATCTAGCACCACACCATCCGTACATGGAACTATCAGTTACAACAAATAGAGACATTTCTAATGCTGTGGATAAGTTCCATTACTTTGGCAGTAAACTTTCCAGGGATACACACATAGATGATGAGGCTGATACTTGATACATGCATTGCCAGAGCTAGCTCAGTGTTTGGGAGACCTTGAAGGAAAGTGTGGGAGAGAAGAGGTATGAGACTGACTACTATACTGAAGGTCTACAGAGCCATTGTACTGACCTCAGTGTTGTATGCCTGTGAAACATGGACAGTCTACCAGCACCATGCCAGGAAAGTGAATCACTTCCATTTTAATTGTCTTAAAAAGATTCTGAAGATCACTTGGCAAGATAAAGTACTGGACACTGATGACTTTTCTTGAGCTGAACTGCCAAGCATTCAAACTCTATTGCAGAGTGCAACTCCAATGGGCTGGCCATGTTGTTTGAATGTCAAAAGTACATTTGTCTAAAAGACTACTTTATGGAGAACTCACACAAGGCAAGCACTCACATGGAGGTCAGAAGTGATATAAGCACATTCTCAAGGTCCCCTCTGAAGAACTTTAGAACTGATTGTGAGACACAGGAGATACTAGCACAGCATGGTGTGCCCCCATAAAAGAAGGCACTGTACTCTATGAGCAAAGCAAAATTGTGGTAGCTCAAAAGAAATGTAAGATGCACAAATTTAGAGATATCTCCACTCCAAATATTCATATGGGCTATTTGTACCCAATGTGCAGTAGAGCCTTCCAAGCATTGTATCTTGACTCCAACATAGTGATGTCATTTTGGTCATTTTCAGTAACAAAGGACAACAACCAATCAACCTTCCAAGAAGGAAAGGCATGAGGTAACCTTTGAATCCTACCTAGGACAAACTAAAGGAATGATGTAGTAGGATTGGGAGACTGAAGCAGAGAAATGTAGGACACTAGTGGAAATTTATTTTCAGAGGACCTACCTTTAAACCTTCCTTCTCCTTGAAGACACAATACCCCTTTGTTATAATGTCTGAATGTTTAGAAATGTTGATTAGCCAGTTTGATGTTGCTGAGACTGCTAACAACAATGACAACAGTAATAGATGTTTTGGGGTGTTCAGAGAGGATTAGCATGTCTGTTGTGAGGACTTGACTTCCCTCTGTTCATCATTTCCTATTTTTCCTGTATATAGCTTGCTTTGTATATATTTGTTTTCAAGCTGCTTCCCCCATTAGATTGTAAGTTCTTTGAGGACAAAGACCATATTTTGCCTTTTTTTCAGGGATCCTCATCTATCTTTGTGTCCATCTGTTACTCAACTCTCACCTGCGGCTCCAAGAAGCTGTAGCATAAGTAGTGGCCACACTCCAGTGGATGGGCTAAACCAGGTCGAGGGCAACCAACAGGCCTCAAAACCATCAGTGCGTTAGGGAGTTGCCCCCCTCCCAAGCATGTGAAGGCTACCCCCCCAGTGGAATAGGTGGATGAGAATAATTTGTTCCAATGGCTGTGAAGATGGCTGAAACAGTCGGACATAGAAGATGCCAAGGTCATCTACTGCATTCCAGGCCATCGCTGCATCTTGACTTTTATCTTGCCACTGGACTTCAATGACTCTGCAAGAGAGAGTGAGGCTGATGACTTTGTGCAACTCTGCCTCACTTAAATCCAAATCATGAACAAGTTAAGACATCATCCCAAGACTGATGAACAATAGATGTCTATATAGGACTTTAGGGTTTGCAAAACTCTTTACTTATATTATTTCATTTAATATTCTCCATGGCCCTTTGAGGGAAACAGGCACTTTTATTTACATTTCTATATAAAGAAACCAAGCCTCAGAAAGGTTAAATGATTTATCCAAAATCATACAACTATTAAATGGCAGAAGGGGATTTGAATCCAGTTCTTTCCTGACTCAAAGTATAGTGCTTTTTCTACTATACACACTCCCTTGACACTTTCTAACAGGAAACGGAAAAGGCCTCTGACTTTGAGGTAAGGTTAGAGGACAATCAGCTGCAGAAAGTAGTACTCAAAAGGACACTGCCCATGGAGAGCAAAGATCAAACATGACTTATCCAAGTGACTAGAAGACCAGTAAATGACAAAATGATATGGTATGAGCACCAAGGATAATCTCTTTCCTTTGAGGAGTTGATGTAGTTGGTCAGGTTTACAGAGACAACGAGGATTGATGGAAACAATGGGTGGATCTGACTACAGTTGGACCCTGTGTTTCTAAGACATCTCATGTTTGGGCCATAGAGAGCAAAAGAGTGTCCGACTCAGATCAACAAAGTCAGAGTCATTCTTTCTGGAAGGGTAACAAGTCTTGAGAACAGAGGCCAAGGGAATTACCTCACCTGCAACAAAAACCAAGTGCAGTTGATGATAACAGAACATTTTTTTTCTATAGTTGTGGGCGGCATAGGTTCATACAAGCTAGGTATATGTGAAAGGAAAATGTAGCACTGGTTTGTTAGTGCAGCACTGGAAGAGATTGGGTTGGGGCCCTAGGTTTTTATTTCTTTCTTTTTTTGTTTTTTGCTATGACTTAATTTGCTTTAGAGCTTACTGTGGAACCCATGTGCTGTCACCATTTAATCAAATGCAAATAATTCTATTCTTTGGAATTCCGGGAAGATCATGATGGAGGTTGGGGGCAGGACAGGGAAAATAGTAGCAGTGGATGAAATCATTAGTCTCTAGATTATCTGATCCCAACTAACAGTATTTGGAAAAAGTTTGAGAAGCAACATCTGGATGATCATAGTGAATTCGCCATTAAAAGGAAACTTTTCATCTGTCCTATTTGCTCAGATTTATCTTAAAATGTAGGGCAGGTGGGGTGAGTGTTTATAATCATTCTGTAATTATTTATTGAGCACTTATTGTGTGTGCTAAGTGTTCCAGGTTATATAAAACAGATACAAGACATAGTCCTCACTCTGTAGAGACCTGTAATATAGAGTGATGACACACATGCATAGAAAATTAAATAAAAATACAAGACAGTATCTGATTGAGTGCTGGGCACATTATAAGGGTTCAGAGAAAGAATAGACTCAGAATCTGACAACTGGAAAGGATCTTAAAAGCTACATAACCAAGACTTGCTTCTAAACAGCTACAACAAATGGCCAGGCAGCTTCTGTTTGAAGACCCCTAGTGAAAGTGGAGTTCATTACATTTCTAGGTTGCCCATTCCACTTCTGGTTAGATATTTATTATATTAAGCCTAAATTCACATCTCTGCAATTTGTTCAGTCTTTCAATTGTCACATTGAATTTCGATGACTCTGGAAGAGAGAGAGAATCTGGCGACTTTGTGCAACTCTGCCTCACTTAAATCCAATTTGCACACAAATCTAGACATCACCCTGTGATATCATTGGTCCTCTTCGAAAGCACAAAGACATAAAACAACAACAACAACATCTATATGGTATTGGACAAATCATTGAATCTCTGTTTCCCTATCCATAAAATAAGGAGGTTGGACTAAAATGTCTTTGAACCCCATTTTACCTCCAGCATTCTCCCATTCAAAAGATGTATATGGAAAATCTACTACTCTGCCCTAGTCTTGATTTCCTCCTGTGAGAAAATCAGTGTTGTCCAGTGATAATGATGCCATAGGGACAGCATTTGTTGACACTGTTGATCACCCTCTTCTCCTTGATAGTTTCCTTTCACTTCTCTTCAATATTTCTCTTTTTCTGATATTTCTTTCTCCATGACACTGCTTTATCTTGGTTTTCCTCCTATCAATCTGCCTGATTCTTTTCAGTCTTCTTTGCTGGAAAGCATACCACACCTGCTAACTGTGG
The DNA here is from genome assembly GCA_028646595.1 of Phalanger gymnotis. Lineage (NCBI taxonomy): Eukaryota > Metazoa > Chordata > Mammalia > Diprotodontia > Phalangeridae > Phalanger > Phalanger gymnotis. The sequence continues at coordinate 317,207,410 of CM053622.1, read as the reverse complement.
TGGTCCTGCAAAGGGTCTGTGCTCAGCCCTCCTCTTCTCTCTCTGTACTAATCCACTTGATAATCCACTTGATAATCTCATCACTTTCCATCATTTCATTTCTCACCTCTATAAGGATGACTCTTAGATCTACTTGTCCAACCTTAACCTCTCTTCTGACTTTCTCACATATGCCCCCTTCTTTGTTCTGTGACTCCAAATACCCTAGTACAGGGTCTTATCACCTCACACTTTTACTACTGCAAGATCTGGCTCATTTATCTCCATCATTCCAATCCATCTCCTACTTAGCTATCAAACTGACATTCCTAACGTACAGCTTTGATCATATCACCCCTTTTACTCAACAAATTCTAATGGTATCCCATTACTTCAAAAATCAAATATAAAACCCACTGTTTGGTTTTTAAAACCCTTCATAACCTAGCCCATTCCTGCCTTTCCAGTTTCCTAATATGCTACTCCTCTCCATATGCTCTGATGCAGTAGTACTGGTTTCCTTGCTATTCATGGTACATGATGCTCCATTTCCCAAACATTTTTATTGGCTGTTTTTCATGCCTGGAACCCTCTCCCTCCTCATTTCCACCTCTTAGCATTCCTGGCTTCTTTCATGTTTCATCCAAAAGCCCACCTTCTTCAAGAAGCCTTCCCATTCTTTTTTAATCTTGGTGCATTCCCTCTGAGACTACCTTTAATATATCTCATATATATCTTCTTTGTGCGTAGTTCTTTGCTTGTTGTCTCCTTCACTGGACTGTGAGCAGCCTGGGAGGAGGGACTGCATTTCTTTTTTTTATTTCTTTGTATCCTCAGTGATTAGCACACTACCTGACAAATAGTAGGCACTTAATAAATTCTAGTTGACTGATTGACATATGACAAATTTCACCTGGTCTCTTATAATCTGCCATATTATTTTGGATATTGTCTAGCTGATCTATGTCTTACAAAATGTGGTGACCAAAACTAAACACAATACCTCTAATGTTGGCTGCCCAGAGAAGAATATCATGAGTATATTAATTTCTTCATAATAGACAATGCAGTGTAGGGGAAAAATAAGTATTTGTTTGTTTGTTTTTGGCTTACACGTCACATTATTTACCTCTGTTGGGCTTACAATCCACTACCCATTTCAAATCTTTATTTCTTTGTTGTTTTATAATAACATTCTCTAACCATGCTTCTTTTACCCTTTCTTTGTGAGGCTGACTTTTTAAAGCCCAAGTATTGAGCTTTACATTTATCCCTATAAATTTTAATTTATTTCTTTTAGTACTAGTTTTGGAGCAGGAAAACTGAGGGTCATGTCTTGTCTTTGGCTGTAATGCTGTCAATGCATTTGGGCAAGTCAGTTCACATCAGACATCTTTTCCCCCAAAGCCATCTCTCTTCCAATCTTTGCTATTGTTGTTCACAGCAGAACCATCCTTCCATTCATCCAGGTTGACACCAGTTATTCTTAATTCTTTATTCTCTCTCATTTTACAAATCTACTGAGCTGCCAAGTCTTATCAATTTTATCTCCATCACATCTCTAACTTGTATCTTATTCTCCATACATGAGCACCAACCTAGTTGAGTCTTTCATTACTTTTTACCTAGGCTATCGAAATGGCCTCTTCATTGTCCTCTCTATCTCAAAATTCTTTCCTTTCTAATCTACTTTCTCATAACTCCAAAAAACATTTTCCTAAAGTTCAGATCTGACCATGTCACACCCTACTTAATAAACTCCAGTGAATGCCCGCTATTGAGGCAAATACAATCTCTTTTGCTTGGAATTTGAAATCCTTCAATAACTGATTCCAAACTACCTTTTTAGATTTCATTATCATTTCTCCCACTCATATACTCTTCAGTCCTGGCAAACTGGCCTTCTTACTGTCCCTCACACATGACATTCCGTGTTTCTGTTTCTGACCTTTACACAGTCTTTTCTCCATGTTTGGAATGTGCTCTCTCTTTATCTCTGCCTTTTTGAATCCTTTGGGCTGAAGTATCTCTTTTTCCCTGACCTTCCCCTTACCCCATTTCTAGTATCCCCTATTACCTTGTGTTTCACACAGTATTTATTGAACATTTACTATATGTTCCTATGGATGTTACAGACCTGCTTCATTTTAATGTGCTTCATTATTGCGCTTCGAGGATGTCTTTTACAAATTGAAGGTTTGTGGTAACTCTGAATTGAGCAAGTCTGTTGGTACCATTGTTCCAACAGCATGTTCTTACATTGTATCTCCTTTTTCCCAAATCATCTTTGGAAATAGATGTGCTATTACTAGGTCAAAGAGTATAGTCAGTTTAATAACTCTTTGGGCACAATTCCAGATTGTTCTTCAAAATGTTTTGATCAGTTCACAGTTCCACCAACAATGAATTAGTGTCCCAATTTTTGCACATCCCTTCCATTCGTTGCTTTCCCCTTCAATCGTTTTAGCCAATCTGGTGGTAGATGTAAAATGATATCTCAAGGTTGCTTTAATTTGCATTTCTCTAAGCAATAATGATTTGGAACATTTTTTTCATATAACTAAAAATTATTTTTATTTCTTCATCGAAAAACTGCCTGTTCATATCCTTTGACCATTTATCATTGGGGAATAATTGTGTATTCTTACAGATTTGACCAAGTTCTTTATATATTTGAGATATGAGACCTTTATCTGAGAAATTGATAAAAAAATTTTCCCTGAATTTTCTGTTTTCCTTCTGATCTTTCCAACATTTGTTTTATTTGTACAAAACCTCTTTAATTTAATGTAATCAAAATTACCCATTTTATACCTAATTTTTCCCCTCTATCTCTTTATTCATGAATTCTTCACCTATCCATAAGTCTGATAAGTAATATATCCCATATTCTTCTAATTTTATTGTATTTTCTCTCTTTATATCTAGGTCATGTATCCATTTTGACCTTTTCTTAGCAAATGGTAAAAGATTAAAAAACGATTAATGATTTTTTATGTTACTATTGTAATTGTTGTGGGGAGCCATAAACTGCACCCATGTAAGATGGTGAACTTAATCAATAAATGTGTGAGTTCTGACTGTTCCCCCATCTCTCTCCCTCTCCCTCTCTTCAAACCAACTTATTCTTCGAGACACAACAATATTGAAATTAAGTCAGCTAACAACCCTTCAATGGCCTCTATATGTTCAAGTGAAAGAGTCAATAGATATGACAAACTTTGTCATTATCTTATTTTAAGAAATCACTACAGTCATCCCAACCTTCAGCAACCATGACCCTGATTAGTCAACAGATATCAACACTGAGGTAAAACCCTGTACTAGCAGAATGATTACAATTTGCTAAAGCCTCAGATGATGGTTAGCATTTTTTAGCAATAATGCATTTTAATTAAGGTATATATACACATGCATATATATATTCACACATAATACTATCACACATTTAATAGACTACAGTTAAGTATCAACATAACTTTTGTATGCACTGGGAAACCCCAAAATTCATGCGATTCACTTTATTGTGATATTCCCTTATTGTAGTGCTCTGGAACCAAACCCACAATATCTCCAAGGTATTCCTGTACATGGCATTCTTTGCCATAGAAAAGAACATGAAATGAGAAAGATCTGGATATCATCCAAGGGAGATCTGGTTCTGAAAGTGCCCAGAGGAAAAGGCTGGTCTCCTCCTATAGGACCTGAAGGTAGCTTCAAGAATGTGTTAGAGTGAGGGTCCTAAGTATTGGGGGTTGATACTCCCCATTGTAAAAACATTTTTGGTATTCCAGAGGTGTCCAAATACATTAGCATTCTGGTGGGATTTGGCATACTGCCTCTCATCATGGAAGTTACTATAAATATTTTTTTTTAAATAGTCAACTTGACCCTTTGGAAACATAGACAAAGTAGTGTATGTGGGAAACCATCAGAAACCACACATAACAACCTGAGCTTGTGCTGATGTTGGTTGTGTACCTGTATAAATGAAAAAATGACAAGTTTAAAACATGACTATGGCAATGATTAGTGATAATTAGCCTAACCAGAGAGGAGCCAAGAAATTCAGCTATCCACCTGATGTTCATCACTGGCTCACCTTTAAGCACGATGGAGTTTTAATACAAATCTTTAATTCTGTCACTGGAATAGAATCTTACTTCAGAAAGAAATAGGAGCAGACTATTATCATAGTTAAGTCAACTTTATGTATTATCAGCATTGGATTCTAAGATATTTCCTAGTGTTGGTCTAATAATCATAATAAAAAGGGGTTGAGGATTTCTTCATAGAGGTTGAAGATTTCTTCAGAGTCCTTTAAATATTTGTGATGCATTCAAACATAATCAGTATCTTTTTTTTCCCTTAGAGAAAAAATACCAAATCATTAATGGGTTGGTATCAGTTTAGAAGAGGTCTCCACTTGGGTGCTACAGGGATCTGTCCCTGGACCTCTCCTATTCACTTCCATATTATTACCATTTTCTTTCTTTCTTCCTTCTCCTCTAGTCACTTATGTCAAACCAGCCTCTAATATATAAGCTACACCATTATAATACTTGTTTCCAGTTAAAGCCTTGCCACAGTGCCTGTCATCAAAATTGGTGCACACAGATGGGTTGTTTGATGAGACTTCAACCATAGCTTTGTTCTTGGTTCTCTACAATCCTTACATTTTTTTTTCTGAGGGATCTTCTTGGCCATGAGATCCACTGATCTGAGAGTTTTATGCCAGGCTATATGATGTCAAGGAGCCCTGGGTCCTGCATTTAACAGCAGGGCCCTGCTATCTTAATTTCTACCTTGATATTCTGCATTAATTGCTATTTCTAGAATAATACTTGAAGCATAATGAGATGAAAAACAGGATACACAGTGGATCTAGTACTTGATATTCAGTAGGTGGTTGCTAAATATGTGGTAAATATGCATAAATAGTGAGATATATATTTACATGTATGCATGAATATCTGTGATGTATAGCTGTAACAGAGATTTCAAAACTATGTTGACTTTGGTCCCTTTAATCTTTATTAATCTTAACCAAGTATATTTTTCAGGGAGTGAAGGTTAAGAATATGTTGGTATTGTTACATGCTTATTTTTTAAAAATTATTATTATGGTAAAAATACATAGTTGATTCCCTTATAGAAGGGCATACATGGACCATGATTCATGCTGAGATTCTGAAGCGTTGAATCCTATAGCTGGGGAGAGGATTGGATTTCTACTATTCATTGGCCATAGAGTGTGCCTGTCAACTCAAATTGACCAACTGGGGGAGAGTCCACTATGATCAGATCAAGTCCACTAGGGACTGCAGGTTATGAGAGATTGAGAGACAGTCAAGAGAACCCATGTTGGAAACTTGAAGAAGCCTAAGTTGAGAGAGAAGGTAGTGGCACAAACTGAATCATGGGGCCTTAGATCCACACAGTACATGTAGATAAAAAGAGGCATTTTCACTAACCATGGCTGAACAACCAAAGAAAATTGAGCTAAGAGAATTTACTTCAGGCTGGTCAGTCATTCTTGTCTAGAGTCAGGAACCTGACGTTTCTGGCTCCATAGCCAGAGGATTAAGTGAAATATGAAGAAAACTTCTAAGAAGTAATGATATATTGAGTTCAAAGAGCTAGGGTATAGGTAGAAAATCTCTGTAATATGCTTAGGTTCCAATAGTAATAATTAAAGTTTCTGAGGAGATGCCAAAGAGCTGAGACACCACAGTCTTGTCAGAAAATGCATAATAAAAGATCTGGAACTGCTAACATTGACCCAAGTACTTCCTATAATGATACACATCACAATTCATTCATGTCTGGGCATCCTTTGTGACTCCAATTTCTGCCCTCCTATAAATTTGTTTCTGGAAGTCCATCCAATATTCTGTGGACCTCCATTCTCTTGAAATTTTAGGGATATCAACAGAAGATATGGGCTCTTCATTGGTTCTTCATCATTTTTTTTTGCCTCTTTTTAAAATTAAATATATTTAGTTTTCAGCATTGATTTTCACAGGATTTTGAATTACAATTTTTCTCCCCATTTCTACCCTCCCCCACTCCAAGATGGCATATATTCTGGTTGCCCTGTTACCCAGTCAGCCCTCCCTTCTGTCACCCACTCCTCTCCCATCCCCTTTCCCTTCCTTTCTTGTAGGGCAAGATAAATTTCTATGCCCCATTGTCTGTGTATCTTATTTAGTAGTTGCATGCAAAAACTTTTTTTGTTTTTGTTTTTGTACATCTGTTTTTAAAACTTTGAATTCCAAATTCTCTCCCCTCTTCCCTTCCCACCCACCCTCCCTCCCTAAGAAGTCAAGCAATTCAACATGGGCCACAAGCGTATCATTATGTATAACTCTTCTACAATACTCATGTTGTGAAAGACTAACTACATTTTGCTTCTTCCTAACCTATCCCCCTTTATTGAATTTTCTCCCTTGACCCTGTCTCTTTTCGAAAGTGTTTGTTTT
>CM053622.1:317184211-317200449 GCA_028646595.1 Phalanger gymnotis | reverse complement strand
GCTGCCTGGCCATGTTCCTAGCCAACTTACTTGACCCTTGAGTTTTCCAGTGGGGTATGACTGCTTGTAGACTAAAGAGTTCTGTGTTCCAAGCTGGGGTGGATGCGCTGTCACACTAGCACTCCTCCTTCCCCAAGAACCCCCAGTCTGGACTAGGCTTAAATCTTCAGCAGGCTCTTCACTCCTGCTCTGATCTGCCACTTAATTCCTCCCACCATGTGGGCCTGGGGCCAGAAGCAACTGCAGCTATAGTTCTGTAGCTGCCCCACCTCCACTGCCCCTGAGTCAGTGGCTGAACCCCAAACTCTATCCCAGTCCCCAGCAGCTTTTCCCACTAACCTACTCTGTTGTCTTTGGTGTTTGTGCGTTGAGATGTCTGGTAACTGCTACAGCTCACTGATTCAGGGCGCTAGGGCATGTTCCACCCAGCTCCTGGTCTGGTTGGTCCGTGCCGTCCACGCTGGGCTCTGCTCTGCTCAGCTCCACTCCCCTTCGCTCCCAGCTCCATGTGGGATAGACCATACTCAGAGACTATCCAGGCTGTCCTGGGCTACAGCCCTGCTTTCTTCCACCACTTCATAGGTTCTGAAGTTCTAGAACTGGTTCAGAGCCATTTTTTCTAGGTTTTTTGAGGGACTTGGCAGGGAGCTGACGCTAGTCCCTGCTTTCCAGCTGCCATCTTGGCTCAGCCCCCCAAACGTGGTTCTTCATCATATTTGCCATATGACCAGCATTAGTTCTTCATACATGCTTTTGAAGATGTCCTTTGTACAGCATTTTCTAAATAATTCCTTGTTTGTGATACGTAGCAACCTATTAATGTATCACAGGCTTTTCTATTGCCCTAAGAGCTATCATCAACTTCAACTCTTCAGAAACAGTAGTGCCCCCTGACTTGCCACCCTATAACATTACCAGAAAAATATTGGTGTTAAAAGATGGACCTTTGGTTCATGCTGAAGTTTGGCATCAATAAAACAAGCAAATGAAATAAGCAAACAAAAAACTTTGCCGTTCCCCAAAGACAATTCAACCTAATTTCCTTTTCAATTCTAGCCCCAGCTCATTGTCCATTTGTAGTATCTGTCCAAGATATATAGATGTCTGTCTATCTATTTATCTATCTACTTATGTCTGTCTATTTTTCTATATCTATAAACCTCTCTTTCTATATGTATACTATATATGTATATATATAACATTTACATATACATACAGGAGATACATAGTTATCTCATTAAAGTGATAGAGCTCAGTTCTACAATATGGCTACATATAGATATAGATACATCATAGGAAGCAAATCTTAGCACTGGCAAGAAGTAGGGGGCAAGTAGCTGGCCCAGAGTTCTTTCTATCAATATTAAAAATAGGACATAAAAACTGTGTGTGTGTTCCCACAATGCTATGTTCTGAAGACAGCAATTTATATCTTTCTATATAGAAAACAAATGGAGTGGTCATGTAGCAAGAATGAGAAATAATCAATGGACAGCCAGCAAGCTTCACTGTTATTCTCATAATGTTAACACTGTGAGAATGGCATCCAGAATATTGAGTGGACAACCTGTGGTGAACTTTTAGAAGGACAAAGTCCCACAGGGTGGACAGGGATGGATGTGTTGAAATATTTTTCACTATAGGAGTACCCATGTTGATGAGATTACAGATTTATTAGCATATTATTGGTCAGTTCTAGCTCTTGATGTGGACTTGGCTGATGAAATGATGCTGTTTTAGCCCTTTGGGATCTTTATCCTGAGTCCTTCTTTTATGGGTATGGGAATTGAGGCTTGTGGCAGAAACTTTGCACCTCTCTGCAACTCTATCATTTTAATGAGATAAATGTGTATCTTTTTTTCTGTGTTTACGTGCCTGTGTGTCTGTTTGTATCTATCCGTCTACATGTCTGTCTACTACCTATGTATCTCTATATTATCTATATAAATATACTCACTGAGGGACAAATTTTGTAGGACTAATCTAATGTCCAAAATAAAATCTGGTGGCGGGATAGCCTAGACAGGCGAGAAAGGGAAGCTAAGAAAAAGTAAAGCCTGGTGCCCTCTAGTTAATGCTTAGGACCTTTCACAATTTGTAAAATCTTATCCCTTTCATTAAGAATTGTATATCTCCTCCACTCTCTCCTTACTAAACCTCTCTTTTTAAATGCAGATGGCATGCTATGCTTTATGGGGAGGTAAAGGAAAGAAGAGGAAGAAGAAACATATTTCTCTAGAGCCAGCTGGGAATGGAGGAATGGAGGAAGGTGGGCAAGACAGTAGATAATACAGGCAAACTGGGTCACAGGCTGTCTGTCAAAAAAGGAAGTGCTATTATGAGAACGGGAGTGCTAAGAAAGACAGCAGGGGCTCTTGGCTCCCCAGATACCAATCTCATGGCACCACATATCCACAAACAGTGATAAACAGCCTGATATAGCAGAAAGGGTGATTGATTTTAATATGGCAAAATGTGGATTCAAATTGTGACTTTAGTATGTGCTGTGTGACCCTGGGCAAGTCACTTAACATCACTGAGCTTCAGTGTCTTCATCTTTAAAATGGGGATAACAATTTTCTGCTCTCTCTCTCCTAGGGTTACTGTGAACAGAATGCTTTGTAAAACTTAAAATATAATATACATATGAGTTACTATCACTAATAACTCAAGCACCATACTCTACACAAAGCCTTTTATGATCCTCCCTCCCCCATTTGCTAGTGCCCACTCTCCCAAACTGCCTTGTGCTTGCCTACTTTGTATTTAGTTTTATTTACTCTTTTAAATTATTTCGGTATATACTTATATCTGTACTTGTCTCCCATTAAAAATATAAGCTTCTTGCCCTCAGGGATTGTTTTAGTCACTGTATTTATATTCCCTAGGTTTTGCGTGGTGTTTGGCATGCAGTAGGAGCTAATTTTTTTTGTCGGTTTACTGATTGATTGGCTAACACCGCATACATGCACACTTGAACATACACGTGGTTCAATGCTTCAGCAATCTATTATTTTATCAGGGTGGGTGTACTCTCCACAGAGCATCATTCCTCATTATTTAGTCTTCGTGAATTTTGAAAGTAAAAAAAAAATAATATTCTACAGTCTACTTGGTAGTGAGCCTCTCTTAACTTGGCCTGACTGTTGAGAGGAGAGATAAACGTATCAGTGGCAGGTCCCTGCTCAAAGCTTCTCCAGTATGGTGGAAGCTGCCAGTGTTTACGTTCCCCTGGTCTGGCTCTCTGATCACCCCAAATTCCTGCTGTGCCACAGTCAGAGCAGGATTTCAGTGGAGGGTATGTAAACAACTAGTACACAGCAATGGAACATGACTTTTGAAATCATCTTGGTTTTAGCTCCTTGAATGTGTCTTTAGCCTCTATTTTATATATTCGTACTGTTTAGCATGAAAATCAAATCCTTGCCTAGGAAAGAGACAGAGGGCTGGCCCAAATGGCTTCTTGGAGTTCCTTCCACTCAATCTTCTTAAAATAGGAGAAGAAAAATATCTGTGCTCCCACAGTGCTGCATCCTGATTATTATTATTTATTCTGGTAGTCTTATACCATAGATGGTACATAAGACTACTGGAATCTAGAAGAAGACAATTGAGGAATGGGAATTCTTATTTGAAATTTATACCCAATAATTCAAGAGCGTATTGAACAATAATTCAAGAAGCATACCTTCTTGCATATTGTCACCCTCGTGGAAAATTCACATCTGATTCTTTTGTTTTGAACACAAGAGACAAAGGACTTTTATTATTTTTATTATCACATTAACTTTGGGATAGAAAGAAAATAGGTTGGATTCAATAGATTTGGTCATCGGAGCCAAGCCTAGGGTGGGGAAGGGAGGAGGGAATGAAGGAGGAAAGGGAAAGAATAAGCCTTCACAGAGTCTGTACTCTGAGGATGAGTGTTGGTGACATTTTGATGTTACTATGGGGATTGCTATAGTAACAATTCCACTCACCCTTCATTTATTAAGTTATTTTGTTGTGGAACCCAAAGGTAAACCAAACATCCAAAGAAACAATAGCTTTAAAGAGATTTTGCTGTTCTCACAGCCCATGTTGAATGTGCTGATGAAAGTACTTTTAGTGGAAAGGACAACATTTGCAGATAATTTAATACAATTGAAGGAATGAGATTCCTCAAGGTTTCCTCTGAGGCTGGAAAACAACAGCTGATCTATGTCATAATACACTATAGTAGTTGAGAATTTACCAATTGTCAAACACAAGGACCTGAGGCAGCAATGCATTCTGGCGCCTGGCCCCTCCTTTCCAGCCTCTCCCCTCTTATCCTCTTCTAGTCCACAGAAGCACTCTCCTTTTTATAAACAGAGAATGAAGAAGAATCCTGTCCAAAAAACGTCATTATTGTTGATTGACCAAACGCATTAAGTACAGTTCCAAACATGGCCCAGGCTTTAGCAGCAATACAATTCAAATTAAAAGTCAATACAAGACAAGGCACACAATTCCAGGAGATTAAGTGGGAAAGCTTCAGAATTAAGACACAATTGTCATTTACTGTCCTTAAAAAAATCTTTTGAAGTCATTTTGTTCTTACAGGAAAGCTTTCAGTCATTAATTACAGTAGGAAGCCTTCATAGAGTGACTGAGGATGGGGCATGTGGCTGTGTTCCACTTTCTTTTAAATGAAGGCTATTTCCAGGGTTTAAAGGAAATGTTAATGGGAAAAAAGGTAGGGAGATGGAGTTAGGAGACTATAGTAAATAAAGACAGCAGGGACTATGAACAACTAAAAAGAATTAGCTAAAGCCTATGTGATGCCACAACAACTTTTAAGTTTAAAAAAAATCAGGCAGTTAATCACTTATTTTCTCTACCTGACCTCGAATAACAAATTCAACTGTGCTTTTCTCTCCTCTCATTTAATAGACTGAATTGATTCTTTATTTTGGTAGTGTAAAGACATGTCTTATGAAAAGAGGCAGGCACAGACAGCATTTCCAAGATAAAAGTGACCGGAAGGTGGAGATAAGTGCTTCAATTTGATATTGGCAGCAAGGAGGAGCCTATGAAAGGATTTAGGAGCCAATCCAGACGCTGTAAAAACATAGAGGGGAAAAGTCGCACTGATCGCTACCACATTAATAGTAATATTAATAATAATAATATATAATATGTTTATGAAACACTTTACCTTATCACAGAGGCTAACATTTATGGTTATGTTTTGGCTGTGTTTTCATGAGCTGAACTGAAACAAGAGAGACAGATAGACAGAGAAAGTTATTCTCTGGTTATCTAGTCCTATGGGTATGTTCAGAGGCAGACCAAATGATTATTTCATTTCTGTGTCTTCTTTATTGGAACCTCAAAAGATGTGTTCCATCGGGAAAACCAGATATTTGGGGGCTACACTAAATCTATAGGAATTTGCGCTAGCTCTCTCCAGAATTTCTTTTAGCTCATAGAAAAAGCACATAAATGAAATCTTGGCATAGATAAATAGCCTTTATGTTTCAATTCTTCTATGCCTTCTCTTTCTATTCCTTTTTTAGTACCAGAGAAATACAACTTTATCAGGAGTCAGAGGCCCAGAGTTCAGATCCCACTTCTGATGTTTGCTGCCTTCAAACCTTGAACAAGTCACTTAAAATTCCTGAGCTGCAGTGTCTTCAACCATAAAAGCACAGGCTGGCTTTTTGAGGTGGATGATTCTTTTCCTTTTCCTCTTCTGTCTCTCATTGTTCGTCAGTCTATTCGTCTCTTTTTCTTATGCTCCACCTTGCCTTTGGAGGGATCCAAATTCTCCTTTCTGTCCCCACCCCCCCCAATCCATTTCAGCTTTGTGGTCCCACTCCTAAAAGGGACAGGTTTTTCATCCACCCACTGAAAGTTTAAAAAAAAAAAGGAAAAGAAAAACCGTAATCGGGACAGGGCTGCCTAATTCTTTCTGTGAGTTAGGAAAAAGTCGTTAGAAACGTTTTAGTCGTGGTGGGGCAATCAGGGATCAGGGAGAGGGAAGCGAATCAAGATTGAGCCTTAAGTGTTGACGGTGGTTGCGGGTTTGGGTTTGGTGTTTCGAGTTCTTAGTTTTCAGGAGTGGCAGCCGCTGTCAGCACGGAAGAGGCGAACGTCTCCATTGACTTGCATTGGGCTCTGCCCAGGCTGGGCCCTTTACTCTCTAGGCACGTTCCCCGTGCGCTTGCAGTTCCACTAGTCATGCAAATTCTTTTGTGTTTTGGTGGCCCTGCCGTCTTTCCTTTCCAAGCGGTTCGGAGCCTGGAAGCCACCAGGATTCTAGTAAGCGGGAGGTTGCTTAGTTCCACGGCTATGAGTACAGGTTAATTTTTAGAGTTAAAAGGGGAGAAAGGGGGAGAAAAACACCGCAAAAGAAAACAACAGCGGAAAGAGATTTGCTTCGATTTGTCTCCGTTACTTAGGAGGGGGAGGTATTTGCAGAAGTCACATCCCCAAATATTACTGCAGGATTACAGAAGGATGGGGGCGAGGGAGGGTGATGGAAAAGAAGAAAGCCGGGGAGGTGAAGGGAGACTGCCGAGTATCAGACATGTTTAATGCCTTTTTCTTTTACAAGGTACAAATACAAACGTAATTTCACTTTGCAGTCGCACAGTAAATACCAGATTACTAGGCAATTATATTTAAGCATTACAGAACCTCCAAAAATAATTGCCATGTTCGGGGCAGTTTTTCAATCCCTGGATAACACTGTGGTTTAATGGATAGAAACAACTATATCATTGATTCCTCTTACATAAAAAGCTGCCAACCATGTAAGTACATGATCAATAGTCGAGCTTTACAGCAGCCAGCCGTGCGGCCGCTGCTGCCGCGCAGCGAGTGCTGCTGCTGCTTCCTGACCAACCACGAGCGGCTGCTTCACCTCGGGGGAGAAGTAAACTGAGAAGCTAAAAAGTATCAAGTGGAAGTAGCTGAGTGGAGCTGGGCCCCCTAAGACACTTCACATCCCTCTGTTTTTACGGTGTACAAGGAACAATGTCAGAACTATACTTGGCACTTTTAAGGAATTTGTAAATCAGCTATAAAGCATTATTTCTGGCTTGAATTTTTTCCACTTAAGATTTGGCTATAAAAGAAATGTGAATAGGGGTGGGGAGGCTGAACCATAAGAGGAAAGATAGATTAAGGGATGCCAGGCTGTTTTGTTTTTTACATTTGCCTGTTTTTCACATGTATTGGTATTAGAAAGAAAATAGAAGTGCTGGTTTGAAAGATGTTGTCCAGTGCTGTGCATTACAAACTCCAGCGCCAGGCAGACTCTTTAGGGTGTTACTGCCATAACAAACAAACGAAAAACTCCTGTTCTCAGGTGAGCCACTGCTTGCTCACTCCAACTTTTCTGCCATTATGTATGGAACAGGCAATTGTTCTGACTAAACAACTTGGAAAGATATACAATTAGGAGTTATGATAGTGATCTGAAGTATGGGAAGGGACCAGAACTGGCCAGGGCCTTAGAGGTTAATTAGTCCAAAAGCCTCATTTTACGGATGACTAAACTGGGACTCAGAGAAGTGAAGTTACTTGCATAATGCCACACAGGTAGTAAGAAATTTAACCACAATATGAATGCAGATTCTCTAAATCCAGGTGTAGCATTTTCCTCTACTATATCACCCTGCTGTGTATATCTTTTTATAATAACCTGCCTCCAAATCTATCCCTCTCCCAATGTGAGACATATTTCCTCCTTAAAAAAATCAAAATATCTGTAGAACCCATGCAATTTGCCTTGGTCTCATACAAAGTTACCAAGGCTTTCCCTTAGCAGTAATATTTAAATCCATTTCCTTAATAGCATAAATCTAAAGGAGCACATTAGTCTGTCTAGCAAATTCCCTCATATCCAAATTGCCATCTAATCTTAAGGAAACCTGTCTCCTCCATGTTTAGTTTGAGTTGAGATTGAGATGCCAACTTCAAGAGGATTTGAAAATGTGTTCAGTAACTCTAGAGTAAAGGATGGACTAGTATATTTGACTGTACCATATACAGATAGTAATTAAATAGCTGGGGATATGAACATTCTAATATTCAGGCCAATCTCCTAACTGTTTTGCATATCCACACTGGTCATCCCCACCTTCCTGCTTGTATCCAAAATAATGAGCTGTGCTACTTGCCCGATATGTCTCCTCTCTTCTCTATCTTCCAAATTCTATAGACCTTGTGCTGCACAAGTTATGTTGATCCTTTCTGCAGTTTGACCTCTGGTTGAATGTGCTTTTTTCACATTTTAACATTAGAGATATCTTGTCTAAAATTCCTCTCTGTTTTATATCTTGTCACATCAATTTCAGTACATTCTTTGACACAATCAACCAACCAATATTTAGTAAGCATCTAATACGTGCCAGACACTGTGCTAGGCACTTGAAACACAAGAACCAAAAAACAAAAACAAAAAACAAACAAAAAAAGGATCATAAATTTAGAGCTGAAAAGGACCTTAAAGGTTGTTGAGTTCAACTTCATCATTTTGCATATGAGAAAACTGAGGCTTAGTCAGATTAAGTGACTTAATTAGGGTCATATAGCTAGTAAGTATTTGGGGCAGGATTTGGTTAAAAGTCTTTCTGATTCCAAATCTAGGACTCTATTCACCACACTGTTCTCAGGCAGCTTGAGTCCTTGGGAAAATGACATGTACATACATTAGTCTATGCTGAGTAAAAATATACAGAATAAATACAAAATAAATACAAGGAATATAAAAACAAAGTTGTCGAAGAGAGAGCACTAGCATTTGCGAGGGGGGATTAGAAAAGACTTTTCATAGGGAATGGTGTTTAAATTTTGTCATGAAAGAATAGATAATTTTTTGAGGTGGAGATAAGGAGGGAGTGTATTCCAGGCATGGAGTTTGGCCAGTGCAGAGTACAGAGTACACAGAGTACCATGTGTGAAGAACAGAGAAAAGACCAGTAGAGAATGTGGGAAAGGGGCTAATGTGTGATCAATCTGGAAACATAAATTATAGAGGCTTTAAAAACCCAGTGAAAGGGTTCATATTTGATAGCAGAGCAGCAGTGGGACAACTTTGGCCTTGAGGCCACGTGTAGCCATCTAGGTCTTCAAGTGTGGCCCTTTGTCTGAATCCAAACCTCACATAACAAATCCATGTCCTAGAGCAATGCGGAGTTGTTGAAATTACTGAGCAGAGTAATGACATAGTCAGACTTCTGTTTTAGAAAAATCACTTTGGCAGCTATGTGGAAGGTGGCATGGGGAGAGGGGAGAAACTTGAGGCAGATAGACCAATTGGAAGATTTCCAACAATCTAAGCAAGAGATGATGAAGGCCTGAATTCAGCAGGGTACCTATGTGAGCAGAGAGAAAAGGTCAAATGCAAAAGATGTTGTGGAGGTAGAAATGAGGTAGAAATGTCAGCAACCAGGTCATATACTTTAAAAAAAAATCCTCCATCTTGTCTAGAACAGTGTTTTCAATTAGACATTCATGATAACATTTAGAGGTAGAGGGGGATAAAATAAATGAAGGCCTTGGGCTTCATGATGTCTAAAGCTCCTTCCATATCACCTAGGCCAACTCCTATATTTTGGAATTGAGGAAGCAGAGACCCAGAGGTCTGGGTGCCCCTCAGAGGGGTGGCAAAGTAACTTCCCTAGTGACATAGAATTAGTAAGTAGCAGAGCTGGGATTCATTCCAACTCAGGTCTCCTAACTCCAAAGTCAGTACTTTTTGCAGGGCCCTGAAATATAGAAGAAGGGATAGGAAGCAGATTGAGCCGGTTCCTTTGAAGGAAGCATTGTTGGAGTAGTTGGAGAGATAATAGGCCAACCAAACCTGGAAACCAAACTGAGAGAAGATATTGGAGTACATGCTGATCGACTGTTTCAGTAATTGCAAAGCGTTTGAAAAAGATTAGGATGAAATAACTTTCTTTAGCTGTAACAGTGGAGAATGCATTGTGACCTTGCCATATGTGGTTTTAGTGGAATAAAAGAAGAGGAAACTTATTTGGAAATGGTTTATCAGATGATGCTATGTCATAAACACATATTCAGAACTTCAAGACCCTGAGATGGAGGGGAGATATTGAATTTACTCTTCCTTCAGCTTTTCCCATTACCAACCAACTTACAGAGATAAACAAACTTATTATAGACGTAAACAAACTCTATTCCATTATTCAAATCACTAATAAATATTGAGCCAGATGTTTCTACTCTGGGATGAGAAATTCCCATTCTGGGCATGCAGGACAGTTAGTTTCTTCAGTCAACTGTCAATCAATAGTGTTCACCAAGTACCTACTATGTGCCACATATATCCTTCCATTTCAGTCAAAGTACTGTGTTTGCCATTCTTACACGTGGCTTGAGTGATGACACGTTCTCCCATCACTGGTACCCCACTTGGAATGATCACCTTCCTTTTCTCTACCCATCCACACTCATTAACTCCTTCAAGCCCAGCTTAGAAAGCCTTCCCTGATTAACCCCACCACATGCTAAAGATTTTTACTTTGTACCCCCAGATCAATCACGTACTTAATCTGAACAAGTTTATTCTGACCTACTAATATATCACTAATGCTTGTTTCCAAGTTGCTCTGTTTGTGTGCTCTTTCTTTCAAAAGCAATCCACAGCCTGGGACTTCTTGTGTTTAATTTTGGGATGTCCCACAACACCTTGTACGATCTTTTGTTCTTTAAAAATGCTCAATAAATACTTGTCTTCTAAGTAAGGTGCAGTCAATAAGTAAATCATTAAGTAATTATTAAGAGCTTTTTGTTATGTATTGGGCACTGTGCTAGGCCCTGCAGGTACCTATATAAAGAATGAAAAAATTCCTACTGGGGAGAAGCTTTCATTGTAATGGGAGATACGGTGACTTTTTTTTTCATCTCTTGCAGCCTTTGCACTCTAGAGTCTACAAAGTATATCTTCTCCCAGAAGCTCAGAGGAGGCTTTTCTTAATAATGGTTCCAAACTCTTCTCATTCATAGGTTTGTAGAGTTTGCAGATTTCTCAGTTACTCAGTACTAACTTCGTTTATCCTTATCCACTCAAAGGGAGACAGCTCCTTCTGATTGAAACAAAAAAGAAAATAGTTGGAGTCTGATATCCAGATATTTTATGAGGTAGAGTTTTAAATTTTAAAAATCCTTTTTTTGTCTGTGTATAATTCCTATTGTATTTCCTTTGCATAAAACTGTACTTATTCATTTGGTTTGGCTTAACTTACACTTTTAATTTCTTATATATGCCAGCCAAAGTAGTAGAGTTTGGTGGCTAATAATAACAAAATCATGTGTGCATTTCAAAAGTGTTCATGAAAGTCCAACTGAACTGTAGTCTCTCTGCAAATTCTATAGGTTTCCTACCAGATTAGCTGCTTCGCAAAAGTATATTTTCATACACCTGTCTACCTTTTTTTTTAAAAAAAAATTCATAGACATATTCAGAAAGGAAACTTTTAAAGTTGAAGCACAGTCGAGTGTCAAGTAACATTTCTGTGAAACCTGAGATCTCTTCTCTGAGTCCTTGTCAACACAGGTAAGCTGAAGAGACTAGCTTTGAAAGGTGGGACAGGTCATGCCATCCCTTTGAGTTTGTTTGCACATGTGTAAAACGGGAGGCTGGGATTAAGTGGTCTCTGAAGTTTCATCCAGCATTAGCATTCTGTGATTCTATAGTATTATAGTATATAGTGGAACCAAAACTCTTTGCTCTAATTTTTCAGCAGAATAGAAATCTTGTAAACTCCAGGATCTTTTGATCTTGACATAGACCATCTAGGTAGGTGAAACTCAATAAATCAAAGATTCACGACTTTTTTTTTGTTTTTGGTAAAGGGCCACAGAGTAAATATTTTAGGCTTTGTAGTCCAAGAAACAAAATCAAGGATATTATGAAGGTACTTATATAACAAGAGAGAAAACAAATTTACACAAAATGCTTTACTGGTGAAATTAAAAATATAATAATAATTAAGTGCAATATTTTTGTAAGATAATCTAGCAATATGAAAATTTTACTTCTTTTTTGGAAATAACATTTTGCTTCATTTGGGTTCAAAGTTTGTACAAAATGAAAATTGTACTTTCTACTCCTCATTTATGATGTAACTTCAAGGAAAAAGGGAAGAAGAGTAGAGAAGAGGGAAGAATCTTCATTGTCTTTAATATTTTATATCCCTTTTCAAGTGTGGCTTAGATTTTGCAGACTCTGCAAGTCATTGCTTGCCTTTTCCCCACTACTGGAAAAATCCTGAAAAACATACCGTTTAGAGCTTGAAAAGGGCCTGTGATCATCTATCCTACCAGCCACTAAGTCAATGGTCAAGGGCTTTCTGGTCAAGGGCAACCTGCTTATCCCTCATTCCATCCATCTTCCCTAGAAAGCAGCACAGGGCATAGTCATTATGGCAGAAGAGAATGAATGCTAGGCTAGCGGACAGAGACTTGGTTCTAGTTCCAGTCTGCCATTAATTTGCTGTGTGATCTTGGGCAAATCACTTTCTCTCTCTAGATGTCAGTCTCCTTATCTGTTAAATTGGAATCACCCCTTTTTATGAGTCTCAAATGAGAAAATGGCTATGAACATGTTTTGTTTTGTTTTTATAAAATTTAAAATCTCTATCCAAATGTAAAATATTATAATACCATACATTACTACTGCGTGGCCTAGCTGTTATAAGAATACAAACAGCATATGGGGTCACTGGAAAGAATGGAAAATTTAGCAAACTCTAATCTGTTTGTAGAAAACATCTGAAGCCTCATTTGTGATTGATTATTCACAGAACTGTTACAGAAGCAGGATTTTATAGTGGGAAATATACTGGACTTGGAATCAGACTATTTGAATTCATTCCGCATCTTTAATATTTCCTGTCTATTTTAACTTGATAATCACTTAACCTCTCTGGGCCCTAGTCTCTTCATCTGTCAGATGTGGGGGTTGGACTAGGTAGCCTCCAAAGTTCATTCTAGCATTTAATTTATGATCTTGTGATGGAATGTTAAGAGGTAACTGAAAGAAGTAAACTTTAGTACTAGCTAACAGATTTGTGTCTTTCCTTCCCAAGCTAGAGAATGTGGCACGTAGTAGATGTTTAATAAATGTGTGCTGCTTGCTTGCTTCTCTGAAGGTAAGATCGCTGGTACCAGAAAAGGCTATCTTTGAAGTGCAGAGGGGTCTTGAAGGATGAATGGGCTTTGGGTAGTCAGAGAGGTATGTGTATCCCAAGAAGAGTCCAGTAAAAGGCAAGAGAGGTGGGCAAGTGGAGGGAACTTGCAAGGGACAGTGGGCAGGCATGTTTGATTGGATAGGAGGGTTGATTGGTTCAATTGTTTTCTAATGTACTGGATTCTCCATCTATTGGTACTTGAGTATTTGCTGTAGGATCATATTACAAGTTACATTGACTTCTAGTGGGTTCATTGGAGGTATTCTAGTAGCTCTCCCATCTAGATCATGTACAAAGCAGACTTGACTCAGATCAATTTTTGCTCTGTAGCGAATTGTTTTAGACTGATGGATCCACTGTAAGGTTTGAATGTATCCCATGTAGCCCCCCGGGTGAGTGGAAAGACCATCCAGGAGAAGAAAGTGGGTAATAGTTAAGTGATAGAAACCATTGCTAGCCCTTTAATGGATTATGCTTAACACTGTGCAGAAGATTCCAATTAGCAATTAAGATAAGAAAATTGGGTAAAACAAGACAGATTGGCTCTGTCTCAGATGAAGCACAGAATTAACTGCAAAGGAAATTTTCTACTTGCAAAGGTAACTTCATAACCACAAAACCGTACTAGGGTTCCCCAACTCCTAGTCCCAGTTTTATGGTGATTAGGTAAATTCAGTATGTTTTGTGACTGCCTAGGGAGAACTTCAGAAACTGGGGAGGACTGTTTTTGTGAAGTAATTTGGCTGAATGAAAAGTTTAAGGATGACACAGGGAATATTATCACATTCTTGGAATATATAATGAATGAAAAGGTTTAGCTCTACATAGGTAAATCTACTTTTGTGGGTGAAGCTTGGAGGTAATGTGGAATAAGAAGTTAACTAAATTTTAGCTATATGCCCCTTTCTGGGTTAAAGTGAAAAGGGATGTGTAAGGTCATTGATCCATTTAGGAAAGTCCTACTTAACTGGGAGTTAAAAACAAAACAAAACAAAATATACTTTAAGAAAAGTGAAGGTCCCCATAATCAGTGTAATCTCTTTTGTAGCCTAGCATCCCGAGCTGCTCATTTTGGCTGGCATGGCATTTAAGTCCCAAATCACTCAAATCAAAAGGTGGTACTCTCCGTCTGTCATCATGAAGGAAGCTCTCCAAGGTGTATTTATATCCCAGCCTCATCTAAATTATGACAACTCACCTGGTTGGTTTCTGCTATATGAGTGGAGGGAGACATAAGAATGACAGGACATCATTCTCTGTTACTTAAGACCAATGAAAACAAACCTGCAAAAACCAGATTTCTTAGTATTTCCAAGACGTATTCGAATTAGAAGTGAATGTAAAGAATACTGCTGTGCCCAGAGCTCAATAACTCTACTCTCTTTGTCTTACCCTGGGGCTTCTCAGCTTTGAGGAAGGTGGGATAGGAGGTGGCACCTTGCAGAGCAAGTGAGTCTCTTTCATTTTGGGTCTTTTCACTGCTTTATCCTTTCCTTCCAGCTCCAAAAAGCTGCCACTGTGAAAGTCTCCTCCTTCTCTTGGTTCTCCCACCAAGTGTTGCTACAACTATGCTCTTCTGCTTTAGTGAGAGAATACCACCACCGCCACCACCACCACCACCACCACAACCACCATCACCACATTAACTTTTAGCTAGCTTTCCTTTCTGTGGCACCATTGCCACAGTCATTTTTCAATTATGTCTGACTCTTCACAACCCCAAATTGTGATTTTCTTGGCAAAAAGACTGGAGCGGTTTGCCATTTCCTTCTCCAGCTCATCTTACAGATGAGGAAACTGAGGCAAACAAGGTTAAATGACTTGAGCAAGGTCATAGTGCTAGTAAGTGTCTGAGGCCAGATTTGAACTCAGGAAGATGAGTCTTCCTGACTCCAGGCCTGGCACTCTATGCACTGCACCACCTGGCTGCCACTATGGCATCATCATCACTGGACAATACTGTTTTTCTCACAGGAGGAATTGAGTCTAGGGCAGAGTAGCAGATTATCTATATACAACTTTAGAATGGAAGAATGCTGGAGCTGGAATGGGGCTCAAAGACAATTTAGTCCAACCTCCTTATTTTATAGATAAGGAAACAGTGATGAAATGATTTGTCCAATACCACATACCTGTTGTTGTTGTTTGTCTTTTGCTTTCAAAGAGGACCAATGATATCACAGGGTGATGTCTAGATTTGGCAGAGTTGTACAAAGTGGTCAGATTCACTCTCTTCCAGAGTTATCGAAGTCCAGTAGCAGGACAGAAGTCAAGATAACTGTGATGACCCAGGATGCAGTGGATGACTTTGGTGCCTTTGATGTTTAACCAAGTTCTGGGACGGAGCCAAGATGGCGGCTGGAGGGCAGGGACTGGCGTGGGCTCCCTGCCGAGTCCCTCCAGAAACCTATAGAAGGTGGCTCTGGGCCAATTCTGGAGCTGCAGAGCCCACAAGGCGGCAGAGGGAGGCAGGGCTCCAGCCTGGGACAGCCCGGATGGTCTCTGGGTGAGGTCTGTCCCGCATGGAGCTGGGAGCGGAGTGGAGTGGAGCCCAGCATGGGCGGCGCAGACCGGCCAGACCAGGAGCCAGGCGGAGCGTGTCCTGGCGTCCTGAATCAATGGGCTGTGGCAGTTGCCAGACTTCTCAACTCACGGACACCAAAGACAACAGAGAAGAACTGCAGAATCCACAAAACAGCAGAGGAAAGCAGGACACTAGTCCAGGACAGCCTGGATGGTCTCTGGGTAAGGTCTATCCTGCACGGAGCTGGGAATGGAGCAGAGCAGAGCCCAGCATGGGCAGCGTGGACCAACCAGACCAGGAGTCGGGTGGAGCGTGCCCTAGTGTCCTGAATCAGTGAGCTGTGGCAGTTACCAGACTTCTCAACCCACAAACACCAAAGACAACAGAGAAGGTTGGTGGGAGAAGCTGCTGGGGACAGAGAGTTTGCGGTTCAGCCACCACCTTGGGGGACAGTGGGGGTGGGGCAGCTGCAGTTGCTTCAGGCCCCAGGCCCACCTGGTGGGAGGAATTAAGTGGCTGATCAGAGC
>CM053622.1:317169973-317184111 GCA_028646595.1 Phalanger gymnotis | reverse complement strand
CTTTCTTTGATGACAAAGAAGAACAAAACATACATCCAGAAGAAGTCAACAAAGTCAAAGAGCCTACAACAAAAACCTCCAAGAAAAACATGAACTGGTCTCAGGCCATGGAAGAGCTCAAAAAGGATTTGGATGTTTAACCAAGTTCTGGGCACTCTGCAGCACCTGCTTCATCTGCCTCTATGACCACTGGAACAAACCAATGTCATTTGCCCATTCTGCCAGAGGAAGTCTTCACATGATTGAAACAGATATTTCCCTACCTCACTAATGGGTCTGAGTCCTGTCAGTTACCCTCAACCTGGCTGAGCCCATCTGCTGAAACAGCTTTACAAGGGTGTAGCTGCTGCAGGCTACAGCTTCTTAGAGCCACAGGTGAGAGTTAGGTGAAAGGTCACACCAAGGGTGAATGAGCAGCTTTGAAAAGGGCTCATCAAGCCCTCACACCAGAGGTGCTAGTCCTTCCTGAACAGCCCATACATCCTGCCACATAGCTACTTGGTATGGATCAGACTGTTGGTTGCAAAACAAAACGGAAGGTAGGTTTAGAGCTGGAAGGAATCTTAGGCTATCTAATCCAATCCCTTCATCTTAAAGATGAGCAACTGAGACCTAGAAAGAATAAGTGGCCTAAGCCACTGAAGTAATGTGTCAGAGGTCCAACTGGAACCCAGATATTTTGACTAAAGGCTGTTCCGTATTGCCTCTAAAATGGTAGCTAGATAAAAAATTAATGGACATATCTTTAAGAATATTAACAGATGTCAGTGAAATTGATATTATATATATACATATATATATATATATGATGACAAAGGCAAATTGTTTTAAATAAATGTATATAGGTCTTTAGACTTTTAAAAAGTTACCTCTGCTTTTATTAAATTAATTTTAATTTTATTGACTAACATCCTCATTCATGAGAGTTAAGCCCACTGGAGCTAGATGCATTTGGCAAGATGCTCTAGGTCTCCACACTGTGAACATGATAGATTTGGCAAGATGTCATAAATAGCAACATTAGAAAAGAAGAATGTAGGCTAGAGGTTAGAGGCTTTGGAGGGGAGAAAAGAGGTTGGAGATTTAGGAGAAAAAAATGCTCTTTTAAGAATTGCATCAAAACTTTGGTTCTTCCTGATCAGGAAATAGTCCAAAACCTAACAAAAGTAAGGGCTCAACTTAGATTACATTCAGAGAAATATTTGAAAAGCTGGGAGAGACCTAGGATGCCATCTAATCCCATCCCCTAATTTTACAAATGTAGAGACTGAGGGCCAGAAAATATTGAATGAACCAATGGAGCAGCTAGATTAGCTTGTGCCATTCCTCTCAATCTCACAGTATCTCTACTACCTGCTGCTACCATACAGAATCCATGGATTCTAATGACTAATGCTATTTTGGGCAAGCTTGAGGGTGAGAAAATATTGTCATGGATGGTTGGGGAATCAGCAAAATTAGATTTATTCTTAATATTTGGGACTTGAATAGAAAATGAAGAGCAAAGGGATAATTAAAACAAGATGCCCAGCATTTTATATATCAACTTCTCCTACCTTTTCCACCTTATACATGCCTCCCAATCTACCCTCACTGTCAAGCAGCTAGTATGCAGCTAAGTGTAGGAATGATCTGCCTTTTATAAAAAAGAAAGGTGAATGCTGTGAACAACCTAAGTTATCAACATATTTTTCCTATTTATCACACGATAAGAACAGTCAACAAAATATTCATAGTTTTGGAGTAATACCCTGGAGGAGAGCTGTTTGATTACACAATTGCCAAGAACCATCAATCAGCAGAGAAAACACTGTCTTCTTTCAACAATAGTTCCATCAGTTGCTTAAGTGAATAGTCAGAGTTACACTCACAGACTTTTGAGGTGTTTTTCATAATTAAATGGACCTATGGATAATATACTAATATTCTATCTCCTGGCTTTTGCTATGACCTAAGCTTTCCCCAGTACCTGAGCATTGATTCATGATGGCTTAGCAAGGATTTCAAATAGCTTGAAACATCATCTAAGGAGATATGCTTAAAACAATCTGAGAACACAAAGAACCATTCTTAAAAATTACCCATTTTGAGGTTGTATTATTATACTTAATGATTGTACCAGGATGATAATAAATATTTGGATAATTCAAACAATTAAAAAAGAGTTTACATTGGCCTGAATTATCCACGATAATGAAAGACGTATATCTCAAGCAAAAGGCAGTGAGGAAGGAGGGACGGTGGTATTGGTGGTATCCAGTTTAGCCAGCTGCATTACATAATTCACTTTGTGATAGATATATCTGATACCACCCTAACTGAAAGGCTAAGTGGCAGAGTGGATAGAAAGCTAGGCCTAGATTAGGAAAAGACTTGGGTCCAACTGTCTTTAATATTCACTGGCTGTGTGACTCTGGGAAAATTATTTAATATCTCAGTGTCCTGGGTGGCTCCCTAAGACGCTAGGTTGCAAAGCAGGTGCTGGTATACATTGGTAGAAAGAATTTCTCATAAGGAACTCCCTACATTGGAAACACAAGTCCAATTTAAAAAAAAATGCAGACCAATCACATTCTAACAAGCTCTTCTTCAATCTCTAATGCTTCAATGGTATAGTCAGTTCTCCTTAAATCTTATAAACATAATATGAATTTGCCACTTTGCTTCTCTTTGCCAGCCATTCAGGTCTAGCATGATTTCATGATGTTTGTTTCTTTGACATTCCAATGGTTCACAATCTTTTTAAATGTAGGAACTCTATCCACTGATGAATATCATAACTTCTCCATGCCCTCTCATATATCTCTGCATTGCCCTTTGACTCAACTGCATCTTTTTTCTTCTTAGTTCTTGCTATATAATTATTTGCAGCCCAATAGCATCACCAAGAAAATATCAGTGATTAAAAAGGCAGGCGTCAGTGGCAGGGAGAAGTTTGAGATGATAGAAGCCAGTACTGGATACCCCAAATATGGTAGGTAGCAGCCTAATCCTCTCCTTCTATCTCATTTGTTAAGAGGAAAATTTGGGCTTACATGGCAGGTGATAAGCTGCACATCTGAGATGCTTAAACAGAAGAGGAAGTGGTGAAGATGATGTGTGACCCTCTCATACAATATATTTGTAGAACTTTCCTTTCCAGGATAACGTAATATGAAAATAGTAGGCTGTTAAGTTTTGTCTGTGAGATGGATGGATGGAGTTGTTTTTGCCAAAGTACATTTTCTTCCCCTTGGAAAGTATTTTCCTGCTTCTGTAGTCTGAACACAGTATTCAAGTGTATTTTCTACCCACATCACCGTAGTGTTGCCTCTTTTGATTTCAGATCCATTTAATTTTCAGTAAAAGAGGTTGGACACAAGATTAGTGTCACCTCCAGTCTCAGGCTTTCATTACATTTCCTGACATATTCAGGGAGTTGGGCCTAATAGTGTGAAGATGGCTTAGAAATGGTAGGTCACCACCTGCCTTCACGGTACAGTTAATACCACCTCATGTTCCTGAAATTCAGGACCCCCTTCTGAACACAAGCTCAAATAAGCAAGCATTTTCTTAAGAAGTTGATATGGGGTCAGGTTATCTGGAATCTTTTGTCCAGAATTTGCTGGTCTGCTATGCCACATGCACCAACATATACCAAACTTTCATCCCTGCAGAAAGACAGCCAAGACTAACAAGGGTAGGCACTGTGCAGGGCACGGGACATGTGAATAGCTCCATTCTTCGCTGGGCAACACTGGCCCCATTGTTTGATGCAATGAATAGAGCTGTGTGGAAAAAAAACTCACACACGAAGCAAAAGCAGCAAAATTTGCCTCTTTGTGATGGTTTCAAGGCAGGGTGAAAAAGTCGTTCTTCACCTGGTGCTATTTTGCATATTCTTTGGTAAACAAAAAACAGTTTCTGGCAGGGGAAAATACTTTTCTCTTTACAAAATTGGAAGCTGCAGGTCAGAGTGCAGGTGGAAAAGTGAAAGTCAGCATTTAAGTTTAGAGTTCCATTCTGTTCCATATTGGGTAGACATGATTTTAAAAATAAATCTCAAATGAAACTATCTTCATTTGATAGGACCATGCAATATCACCATAGGTATGTCTCTGCTTTGGTCTGAAAGCTCAAGTCTTGCCTCATTTCCTCAGACAGAAGTAAAAGAAGTAGAATGGGGAGAAGTTGGCTAACCCCACAGTCTACATGTCCTAAAGAATGGTTAATCCTCCACTTCCCATAAGCTTGGTGGATACTACCTTGGCAGAACTAGTTCTAACAATAACCAAAAGAGTGAATTGGATCCAGTACATATCTTTGGTTGGTTCAGTACTCCCAAAGTGTATCCAGACCCTATCTTGGTTCTGTGTAGACTATGCAGCCCAAACCAATTCAGTACAACATAGATTTATTAGCTATCTGCTATACAATAGGGTCTGGGGACACCAAGACCCAAATGAAGACAGTCCTTGAGCTCAAGGAGAAGACATTGGACTGGTAACCAACCATGATGACAATTTTAATTCACCTTTACAAAGTGAGTGATTTATCCTCTAAAATGAAGAGAGAATCATCCCCTACATGTTATAGTAGCTCAAAGCCAATAGGTCCTATATAGACCTGAACCCTACCCTCTTTATACCGCCAGAAGAGATGTAATTGTGATCCAAAGAAACGTAAATCAAGGCAGACAAATTTAATAATAATGTCAAACTAAGGCTGCATGCATTGTAGTCAAAGAAAATTTCCCTAATATTACTGAATGAATTATTTTTTAGTGTTTTGAATCTGCCTTCCCTAAGACTTCTATCATGAGATGGAAGCTTTTTCTATACTTTGCTCTGAAGAAATCTTATTAAAATCTCTTCTCTCTCAGTCACCAAACTTTAAACAAATCTTTAATGTCGTTTTCAGGTCTAGCGTATTACACCTTCATAGTATTAAATAATCTCTACTGTATCCTTTCAACTTAGAGAGTATTGTACAGTGACTAGATTGCCAGCTTTTAGGTCAAGAAGAATTGGGTTCAAATCCCACCTCTGACATATATTAGAAGTGGGACCAAAGAGCAAGTCACTTTAAATCCTTTGCCTCCCCACCACCTTGACTCTTCAAGACTAAAAGATGCCACTGAGTTGCTAATCTGCATTGATGCAGGGTCTTTCCATGCTAAGAGTTCCTTATAAACCATACCCCTTCCTCATCCCCAAAGGAATAGTTTCGTGCAGAATGCTGAAAAAATACATCTTCCCTGATTATCTCAAATTTACTTTAATTCTAATCAATAAGGATTCAGAGCATTTTTTCATAGGACTATAAATTGTTTTGATTTCTTCATTGGAAAACTGCCTGTTCATATCCTTTGACCATTTATCAACTAGGTAATGACTCATATTCTTATAGATTTGACAAAGTTCTTTATGTATTTTAGATAGGAGACCTTTATCTGATAAGCTTTCTATAAAATAACCTTGGCTATTGTTTTCTTTGCTCAAAACCTTTTTAATTTAATGTAATCAAAATTATCCATTTTATACCTAACTTCGCTATCTCTTGTTTATTCATAAATTATTCAATTTTGTACTTCTGTCAAGTATGCTAGAGTAAATTTATTAAGCCTTTTATAGGCCTTTGCTGATTCCCTGTGGTGTTCACCTTCCATCAGCCAAGCTATTTGTATTTAACTACTACACAAAGGGATCATAATGTAATGAGGAGAGAGAAAGAGGACCTCGAAGCCAGGAAGACATAGGTTCAAGACATGCCTTAGACACATGTGGGCTGTATGACACTGAGCAAGATCCTCAACTTATCTTTGTTCCCAGACAACTCTAAAATTATAAATTGCAGAGAAGTTACTGACTTGCATCAACATAGGCAGATAGTGTCATCACCTGGCAACTTCCTATACCTATGAAATGCTGGGTTCAGTCCCCATCTCTTAGTACATGTGTATTTTGTATTCAGTCATGTACATATGGTCTCCCTTTCAGTAGACTGTAAACTCCTTGGAGATAGGGACCAATTCATTTCTGTCTTTGTTCACCTAATACCTAGCATGGTATTTAACATTTAGTAGGCCTTAACTAAATCGTTAAGCGTGGTGTCACACATAGTAGGTGTTTACTAAGTTCTTTTCAGCCGACAAAACAAATATTGCTATTACGGGAATCACGTTTACATTAAACTTATTTGAGGAGTATGGTATCTCCCAAGCTTCCAGTTAAAAAAGTAAAAAAAAAAGTCATTTCAATAAAAATGCAGAATTTTTTAAAAAGATAACCAGGTGCACTTTTGGGTATCACATATGAGGCTATTGGCTGATTGACCACAGTTTTCACTCCTGGGTCAGCTTTTCCATCAGTTGATCAGATTAAACTCAGCATTTTGTGAGCAGTGTTTTCCTTCTGATCCTTGCATAATTCAGAAACAGTAAAGTGGATATTTTCTTCAACTTTCTAAGACATTCACATTGGATAGAAAGTTTGGAAAACATTATCCCCAGAGGAGTGGTTTTAAGAAAGTTATTAGCAGCCCCTCGGCAAGGAAGCTTCCCCTCCCTCAGACCATTTGTTCCTCCAAACTCCATTTAATACATACAACTACTTTCCTAGCATTTAACCTAACAATGCCTTTTAAAGATTAAATATTACCCTCTTTTCCCTCAAATGATATTTGCATAAGCCATAATTAAGTTTTAGGAGTCTTATAAAAAAACCTTTTGAGAGAAATAAAGCAGTGAGGCAAACACTGTAAATTGGAGCAGCTAATCACAAAAAAATGATAATAGCTTCCAAACTGTAAAGTCAAAATTCACTTATATTTCCTGAATATTATGACTGTTGATATTTTAAGATCTATTTGTACTGAGATTTTTTTGCCTTCTAATTTGCTCTTTTATTCAAAATGGTCTTGAACAACTAAAATCTCGTAACCCAATATCATCATCAAATGACTGCATTTTTAATAGAAGACTGCAGCTTCCCTTTAAATACCTCCTTCTAAAGAAATAATATTAAAAAAAACCTTCAGCAGTTCAAAAGCATTTATTCTAAGGTGCACATTTTTAATTGTTTAGGAAAGTACAAGCTTTCATTAACCACTAATACAAAAAGGGGGTTCTCCAATAAATAAGAAGCATCTAGGAAAGTGGTAAATTCAACCGGTTTGACTAAAGCTACCCAAAATGGCCTATGTTTAATACAAAAGATGTCATCTTCAATGTTATAACCATTTTACATTTACTTTATTAAAGTGATTAGCAACTTCAAAAGAACTATCTCTGACTTTTAAATTTCTTTAGAAAATGAACATTTCTAATTCTAGTCACACTGAACAGGGAACACACAGGGTTTCCGATCCTGTACTTCTCATAGAAGTTGGTACACTGATGGCAGGAAATTTGACGCATCTCAGTTGCATCACCTCATTTTACACACACCAGACTGAAAATATTTGTCACAGATGTTTGCAGAAATGCATTCAGTGGTATACACATACATATATACATGAAAATTAAATCTGTGATCAGCATAAATGAAATGTACATTCATGGGGTAGGAAAAACAGGACGAAAATCTGAACCACGCTAGCTGCCCTGATGTTCTCATTAGTGTTCAAAGTCTTCTCTCAGAACTTTGGACAAAAACTCCATTAGCAGTTTCAGTCTGAAGGTGACAGTTATTTTCAATTTCTCATACACCCTGATGATGAAATTGTATGAACTTTAAATTAAACTTCCACAAGCCTCCAGACGGGAGAAATCTTAGGGCTGCCTACTCTGAACTGGAATTATTGAAAAAAGCCATTGTGAAGATGTTACAATTTTATCATTTTAACAAATGTTGGTTTTTCATTCAGAGTTGACAATGGAATTAATAAAATATTTTGCCATCTTAAGATGTATGAAAAGTGTTTCTCTCCCATTTATCTCATTTGGAGAATTCGCAATTTGCATGATGGGAAGACAGGGGCATTCTCATCATGGTCTTTCAAACACTTCCATTCTAATTTGCCCATAATAGTAAGTACGCTCAGCAACAATGGTCCATTGATCCAGTTTGTCTCCTACCTGCCCTAGAGCAACTGGGCAATTGTTAACTGTGGAAACCACAAAACAGATAACACAATCGACCATTAGTGCATGAGCAGAGCCTATAATGGTTTCAATAATAATTAATATGCAGGCTAGCTAGTCATGTCACACACCATTTCAAACTAGAATTGCATCTGTCAGTCCAAATCCTGACTCTGTACGAGGCATCCAGCACTGAATCTAGTTAGACAGCTAACTGAATTAAAACAAAAATCTACAGATGCATGATAAATGCACAGGATGCTATGTCACACATGAATGACTCCTGTGCAGGCCAAATGACAGATGTATTTCCTCGACTCCAGGCCAGGCTCCAGCACAAACCACTCTTCATTTATCAATAATTGGGCCTTAATTTCATTTGGCAGTGGTGGAGCAGCATGCTCAGCTTCCTCTCCAATAGACTAACACTAATTAGACTTTTTTGGGGGGCATCAATCTTTTGATTTTATCCTCTAATAATCAGCCATAAGCATAGCTATAGCTTGTCCTTTGGAAGGGACAGGTTTGCTTTACCCATAGCTCATTATTAGTGATGATGCCTTGCTTGCAAAGGGAACTCTTAGATTATTTATGTTCCATTTTGATAAAGATGAGGCACACATGAGAGGGAAGGAGGGAGGGAAGGAGAGAAAGAGAGAGAGAGAGGAAGAGAGAGAGAGAGGAAGAGAGAGAGAGAGAGAGAAAGAGAGAAAGAGAGAGAGAGAGAGGAAGAGAGAGGAAGAGAGAGAGAGAGACAGAGAGACAGAGACAGAGAGACAGAGAGAGAGACAGAGACAGAGAGACAGAGAGAGGGAGGGAGGGAGGGAAAGAGAGAGAATCAGTCAGAGAAAGAGAGGAGAGAGAAAAAAGAGGAGGGAGGAAAGGGGTGAATAATGCATTTATGTTGTCCTTTTAATATAACAATAACTCACATTTACATAAGCTCTTTCAGATATACAAAGTGCCTTTCTTACAAAACCCCCATGAATTAAATACCACAGGCAATGTTAGCTCTAGTTTTGAGATGAAAATCAGACTTGAAATGAAGAGATTTGACCTCCATCACACAGCTAGTAAGTTGTAGAGTCAGGATTTGAACACAAGTCTCTGGGCTCTTGCCACTATGCCATGACTCGATCTATGAGTTTCTGTCTTCAGTCACTTGCCAACTTCTTACCGCATGCTTACAAATACATACACCATGTTTGTATGTGTAAAAAGACTAGTGGCTTTGTGTATGTACTTGTGTATGCATATACACCTATGTGGATTCATACACATTTTGCAGTGAAGCTTCATTCATCCCACAGGCAGAGGAATACTGCTTTGAAAACATGGTTGCTTTAGGGACATTCTTACAACTAGGAGAGAGAGTATATGAAGAACAGAAGACTGCAACTATACATGAGTGGGATTGTAGAGATTATGCTTAGTCTCTGGTGATCATGGTCATTTTCAGGTTGATTGATATCATGGTAGCTTAGGGATGTGGGGTGGTTTTGAGTCAAACGAATACCAGGTATATAGTATTGTTTGCCACCACCTTTTGTGTGTGGTGTGAGTTACATTTACAAGAATACAGAATTCCTTACCCTGGGATGGCATAGATAAGCATATGAGCAAGTGCCATAAGTATCATTTTGTCCCTTCTTTGTAACAGATATTCAGAAGCATGCATGTTCTCCACATTTTATTCTGCATCTACATACAGGGATTAAAATTCCCACTCTTGCACCTGCATTTTCCAAGCATTCATTTTTTCCCTCTTTAAGCAAGAAGCAAATCTGCATGGCAGACTGAGTTTTGTCCCCAGGACGCATCTTTTCCCCTGTGGTGTTGATCCAAGCATAGAATGTTGATTTGTCTCCATTTAGAACTCATTGCTGGATTCTCATTTGTGCTGAGTTGGATGAGCATTTCAAGTTCTCTCAAGTTCCTGTTTTTCTCCCACGATGAGTGACAAATGGGTGTCCTGCCTTCCATTTGCCTCCTACTCCCTAGCTTTATGTCCGTGTTGAGCCCTATTGATTTGCTCTTGGGATCAATGTTATTCCCTGCCACTCACTATCCTTTCTTCAGCTCATCTATCACTCTTTATTGGCATAGGGTAAAGCAGAGCTGTTGTCCTGAGGACTGATTGCTATGCCCACATGATCTGCTGAAGTTGGCGGCCTGATCCAATATACAGCATAATTGAAGAGGATGAGGAACAGAATCCATCCCTGTTTCACCCCAGTAACTATGCCAAATTCAACAGAGAGCTCTCCATATGGTCTAACACAAGTGAGGTAATGTGTATATCATGCCATAATAAATGAAGTCTCATAGGTTTCGATGGCTCATAGTTGTTATCAGGGAGCTCTCCTAGCAACTCTCAGGAAACCAAACAGCATGCCACAAATGGGAAAACCATAAACAATATTGCAACACATCCACTGAGGTTGGGGTAAAATGCTGGGTTTGCATTATCTGTACTAAACACTGACAGATATTTGGGCATGTCTGCCATTTTGCAGGCAGACTCCCCTGTGGAGAACAGAAGTACTATTAGATTGGCAGCCTACTTTGGAGAAATAAGAAGACTAGTGAGGTGAGGTATGGAGGGGGGAAGGCAAAGAACTGATATGCTCCAGTCTAACTAATGCAAAAATTATTATTCTAAATTGAGGGTGTTGGGGGTAGTGATTACACTAGTTGCTTCTTCTCATTGCTTAAATGTCTAATTTGAAGGGAAAATGAAGTATCAAAAAATGTTTTTAATATATGAGAATCACTGGTTAGCAAGAAGGTGTGTCCCTTTCAGATCCCATCATGTAGGCAGCCACCTACTCTGCCTAAACCTTAGGTCTGATTCACATAGAGGATAAGTGTATGCTTCAGTCAAGTGCTTCGAGCAGGGCCATGAGGAGACTAAAGGATTTGAGAACTTGGCATAAGAAATGGTGCCAGAAAAAGCTTGGATTCTATATGTTATCAGGGCCTCATGGTGTTTTGATTTATATTGATTTTATTTTTAGTTTATGGAATAAAACAAGCATTTCTGTAACAGTATAATTAAAAGATGATTGTACATGAAACTGCAAATCTATATGTACAATTTGGTAGTCTTTTAAATACGTAATAGTTATCATATAAATAAAAACATTTTCTTCCCTCCTCCTACCCTAGAGATGGCTACCATTAGCCATGAATGTACACACACACACACACACACACACACACACACACACACACACACATATATAGTATGTGTGTATGTATATATACATATATGTACTATATATGTAAAAATCATTCTATATATATACTTCTATTTATCAGTTCTTTCTCTGGTTGCAGATAATGTCTTCTTTTATATCCTTTGTAGTTAATTTGGGTATTTATAATAATCAAAATGAGTTATTTGGTTAAAATTGCTCTTAAAACAATATTGCTGTTACTGTATACAATGTTCTCTTGGTTCTGCTCCTTTTTGTCTTCTTGCAAGTCAAGACATAGGCACCAATGAGAAAAAAAAGCAGTGCTTAGAGGGTTTTTTCAAGAATATCTATTTACATTTATAACTCAAAATCTTGTGGAAATCAATGTTGGAAACTAAAATATTAAATGAAAATGATAAAATTTAAAAAAATACCTATTTACAAATAGCCATTAGCTGTTTTTAGGTGTGGTTGCATTGGAAAAAGAGAAAGCAAGAGAGTGGAGTAGGATAACACTGTGACAGAGCAGTGCTGTTCCTACGGAGTCTGATCAGTTTGATGTCCTTCCTAATGTGGCCATATTTGCATTCCATTGTTTCTTGTAAGTCCTTTAGCAAATTTTATACACTAGCTGTGTGATAAAGTAAGATCATAGTCATGGGCAGCTAGGTGGTGCAGTGAATAGAGCACCGGCCCTGGAGTCAGGAGGACCTGAGTTCAAATCTGGCCTCAGACACTTGACACGTGTACTAGCTGTGTGACCTTGGGCAAGTCACTTAACCCCAATTGCCCTGCCAAAAAAAAAGCAAAAAAAAATAGATTATAGTCATACATGAAAAGGAAGATGACTCAGTCACAATGTCAGTGATGGCTACTACAAACAGGTATAGTATAAATATTATTCTAGAAAGAACAGACCCAAAGCCTGGGATAGCTTTGCTTTTGTATCATGTCTATAAGCAGCCTCAGAATGTGAGAGGAGCTACTATTTTCATTAGTATTATTGGCAATAAATTCTGCCTTCCTGCTTGTAAAACTCGCCTGTCTTACCTTCTTGATTGAAGTAACAAATATTGAAAATTCTAAATTGTTACATAAGCTTAGTATTTTGAATAATGTATCTGAAACTAAACTAATGCTAGTAACAATACGAACTGATAGCAGCAAAGAAAGAAATCCTTCTTATATACTTGCTAGTGACATTTAGTCATTTATTCCTTTATTCTCCAATATTCACATTACCAGAAAGCTTGCATATTTGCTGGATTTCTTGATGCTTAGATGCTCCAAAAATCACCCAATGTATTTTATTTTATTGGCTTATGCCAACAAACACAAGCCCAGACTTAAAAGTAATAAAGAATTTCTAGATGCAAAACAGAGCCTGTCATGAAGAGTCTACATTATTTCTCTCATTCAGGTTTTGATTATTTAAGAATGCCTGTCCAAGATTTCTATAATTTCGTAACATTTTGTGCACTTCCACTTAAAAAAAAGAACTTAATGAGTTTTAGTGCCATAGGCCCTTAATGTTCCTTTTTCCCTTTTTCAATTTTATTTTTAACATACTAAAATAATAATTTTCTCAGGTTGGAAAAATGGGAAAAAAAACAATCAACTTGTTATATAGCTAAGTGACTATTAAAAAGGAGCTATTTTTTTAAAAAATAAATTATTGTAAAATATTGCAATAAATTAATTTGGCAATTTTCCAGGAAATACTTATTTTCTTTCATGTAAGACTATTGTTCCTATAAGCTTATGCAGTAATCATAGGCTATGCTAATGGTTAATGATATCCATAGTCTATGACAATGATCCCCTTGCTTTCTTTGTTATTTTGGGTTACCAACACACTAGCTATTCTGTGATTTTTGCAAATGATGAATAGCACATTGGTAAACATAGAGGTAGGGGGGCAGAGAATACAGAAAATGATCATTTTAGTATGTTGAAAATAAAATTGACTTATGGGGAAAAGTAACTTAGTAAGAAAACCACAACTGGTCTGCTAGCATTCAACTGCTGTTTTCACCCTACTCTTTTCCTGGAATGTGTCTCGTTCGAGTTTTGGATAAATAACTTACAATCTTTGATTCAGAATTGTTTACTCAGAAGAATAAACTGATCTCATGTAGCAACATGTTTGTACCATTATTATACAGTTATTATACTCTCTTTTACATTATAGTGATTTATATGTCATTGCCCACAGCAAAACCGTTAGACCCCATAGAACTTAATATTGTGTTCTATATATAATACATGGTCAATAAATATTTATCTAATGAAGAGAGTGGGATTTAAATCTGAGCTTTTATTTTTGATCTCTATTTGATCTCTATGATTGTTGAATTAATGATGAATGAAAGAACAAACATTAAAATTTCCAGCTAAAGAAGTCTGGTGCTTGTTCATAAGCCTTAAGAGTCAATGGAAAAACTAGGGGATCATCTTTTAAGTTGCCGATCTCAACTCTGCTAGACTTTTTTATGTTCTGCTTCCATTTTTTTCAACTTTAAATTTAATTTATTTAATATATTTAGTTTTCATAATTGATTTTCACAAGAGTTTGAATTACAAATTTTTTCCCCATTTCTGACCTCCCCCCCACTCCAAGATGGCATATATTCTGGTTGCCCTGTTCCACAGTCAGCCCTCCCTTCTGTCACCCCATTCCTCTCCCATCCGCTTTTCCCTTCCTTTCTCTTAGGGCAAGATAAATTTCTACACCCCATTGCCTGTGTATCTTATTTTCTAGTTGCATGCAAAAACTTTTTTTTTGTTTTTCAACATCTGTTTTTAAAACTTTGAGTTCCAAATTCTCTCCCCTCTTACCTTCCCACCCACCCTCCCCAAGAAATCAAGCAATTCAA
>CM053622.1:317115825-317169473 GCA_028646595.1 Phalanger gymnotis | reverse complement strand
TTTTCCTCTACTCTAACTTGCTTTTCAAAATCTTTTTTGAGCTCTTCTATGGCCTGAGACCAGTTCAAGTTTTTCTTGGAGGTTTTGTTGTAGGCTCTTTGACTTTGTTGACTTCTTCTGGCTGCATGTTTTGGTTTCCTTTGTCACCAAAGACAGATTCCAAAGTCTGAGACTGAATCTGGGTGCGTTTTTCGCTGCCTGGCCATGTTCTCAGCCAACTTACATGACCCTGGAGTTTTTCAGTGGGGTATGACTGCTTGAAGAGTAAAGAGTCCTGTGTTCCAAGCTTGGGGGGATACGCTGTTGATTTCAGAGCTCTTATAGCCAGCTCTGCCACACCAGCACTCCTCGTTCCCCAAGAACCCCCAACCAGGACTGGACTTAGATCTTCAGCAGGCTCTACACTCCTGCTCTGATCCGCCACTTAATTCCTCCCACCAGGTGGGCCTGGGGCAGGAAGCAACTGCAGCAGTAGTTCTGTAGCTGCCCCACCTCTGCTGCCCCAGAGGCAGTGGCTGAATGGGGAACTCTATCCCCCTGTCCCCAGCAGCTTTTCCTATTAACCTTCTCTGTTTTCTTTGGCGTTTGTGGGTTAAGAAGTCTGGTAACTGCCACAGCTCACAGATTCAGGGCGCTAGGGCCTGTTCCCCCTGGCTCCTGGTCTGGTTGGTCCATGCAGCCCACGCTGGGCTCTGCTCTGCTCCGCTCCCAGCTCTGTGTGGGACCTTACTCAGAGACCATCCAGGCTGTCCTGGGCTAGAGCTCTGCTTCCCTCTGGTATTTTGTGGCTTCTGCAGTTCTTCTCTGTTGTCTTTGGTGTTTGTGGGTTGAGAAGTCTGACAACTACCACAGCTCCCTGATTGAGGGCGCTAGGGCACGCTCCACTCGGGTCCTTGTCTGGTTAGTCCACACGGCCCTTGCTGGGCTCTGCTCCGCTCTGCTCCGAGCTCTGTGTGTGAAAGACTTCACCCTGCAACCATCCAGGCTGTCCTGGGCTGGAGCCCTGCTTCCTGCTGCTATTTTGTGGATTCTGCAGTTCTAGAACTGGTTCAGAGCCATTTTTTATATCTATCTATCTATCTATCTATCTATCTATCTATCTATCTATCTATCTATATGTATGTTTATATGTATAGGTTTTTGGAGGGACTTGGCAGGGAACTCACGCTAGTTGCTGCTTTCCAGCTGCCATCTTGGCTCCCTCTGCTTCCATTTTTAATCTTAATCATTGGTTTCTTATGGCCACGTTGTCAGCTCTATACTGGTAATTTGATAACTTGATCTTGTTACAATTTCTCTCTGAAGTTATAATACGACTGGGGCCAGTTCCAGTGACTTTGAGAAATTTAATCTTAAGTCATAATTCTGAAATAAACCATATATAAGGTAAAGAGGGAGACAGTGTGGTTCAGTGAAAAGAATGCTGAATTTAGAGTTGTAGGACCTGAGTTTGAAACTCAGAGCTTCTATGCTTTACTTTTGTGACCTTGGACAGATTCCTTAATCTCTCTGAGTCTTGGTTTCTTCACCTATAAAATAAAGAGGTTGAACCAATTTAAATTCTCTTCCAGCTTTGGATCTACGATCAGGAAAAGCATACCATAGGAAGTGGCATCTGAGCTCAGCTATGAACTTCCAAATTCTAATAGACAGAGGCAATCAAGTAGTGCATTTTGGGGCACACTGGACAGCCTATATAAAGGCAGATGGAATGTCAAGTTTGAGTAATATTAAGAAGATAAATTTGGCTATAACATAAAACACATAAAAGGGATCAATATGAAAAAAGTAATGATGGAAATAAAAATTGGAGTCAGGCTAAGGATGCCTTTAAATATCAAGACGAGACCGGAAGATGACTTTGGGAAAAGGGTCCCCTTCACTCCCTCAACAGATAACTGTGGTTTCAGCTCATACTCAGGTTTTGAGCTCCCACTCACTATTGAGTTCCATGTCTTGTCAAGTACTGCCCAGGAAAGGACTACAATACTTCTGATTATATCCCTTAATTTTGCAAAAGATGCTTCATTTGATAATTGGAAATGTGTTGTTCACTGGTTAGAAGAGGGCCCTCCTATCATGTTAATGCTCACCACTGAGGAAGGATTCAAGTATTACAAGATAATGAAGATTGTCCATTGGATGGAATGAAAAGCAGACCAGTTATACAAGCAAAAGTTCATGTGTGGTTTCCACTACTTATATGACTGTTGGAAAGATTGTTGTATGGGACTTGAAATCAAATCACGTGATTACAGCCTATTGGACCCATGACTTTACCCACATTCATGGACTTTCTGCTCAAGAAATTCTAGCAGACTTTACAGGATGAAAAGGAAGATATGTTTTTTTTTTTTTAAAGGAACCTGCAGTTTACACAGAAGATAATATGTTTGCTAAATTGGAGTTGTAGCACACTCATGTATATATATATATATATATATATATATATGTATATATATGCACACACATATACACACACACACACACATATATACGTATATAATGTATATATGCATATATATAATGTATATGTATGTATTATGTGAGTTGTTTTTTAATAGCATTTTATTTTTTCCCAATTTTGTGTCAAGATTTTAAGTTCCAGATTTTTCTCCATCCCTACTTCCCCTCCTCTCTTCCTAAAATATTAGGTAAGTTGATATAGGTTACATATACATATATGTATATATATATGTATATATATACATATATATGCATATATAATGATATAATGTAAAACCTTTCCATATTAATCACAGTTGTGAAAGAAGAAACAGATCAAAAGGGGAAAAATGCAAAAAAACCCTGCAAAAAAAAAGTTAAGTAAAAAAAAGGATGCTTAGTTCAGCATTCAGAGTCTATCAGTTATTGATCTGGATGTGGGCAGCACTTTCTATCATGGGTCCTTTATATTTCTCTTGGATCATTGTATTGTTGGGAAGAGCTAAGTCATTCATACTTGATTATCATACAATGTTGCTGATACTGTGTTCAATGTTTTCTGAGTTCTGCTCGTGTCACTTTGCATTAGTTCATATGAATCTTTCCAGGTTTTTCTAAAATCTGCCTTACCTTCATTTCTTACTGCAGAGTGGTGTTCCATTATATACCACTTGTTCAGCCACTCCCCAACTGGTGGGCAAGGAGGGGATTATGTCAAAGTAAAAAGAGGATCAATGCATGTGTACGTCAAGATCTCCTATCATGGCAATGGCATTTCTGGAGTTTACTGCCAGAGGTAGTAGGTGTTGCCCTGACTCAAGTTCAATGAAAAGGATGAGGTCTATTGGACTTTGTGCAGAGATGACACTACTATGAGGGCCAGGTATTTGAAACTTACAATATGTCCCCTTCATGAAAACTGTTCTGTATTTTTTATTTGTGAGAATAATCAATATAGATAAGGGTAGATAGTATAGATGTTCTCTATGTGAGACAACAGACCTTGAAGATGCATCTTCTGATCTAGAATGGGTCCCACACTGATGGAAACAGAGATATATCACTATCATGGAAACAACATGAATGACCCATGTTAGTTACTATCCCTCAGAAGGTCAGGAAGTGAGAGCTAAGTATGATACTATCTACTCAGAGGTAAAAAAGTGAACAAAAACCTTGCCATGAGTGAGAAATGAATGAAAATTGATGTTGAAGTAAGGAAGAAGAGGATGCTGGTCAGTTTGCTACAAGTGATCCAGGACCATCTTTGGAAAAATTGAGCTATTGTATCTGTTCTAGGAAGCACTTTTGGAAATCATTAATGCAAATCAGTGGGTTAAGTAAAACTGTGTACTAACATCAGAGTTTATTTGTATATATCAGAACTTGTTTTTATTAATTAATTTATTTTTAGTTTTCAACATTCACTTCTACAAGATTTTGAGTTCCAAAATTTCTCCCCACCTCTCCCCTCCCCCAACCTCAAGATGGCATCCATTCTGATTACCCCTTGCCCTAATCTGTGGTTCCTTCTATCACCACCCTGCTTCTCTTATCTCCTTCCCTTCTATTTTCCTGTAGGGCAAAATAGATTTCTATACCCCATTGCCTGCATGTCTTATTTCCCAGTTGCACGAAAAAAAAAAAACAATTTTTAACATTCGTTTTTAAAACTTTGAGTTCCACATTCTCTCCTTTCTTCCCTCCCCACCCACCCTCATCGAGAAGGCTAGCAACTCGATATAGGTTACACATGTGTAGTTGTGCAAAACATTTCCGTGACAGTGATGTTATGAAAAACTAACTTTATTTCCCTCCTTCCTATCCCTACCTCCATTTATTCTATTCTCTCCTTTGACTCTGTCCCTCCTCAAAAGTGTTTGCTTCTGATTACCACCTCCTTCCATTTGCCCTCCCTTCTATCATCCCCCTCTCTTTTATCCTCTTTCCCCCTACTTTCCTGTAGGGTAAGATAGATTTTCATACACAATTGAGTGTGTATGTTATTCCCTCCTTAAGCCAAATCTGATGAGAGTAAGATTCACTTGTTCCCTCTTACCACTTCCCCTCCTTTATAACAGCTTTTTCTTGCCTCTTTTATGTGAGATAATTTACCTCATTCTACCTCTCCTTTTCTCCTTCCCCCAGTATATTCTTCTCTCACCCCTTAATTTTATTTTTTAGATATCACCTCTTTATATTCAACTCACCCTGTGCCCTCTGTCTAAACACACACACACACACACACACACACACACACACACATACACACATACACACACACATATTCCCTCCTGAGAAAGTTCTTGTGAGTTAAAAATATCATCTTTCCATATAGGAATGTAAACAGTTCAATTTTAATAAGTCCCTTATGATTTCTCTTTCTTGTTTACCTTTTCATACTTCTCTTGATTCTTGTATTTGAATGTCAAACTTTCTATTCAGCTCTGGTCTTTTCATCAAGAAAGCCAGAAAGTCCTCTATTTCATTGAATGTTTATTTTTCCCTCTGAAGTATTATACTCAGTTTTGCTGGGTAGGTGATTCTTGGGTTTACTCCTAGCTCCTTTGACCTCTGGAATATAATATTCTAAGCCCTCTGATCTCTTAAAGTAGAAGCTGCTAAATCCTGTGTTATCCTGATTGTGTTTCTACAATCTTTGAATTGTTTCTTTCTGGCTGCTTGCAATATTTTCTGCTTTACCTGAGAACTCTGGAATTTGGCTATAATATTCCTAGGAGTTTTCATTTTGAGATCTCTTTCAGGAGGTGATTGATGGATTCTTTCAATTTCTATTTTAGCCTCTGGTTCTAGAATATCAGGGCAGTTTTCCTTTAAAATTTCTTGAAATATAATGTCTAGGCTCCTTTTTTTTATCATGGCTTTCAGGTAGTCCAATAATTTTTAAATTATCTCTCCTGGATCTATTTTTCTAGGTCAGTTGTTTTTCCAATGAGATATTTCACATTATCTCCTATTTTTTCATTCTTTTCATTTTGTTTTACAATTTCTTGATTTCTCATAAAGTCATTAGATTCCATTTACTCCATTTTAATTTTTAAGGAATTATTTTATTCAGTGAACTTTTGGACCTCATTTTCTATTTGGCCCATTCTTCTTTTAAAGGCATTCTTCTCATTGGCTTTTTGGACCTTTTTTGCCATTTGGGTTAGTCTATTTTTAAGATATTATTTTCTTCAGCATTTTTGGGTCTCTTTTAGCAAGCTGTTGACTTGTTTTTCATGATTTCCTTGAATCACTCTCATTTCTCTCCCCAATTTTTCCTATGCTCCTCTACTTCTCAATAAAAGTCTTTGCAAGGTACCTTCTCTTGTCAACTTTAAGAAATTAACTGTTTAGGTTTAAGAGTTCTAAGCCTTAAGGAAAGGACGAAATTTTATCAAAGAAAAACATTGTAAATTGTCATCAAAGGATAGTAATTGTGTTATATTAAATTCAAGGGATAAAGCGAGTTATGTGCATGCTATATTTGTGCATCATGTTCAATATTGCCTTAAAGGGAAAAAAAGTTTAAAAATAAGAAACCAAGGTGACAAGTTTGCATTTTATTCTGGAAGCAATAGGGATAAATTGGTGATTTCTGATCAGGAAATTGTCACATTTGCGTAAGAGCTTTGGGAAGGCCAATAGGAGGGCAAGGGGAAATGAAAGAGTTCTTTTAATATGTTAAAAAAAAGATATCAGCTCCCACCATCCTCTTGCCTCCCCCAAAGTTGTGTTTCCAAACGCCTTGCTGTCTCTCAGCAAAAAAAGGGTCAAATAGGATACCCTGTAGAGTTTTTCACAATGTTTTGCTATGTCCTAATGAAAATTTTAATCTAATAACCTAAAGTCTTAGTCCTAAGCCCAAATACCTCACAATAAGTGCTACATGTGAGAATATAGTCTCTTGAAAAAGGATATCTTCAGAAATGGGAAAATGGGTTTGGTCTATTCCAACCTGATGGTTTTTATTCTCAAGTGGGAGACTTTCAAGTTCTACATTGCAGTTGTTAACTTTTTAAAAGAGGACTTTAACAGAGGCTCATACAGTTTGTCTGACATCAATAAGCTTCTTAAAATGGCATTTTAAGGGCCTTGTGTCAATGAATCAAGCCCATATAGAATAAATCTCCCTCAAAATACGCATGGGCCTTAACAAGTGGTTGGTAAATGGACTTCGCCAAATTGAAAATGTTTGTGAAAAGAGTTCAAGATGCTGATCAGTCTGTCCCCAGTGGAGACAGGTTCCTCTGTGCTCTACAATCAGTTTCAATTTCTTGAAAAAACACATTTGCAATTAAGCAAGTTTTCAAAAATGTTTTAGGGCCCCAGCACTAAGCCAGCCAGGTCACGTATAACACAAGGTATTTTTCTCTGCTCCTTTAAGTCCAGTGGAATGAGAAAAGTACACAGGCTCCCCAATCTTGATTGCTGCAAAGATGGCTATGGAATAGAATGATCTCTGACCTTTGCTTTTGAAGCACATGTAATCTTGTTCCAGTCAAGCCAAGTCAACAAATATTTATTGAATACCTGCTGTGTGCAAACCATTATACTAGGTGTTAAGAGATAAAAAGAATAATAAGACAAGACCTCTGTCCTTAAGTGGCTTATTGTCTGGGTAAGATAAGTCAAGAGGACAAAAAGAACCTCACATGGAACACAAGGAAGAATATGGTAAGTATTGTAAGAGACATGCAAAAAAAAATGCATGAAATCACAGGGATGGAGGGAATCACACAAAACTGGGTAGGTCAGAAATATAGTTACAGAGTTGGAAGCAAATTTAGAGGCCTCTATTCCACCTCTATCACTTTCAATCAAGGAAAAAAAAAACCAAGACCAAGAAGAACTTAAGTGATTTAACCAAGATTGCACACATAGTGGCTGCAGTAGGGTTTGAAGTGGTAGGGTATTTTGGGTCCAAGATCAATTCAAAGCTCTTTTTACTGTATCATGTTGCCTCTTTGGAAAGGCTTCCTGAAGGAGGTGGTACCTGAAGTGGATCTCGAGGGAGAGTGTGCTTGGAAAGACATACATCCTTTCCACAGGTAAAGCCTGGTTCTCTCTCTCTCTTGTGATCTCTCAGTCTGTACCTAGCCAATTTTATTTTGTACTTTAGACATGTATGTATGTTTCATT
Source organism: Phalanger gymnotis (assembly GCA_028646595.1). Taxonomy (NCBI): domain Eukaryota; kingdom Metazoa; phylum Chordata; class Mammalia; order Diprotodontia; family Phalangeridae; genus Phalanger; species Phalanger gymnotis. Next base: position 317,161,883 of record CM053622.1, on the reverse strand, counting down.
TCTCCCATTAGACTGTAAGTTCCCTGAAAACAAGGAATGTTTCTTGTTCATCTTTGTGTTGCTTATGACAGCTAGCATACAGCCTTGAACATAGCAGCCACTCAATAAATGTTTGTCAAGTAACGAGATAATAAACTGAATGGTATACAAGTGGTGCTAATTTTTGCAGTTTATTACTGTTCAAAACATTTAAAAAATTTGTCTTTCTTGTGCCAAAGTTGTCAATTGTGCTGCCAATTCTGGTGTGTGTGTGTGTGTGTGTGTGTTTGTATGCATGTGAGAGAGAGTAAGTAACAGATGGAGACAAAAGACAAATACACACACTATACATATATGTACATATATATACATACATACACACACACACATATATATGTGTATATTTAGAGAGAGAGAGAGAGAGAGATGGGTGCCTGAGTGTCATCTGTCAATCCAGCTGATACTATCCTGTAGCTAAAATAGCTGGTTGATAAGCTGAGTGGTCTACTACATTTTTGTCTTAGAGATGTAACTGCTGCTCTATATTTTCCATTTTCAAAGCAAATTTTGGAGTAAACTAAGAACCCTTCCCTCTCTGACAGCTGCAGCCTCAGTACCACTGCTATTTCAGAAGATCCCACAGCCCATTTGCAGCATGTGAGTGTCTACTTCAGGTCACAATGGAAGCATTTCTTTTGCCTTCTCTGCTTGAGGTTGCCCCGCTTGAGCTCACCATGTGGTGTACATTCTCCCACTATCCTATGATCTTTATTTGTGAGATTCTTATGCTATGTCTAGACAACAGCCACGCAATGGGTTGGAGTAATTCAGTCCACTTGTTGCTTTGAATTTCTGCCTATGCCAGGATATTTCAAATTGTGTTCAACAGAAACTTGTTAGAGTTCCCTGAGTAACTTCACAAGTAGAATTAGCCCTTTGCTGGCCAACCTGAACAACTCAGTATTCTTCAAATACAGTACATTAAGACTGTCTTATGTCTATGCATTTGCTGACAAAATTCCTTAATTAGGATTCCTTTCCAAAGTCAGCCAACTAGCATTTATAAAGTGCATAATATGTGCCAAGCATGGTGCTAAGTGCTGGAGCACTATAGAAAGAAAGGCAAAAATATAATTTCTGCCTTCAAGGAGCTCACATTCCAATGGGTGAAACAATATGCAAACAACTATGTATATATAAGATATACACTGTTGTTGAGTTATTTTCAGTCATGTCCAATTCTTCGTGACTCCATTTGGGGTTTTATTCGCAAAGACACTGGAGTGGTTTGCCATTTCCTTCTGCAACTCATTTTACAGATGAGAAAACTGAGGCAAACAGATTTAAGTGACTTGCCTAAGGTCACACACTGAACTCAGGAAGATGAATCTTCCTGACTGCAGGTCCAGCACTCTTATCTAGTGTGCCACCCAGTTGCCCCATTTAGAAATTAATCTCCAGGAAGATACTAGCAGTGGTAAAACCGGGGAAAACATCTTGTTGAAGGATATTTTTAACTGAATCTTGAAGAAAGCCAGGGAAACCAGCAGGTAGAGGGAATAAGGAAGAGCATTCCAGGCATAGTAGATAGCAGATAAAAGGCACAGCGTTAGAAGATGGAGTGTCCTGTGTGACAAACAGCTAGGAGGCCACTATCAATGGACCATAGAAGAGGAAGGAAGGAAACATTTATTAAGTGTGTACTGTGTGTCAGGCACTGTGCTAAGCTAAGGATTATCTCATTTGGTCTTCACAATAATCCTGGGAGGTAAGTGCTATTTTTATTATTATATTCATTTTATAATCAAGGGAACTGAGACAGACAGATATTTACTTGCCCAGCATCACAGAGACAAATTTCTGATGATGCATTTGAACTCACATCTTCCTAACTCTAGGCCCAGCACTATCTACTTCACCACCTATCTGCCCTAGGTACATAGAAGATGTGCAGGGGAATAAAAGGTATAAAAAGACCGGAAAGATAGGAAGGTCTCACGTACCAATTGCTTCCACTTGTTTAAATGTGATATCCTTCAAGACCAACTTCAAATACAATCTCCTCCATGAAGTCTTCCTTCATTCCCTTCAGCTAGGAGTAACACCTCCCTTCACTGAATGATCTCTGTACTTTGTTGGTAGCTTTCTTATTTACTTCTCTCATTTTGTTTCATATTTTAGTTATCTGTCTACATGTCTTAAATCCTTTCCTAAGATCCTTAAGGTCTTTGATTCAATCTTACTTCTCTATGTGCACAGTTCTTTGCACATGGTGGGCAATTAATGTATGTTCATTGACTTGAATTACTTAAGATTTGAATTGAATTTGAATTGAAATTGTAGCAGAGTTGTCAACTCTAGACAAAACTTTTGTTACATTTGATTTTGCCATAAAAACAAACTAAAAAGAAAATAAAAACGTTATTATACCTGTATCATCTCTTTCATTTCTTGTTTTTACTACTTTAATATTTTGATTTGGTTTGGACAAGACCTATGACTTTAATGATATTGGGAACTTCCAGTCAGGAAACTCCCTCTATCAATGCAGATAAATACCTGCCCTCCATCTCAGAGTCTTGGAAAGATGTCTAGAAGAAGTTAAATGACTTCAAATAGCTGCTATAGGTTAGATGACGTGCTTAAATTGGGGCCTTTTTGATTCCAAGGTCAGAACTCCATCCAAGATATCACACTACCATCGACATATTTATTAGCAGTAGCATTATCCTTTCTTCCATGAAAGTCTTATTTCAATGACTCATCATGGTATGAAAATGATTTGGGTTCTTGTTGTAGTGAGGGAGATAGAACACACATTTGGCAGGATTTACCCAGCCAGAAAAGCTAGAGTAAAGGCTGAGAGATGTCCATAATCTAAGAATGAACAAGGAGGTTGACTACCAGGTAGTACATTCTTTTCCACTCCCCAACAACTCACAAATGTTTATCCACACTAATGAAACCACAGGTCCTTAAAGGAAGCATTCTGCTGCCCTATGTACCTGTATTTACCTGGATTTCTGGTTAAAGAGTGGTATAAGTTTTGTATTATTACCATTAGCTTTACGTAGACATCATTAAAACTTTACTATGTGATGAAAAGTTAATGAATTTTGTTTTATATCAAGTTTCTGTGACTTCTAAAAGCTTGAAAACCCCTGGTCTACACAATACCAAGTAACCAGTTTGATTTCTTTACTGAATTAATCTGTTGTCATTTGACTGAATTGACACACTCAATCAGTTGTTCTGTTTTTATGTCACCTTGCGATAGTATTAGAGTTTTATTCATTTCGCTTATATGATATCATGGAAATGTGAATGAATGAACCATTCATTAATCAGTGGGCCCCATGGTTAGTTCTTTTCATAAGAGGGAAAACTAATACACTTTTCCAGAGCAATGAACTGAAGTGAGAAAGGTTTTTGAAAAAACCTTCAATTTCCCCTCCCAAACTAGAGAGTAACCTCAGGCACAAAGATACTGTGTTGTGTAGACATGGAATTCGGTTCTCTTTGGTTACACAGATGCTAATGTCATCATCTCAAGCTATGTTGAGGATAGTTGTAGGAGAGGCTTTGATGTTCCCAACACTGCTATTGTTCCCTCAGTCTATCATCACTGGTCAAAAGGCAAACTTTTTTATCTGACATATTGTTGTAGACTCATCTCTCATGGGATGTCCTACTAGGACTAAAATTTCCCATTTAGTCAAATTGACTAAAAACAATAACAACAAGGAAGAACAGTTCACCTAGAAAACTATCAGATAATGTGAGAAAAGTGGTGTTTTTTTAAGTGCAAGTTGCTACTATCATTATTATCATCAGTACTAATGCGGCCCCTGACAATCTTATTTTAATTTGTCAACTTTATTTATTAATACCTTTAATTCAAATGCTGCTTTGGTTTCTAGACATGCTCTCCATCCCAAACTTCTCAGGGAGTCTTCCTTTGAAACAAAGAAAAAGAATTAAGCAAAACTCTCTCATGATTTTGGCTGTGTCTGATAGCACATACAACAAACTACTTTAACACTGGGAGCAAGGTGTATTTCTTTATGTCTTCTCTAGGACCGAAACTAGACTTTGTAGATACATAGTATGCAGCTTCATTTGGTGTTCTTTTCACTTACATTAAATATGTGTATATATGTATACACGTATACACGTATATATATGTATATATATATATATATACCTATAGATAGATAAAGAGAGAGATAGCTAGACAGACAGACAGATAGATAGATAGATGATAGATAGATAGATAGATAGATAGATGTATACTGTTCCTTTGAATATGCTTATTTCATTCTGCATCAGTTCATATAAGTCTTCTCATATTTACCTGATTTCGATCTATTTGAAGTTTCTTACGTCTTCCACTTACTTATGGTGTAGCCTTAGTACTAAGACTTAAACATTTGGAGCCTCAGTTTGCTTTTCTCTAAGTTGAAGAAATTGGATTAAAGAAGCACTGAGGCCCCTTTTCATTATTCTTAGTATTTATTGAGTACCTATTATATTTTTGGAGGCTTCTTGGTGGTTCAGTGGATAGATTTCTAGGCCTGGAATCGAGAAGACCTGAGTTCAAATCTTTCATCAGACACTTACTAGCTATGCGACCCTGGATAAGTCATATAACCTTTGTTTGCTCCAAACCATTGGAGAAGGAAATGGCAAACCACTCTAGCATCCTTGCCAAGAAAACCCAATGGACGGTAATAGAGTGCTATGCTCCATGGAGTTACAAAGAGTTGGACACAACTGAACAACAAATTGGATTCTAATGGATACTAAGAAAGGGACAGAAGAAATGTAAGAAAAGGTCTCTGCCCTCAAGGAGCCCACAATGTTTGAGTGAGACAAAGACTTTATAAAAAGGAAAGAAAGAAGATGAAATGATGTGTCAAATGAGGGATGTGGTGTCAGACTCAGTGGATCTTTGAATTACTCAAGTGCCTCCATAAGTCCCTAAGAGCATAGTCCACTGAGAAGTACTCTAGAGGCAGAAAATCTAAAATGACAGATAAAAATATCTAAGGGAACTATAGATTTGTAAAGCAAGAAGGACCTCAGAAGGTCCGTAATACAACCCCACTGAAAATACCAGCCCTGTAGATAATGTCTATGTAGCCTCTACTCAGACACCTTTTTTCTTGTATATATTTTATTTAATATTTTAGTTTTCAACATTGATTTCCACAAGATTTTGAGTTACAGAATTTCTCTCCATTTCTACCCCCCCTCCCATTCAAGGATGGCATATATTCTGATTACCCCATTCCCCAGTCTGCCCTCCCCTCTTTTACCCCATTCCCCCCATCTCCTTTCCCCTTACTTTCTTATAGGACAGGATAGATTTCTATGCCCCATTCCCTACATATCTTGTTTCCCAGATGCATACAATTTTTTTTTTATTTTTTAAGCATCTGCTTTTAAAACTTTGAGTTCCAAATTCTCTCCCCTCTTCCCTTCCCACCCACCCTCCCTAGGAAAGCAAGCAATTCAACGTAGATCACACCTGTATCATTATGCAAAACACTTCCACTATGCTCATGTTGTGAAAGGCTAACTGTATTTATTCCATTGTACACTGTCCCCCTTTATTCAGTTTTCTCCCTTGACCCTGTCCCTTTTCAAATGTGTTTGCTTTGATTACCTCCTCCCCCATCTGCCCTCCCTTCTATCATCCCCCTCGTTTTTTATCCCCTTCCCTTTACTTTCCTGTGATGTAAGATACCCAATTGAGTGTGTATGTTGTTCCCTCCTCAAGTTGAATCCGATGAGAGTAAGATTCGCTCATTCCCCCTCACCTGCCCCCTCTTCCCTTCCAACAGAACTGCTTTTACTTGCCACTTTTATGTGAGATAATTTACCCCATTCTATCTCTCCCTTTCTCCCTCTCTCAATATATTCCTCTCTCACCCATTACATTTATTTCATTTTTTTAGACATCATCCCTTCATATTCAGCTTATGCTGTGCCCTCTGTCCATATTTCCTTCAACTCCCCTAATACTGAGAAAGGTCTCCTGAATTACACACATCATCTTTCTATGTAGGAATGTAAACATAACAGTTCAACTTTAGTAAGTTCCTTATGATTTCTCTTTCTTGTTTCCCTTTTCATGCTTCTCTTGATTCTTATATTTGAAAGTCAAATTTTCTATTCAGCTCTGGTCTTTTCATTGAGAAAGTTTGAAAGTCCTCTATTTTATTGAAAATCCATATTTTGCCTTGGAGCATGAAACTCAGTTTTACTGGGTAGGTGATTCTTGGTTTTAATCCTAGTTCCATTGACCTCCAGAATATCGTATTCCAAGCCCTTCAATCACTTAATGTAGAAGCTGCTGGATCTTGGGTTATTCTGATTGTGTTTCCACAATACTCAAATTGTTTCTTTCTGGCTGCTTGCAGCGTTTTCTCCTTGACTTGGAAATTCTGGAATTTGGCGACAATATTCCTAGGAGATTTCTTTTGGGGATCTATTTGAGGAAGCGATTGGTGGATTCTTTCAATTTCTATTTTGCCCTGTGGCTCTAGTATATCAGGGCAGTTCTCCTTGATAATTTCTTGAAAGATGATATCTAGGCTCTTTTTTTGATCATGGCTTTCTGGTAGTCCAATTATTTTAAAATTGTCTCTCCTGGATCTATTTTCCAGGTCAGTGGTTTTTCCAATGAGAGGCTCTCCTGGGCTGGAGATCTGTTTCCCTCTGCTATTTTTCAGGTTGCACAGCTCTAGAATTTGTTCACAGCCATTTTTACAGGTGTCTGGAGGGATTTGGGGGGAAGGTTAAGCAAGTCCCTGCTTTCCTGCCTCCATCTTGGCTCTGCCCCCCTCTCAGACACCTTTAATGACAAAACAACAAGTTTGATTTTCAGGGAACTCTAATTAGGATCATAGTATCATAGATCAACTAGAAGGACTGTGAAAATTCATCCAGTCCAGCCCTCTAATTTTACAGATGAAGAACCTGAAAGCGAGGAAGGTTAACCTACTTTGTAGGGTTATTGGGACAATTAAATGAGATGACATGTAAAATGTTTTGCAAACCTTGAAGTTTTAAGTAAATGCTAGCTATTAGGCTGTTTTATTATTGTTATTGTTGTTGTTGTCATTGTTGCTGCTGTTAAGTGATTTGTCAAAGATCACACAGGTAGTAAACAAAATTGTTAAGAAGTCTCTCCCTAGGGAGGAAAAATTGGGCACTCAAAATTTTGTAAAAGATGAATGCTAAAAATTGTTTTGAAGTATAATTGGGAAAAAAAAATACTATTTAAAAATAAAACAAAAATAAGTCTCTCTCTTTATACTGAGCTGAAATCTCTCTCACTGAAAGTTTCTTATTTGTCCTAGATTCTTCTTTCAAAGCCCAGATAGAACAAGTATAGTTCCTCTTTCCACATGATAATTCTTCAAATGTTTAAAAATAGCTACAATGTTTTCTCTAAGTCTCCAGGCTGAACATTCTTATTCTCATTCCCATTAGTTGAATGGGAGCTAATCTTCATCTGTCATGGTTCCTGGTTTCTTTGGCATCCCCATCCCCTTCTTCCAAATGTACTCCAGTTTGTCAATGGGTCTTCTAAAATGATGTATCTAAGATGGGACACCATACTCCAAATGGAGTCTGACCAGAGCAGAGGACATTTGTGCAGCTCTCCCCTCCCTAACTGAGAGACCATAACCTCCCTCAGGTTCATATTTTAGCTCATCTATGCTAAGTCAGAAATGCAGATGCAAAGTAGAGTAGGGTTGTTAACACCGTACTCTCAAATGCACACATATTGATGCTTAAGAAACTGTTTTGGTTTTTTCAGATTAATGATGGCCTGCAGAAAAAGTCCAACAATAGATGAACACATTTTATAGGATCATGATATGCTCTGTCACCCAAACAGGAAGCACTGTAATTGCTCAAAGGAGAAAGAAGATAATGAGGGACCATGGCCTTTCTCCGAAAGCAGTGTTTTAAACATTACCACTCATGGCTGATGATTCTCTCTTCATTGTTTCCTTTTGATGTAATGCCTTGACAGTGTGTATGCGTGGCCAATCACCCTTGCTAATGGATACACATGCATATACACAGTGCCTGCTCAGCATAAGGAATAGATCTAAGGCCATTAGTGTCTAGAAATATTGAACTCTAATGCTGGCCCAGAGGCAAGTGTTTTCCAGCAGAAGGGTTAGGTTAAGCATAATATCGTTAGCCAAAGTATAATGCTGCTAGTGATAGCCATTCAACTCACTCTAGTTCTTAGGCCTAGGGCATCGTAAATAGGGACTATAGCTTTTACCCTATGTGTAGGGCACCATGAAGGCAGCTGAACAATTATATAGAGGGACTAATTGAGAGAGAGAGGAAGAAGTGGTTATCATAGCCAGTATGAAAAAAGACTTGAAGTTTGCAAATATAAAATGAGTACATAATTTGCCCCTGCCATTCCTATGATAAATCCTTACTTTCAATACTTGCTCTTCAGAGTACCCTCTTGTCACCTTTGAGTTTGCCCTTGGTGTTCATCTAACTGAATTTTACTCTTCTAAAGGTATTCCAGGACAGATAAGTGACAAATACAGTGTGATTTGACAGGCCCTAGGATGATGCTAGACTTCACATTCTCCTATGCATGACTTGGGTCCTGGCTGGTCCTGTTGGTTCCCATTAATCACCTAGAGCCTAAAGACTAATTATCATTAGCAGCTGTAGCCTTAAGAGCAAAATCCTTATACCCCAACTAGCCCAGGATCATCTCAGTATTAAGGACCTTAGTGACATAGCATCAGTTTTAAATATCCTGGAAGTATACACCTTAAGATAATTCCAGAGGTGCCTTTGGGATCTTTGACAGAACTCAGCAGACCATAGAGAAATTTCCTTAAATGCTCTTGCTTAAACAATTTGGCCCAAGGTATGGGATGTGGGCTGGGGGTGGTAAGGAACCATTGAAAAGCTTTAAAGTCACATAATGTGAAGGTCAAAAATCTGGATATCAAAGTAGAGGCATTTCAATATGGAAAACTGAGTTATAGAATAGGAGATAACTTGGAAGTAAAATGGCCGATACAGAGAAATTTCACCAGCCTACCTAAGAAATAGATACAGTTTGATAGTGGTGACTATTAAAAGGAAGAATATTAAAATCTTAGAGACAAAAAGGACTTTAGAGGTCATGTATTACAACGTTGGTCATCTAACTTATAGGTAATAAGTATCTTATTCCACTCTAGAATTATACTAGTACATGGTGGAGTTCAATAACGTATAACAGTTTATGTCTTCATTCAGTCCATTCTCTATTAACAGATGAAGCAGGAATAGGAAAATATTTAATATGGCTTGAATAACAGAAAATAATTGGGGAAAATCAAACAGTGGAATAAATGGAAGGAACTAAGAATGTTCAGCTTGGAGAGGAGAAGACTTGCGGGGCAAATGATAGTGTAAGTTTGAATTATCTCTTTTTTATAGCCTCATCATACTCTTGTACATATTGAACATACACTTAGTTTAAATCATGTCTTTTTCATATTAACTGCTTTCATGTCCTCTCAAGGAAAATGATGCCCAAATCTATATATCCAATTTAATCCTTTCTCCTGAAGTCTAGTCCAATACTGCCCGCTGCCTGCTGAATATCTCTCACTAGAGATCTTATCGACATCTCAAACTCAACATATATAAAACAGAATTCATTACATTTTCCCCAAAACTCCAATTTTCTGAACTTTAAGTTATCCTTGACTTTTTCCTTTCCTTCAACCCTTAAATGTAATTGTTTGCCAAGTGTCATGACTCTATCTCTATACTATCTCTTGTATTGATTGACTTTAGTTAAAAGATTAAGAGCTAAAGGGGACCTGAAAGATCATCTAATCCAAAACCTTAAATTTGCAGATGAGGAAATCGAGAGAGCAATTTGTCTAGTCTTATATGTAGTCAAGATTTGAATCTTGGTCTTTTGAATCTAAATGTACCACTTTCCTCCACAATGCTGTGGTCTCTTTTCATGTCTACTACCCCAGTTCAAATTTCTTATCTAGACTATTGCAATAATCTCGTAATGGGTCTCCCTATTCCAACTTCTTCCCTCTCTAATCAATTTTCTACATAGATGTCAAATTAAACTCCCTAAAATAGAGACCTGATCATTTTATTTCCTCATTCAAAAATCTTCTGTGGTTCCTTATTATCTCTACAATATATAGAGACTCTTCAGTCTGGCAATGAAAGCCACTCACAGTATGATTCCCATTTACCTTTCCAGGCTTCCTAAATATTCTTATCACATAGGTGCCCTATATTCCATCAAACTACTAGTTGTTATTCAAACTGTACCTACCATTTCCTATTTTCTTGCCTTTGTAGACTGTCCCCCACAATTGCAACACATTCCCTCTTAAACTCCATCCCTGATAAATCTAGCTTTCTTCAATTGACTCCTCCTTCAGAAGACTTTCTCTTGTACCCCTAGTTGCTAGTGCTCTTTTCAACCCCAAATAAGTTTCTGTTTATTTAATAATGTATATGTCATACTTGCCTAGTAGACTATAAGTTCTTGGGGAGTAAAGTTTCTTTCCGTTTCATCTTTGTATCCCTAGTACTTAGCTCCTTTGTATACAGGAAGTAAATAGTAAATATTTGCTGAATTGGATGGAGTTGGATGGAATTGAATTATGTAGCTGTTGTTTTCAAACTGCATTTAGGACTTCACAAATTCCTTTGTTAATTTTGTTCTGTAGATTTTAGTAGATATTTGCAGCTCTTAAGGTAGTTTGGAGTCTCAATTCTGGTATACAGTGAATTAGCTATTCCTCTCACCCTGAGAGCATATGCAAGTCCTATGATCCTGCCTTTTATGTCTCCTTCCAAATAATTGATGAAATTGTCAAAAAGGCAAGAGCAAAGTACAAATTCAAAGGCATGAATGGAGGCAGTTTGTATAAACACTCATATTGAAGTGACAAAGAACAAATAGGGATTGCAGGAACCTTCTGGTTTTCATGGTTGGAAAATTGTGCTGGTGTCCATGGCTAAAGAAATCATCAAAATATAGTAATAGAGGCCTGGATTTGGGTTTGCAGACCTGAGTTGAATCCTAGATTTAACATTTATTAGTCACGATAAAGTCACTTAACTTCTTTGTACCTCGGGATCCTCATCAGCAAAAAGAGGATGTGTATATTGGTGTTGTTAATATTAGCTAATCGCTCAGAGTTTTTTTTATTCTTCATATTTTTATTATTGAATATTTTTAGTTTTCAACATTGATTTCCACAAGATTTTGAGTTGCAAATTTTCTCCCCATTTCTACCCTCCCACTGACTCCAAGATGGCATATATTCTGATTACCCCATTCCCCAGTCTGCCCTCCTTTCTTTCACCCCACTCCCCGCCCCATCCCCTTTCCCCTTACTTTCTTGTAGGGCAAGAGAGATTTCTATACCCCATTGCCTGTACATCTTATTTCCTAGTTGCATGTAAAAACAACTTTTTTTTGAACATTTCTTTTTAGAACTTTCAGTTCCAAATTCTCTGCCTTCTTCCCTCCCCATGCACCCTCCTTGAGAAGGCAAGCAATTCAACATAGGCAACACATGGGTTATTATGTAATGTTGTGAAAGACTAACTATATTTCCCTCCCTCCTATCCTGTCCCCTTTTATTCAATTTTCTCCCTTGACTCTGTCTCTTTTCAAAAGTGTTTGCTTTTGACTACCTCCTCCCCCAATCTTCCCTCCCTTCTATCATCCCCCCTCTTTTATCCCCTTCCTCCTACTTTCCTGTGGGGTAAGATACCCAATTGAGTGTGTATGTTATTCTCTCCTTAAGTCAAATCTAATGAGAGAAAGATTCACTGATTCTCCTTCACCTGCCCCTTCTTTCCTTCCAATAGAACTGATTTTTCTTCCCACTTATATGTGAGATAATTTACCCCATTCTGTCTCTCCCTTTCTCCTTCTCCCAATATATTCCTCTCTCACCCCTTAATTTTATTTTATTAAAGATATCTTCCCTTCATATTCAACTCACCCTGTGTCCTCTGTCTATATATATATAATATATATGTGTATATATATATATACATATATATATATATATATACATATGTATATTTCCTTCAACTACCCTAATACCAAGAAAGGTCTCATGATTTACAAATATCATCTTTCCATGTGTGAATGTAAACAAAACAGTTCAACTTTAGTAAGTCCCTTATGATTTCTCTTTCCTGTTTACCTTTTTATGCCTCTCTTGATTCTTGTATTTGAAAGTCAAATTTTCTATTCAGTTCTGGTCTTTTCATTGAGAAAGCTTGAAAGTCCTCTGTTTTATTGAAAATCCATATTTTTCCCTGGAGTATTATACTCAGTTTTGCTGGGTAGATGATTCTTGGTTTTAGTCTTAGCTCCTTTGACTTCCAGAATACCATATTCCAAGCCCTTCGATCCCTTAATGTAGAAGCTGCTAGACTTTGTGTTAACCTGATTGTGCTTCCACAATACTTAAATTCTTTCTTTCTGGCTGTTTGAAACATTTTTGCCTTGACCTGGAAACTCCGGAATTTGGTGACAATATTCCTAGGAGGTTTCTTTTTGGGATCTTTTCCAAGAGGCAATCAATGGATTCTTTCAATTTCTATTTCACCCTCTGATTCTAGAATATCAGCACAGTTTTCCTTGATAATTTGTTGAAAGATGATGTCTAGGCTTCTTTTTTGATCATGGCTTTCAGGTAGTCCAATAATTTTTCTTATCTCTCCTGGATCTATTCTCCAGGTTATCAGTTTTTCCATTGAGATATTTCACATTGTCTTCCATTTTTTCATTCCTTTGATTCTGTTTTATATTATCTTGATTTCTCATAGAGTCATTAACTTCCACTTGCTCCATTCTAATTTTTAAGATGGTATTTCCTTCTGTGGTCTTTTGGACCTCCTTTTCCATTTAGCTAATTCTGTCTTTTAAGGCATTCTTCTACTCATTGGCTATTTGGAGCTCTTTTGCCATTTGGGTTAGTCTATTTTTAAGGTGTTATTTTCTTCAGTATTTTTTTGGGTCTCTGTGAGCAAGTTGTTGACATGTTTTTCATGATATTTTGCATTACTCATTTCTCTTCTCAATTTTTCCTCTACTTCTCTTACTTGATTTTCCAAATCCGTTTAAAGTTCTTCCATGGCCTGAGCCCAATTCATATTTTTCTTAGAGACTTTTGATGTAGGCTCTTTGACTATGTTGACTTCTTCTGGCTGTATGATTTGATCTTCTTTGTCACCAAATAAAGATTCTACGGTCTGAGTCTGAATCCGAGTCTTTTTCTGCTGCCTGTTCATATTCCCAGCCAACTACCTGACCCTTGAGCTTTTTGTCAGGGTATGACTGCTTTTAGAGTAGACAGTACTTTGTCCCAAGCCTTAGGGGCCTTGCACTGCTGTTTTCAGCTCTACTTCTACTCCAGTCACCGAAAGCTCTGCCACACCAGTGCTCCTCCTCCCCTAAGAACTACCAACCAGGACCATGACTGAGATCCAAGCAGGGCAAAGCAAGATAACCCCGCCTCTGTGGCATCAAAGTGCTCCTTGAACTCCTGCTCTGATCAGCTGCTTGATTCCTCCCACTGTGTGGGCCAGGGGCATCTGGAAGCAGCCATAGCTGGAGCTCTGGAAGCAGCCACAGGAGCTTCTTGCTGCTGTAGCCATGCCATCTCCATCACCCCTGGGACTTGGGCCATAATGCAGATTTCTCATCCAGATCCAGCAGTTTTTCTCGCTCACCTGTTCTGTGGTCTTTGGCTTTTGTGGGCTGAGTAGTCTGGTAACTGCTACAGCTCAGTGATTCATGTTGCTAAGGCTTATTCTGCCTGACTCCAGGTCTGGTCTGTCCTGGCTCAGCCCAGGGTATGCTGTGCTCTGCTCCTAGCACTTTCTGATAGAACCTCCCCATGACCATCCAGGCCATCTTGGGCTGGGGACTTGTTTCCCTCTGTTATTCTGTGGATTCTGTAGCTCTAGAATTTGTTCAGAGCCATCTTTACAGGTGTTTGGAGGGATTTGGGGGGAAAGCTTAAGTAAGTCCCTGTTTTCCAGCTGCCATCTTTGCTCTGCCCCCCTACCCCAAAGAGTTTTTATTAACAGACTGCTATGTATATGTCACCATACTAGCTTTCATTGAAATGTAATCACACTTCTTTGTGAGCCTTATTTTTAAACTTTTTCATTCTAAACTTAAATACTTAAAATATGTACACAAAAGAGAATTCTGTAAGAAATCATGAATCTCTGTTTAATGCCACTTGCTTTAAAAAAAAGTTGATAATGAATTCTTCACATTACTTTCAAATACGTCCCTGATTATCTGTAACTTTATAAGCCTTATGGTGCACTATCAATGTGAGTTATTATTATGGTAGAAATCTAAGGAATTTGCTTCTTGCCTCGTCAACTCTGATGTACTTGACCTTCAGACAAAAGAGGATGGGACTGAGAGCAGTATGGGGCAAGTGAAAGAAAATCACAGAATCATTGGATTTGGGAGCTGGAAGAGACTTCAAAGAATCATAGAATCTCAAAGTTAAGAGGAGTTTCAGAGGCCATGTGGTCCAAAGTTTACTTGAGGGAGTATAACCCTACAATATCCCTCAACACATCCAGCTTTTACTTGAAGATTTCTTTTGAGATATATTAATGTATTCATTTGAACAGATTTTTTTTTGTTTGTTTGTTCTTAAGCAATCTTGTTTGGCAGGGACAATAGGCAGGAAACTGAAGCTGTGAGAGGTTGTTTGACTTGCTCATGGTCACAGGAGGCATCATAAGGCAAGGAGTGGCATGAAGAAGTGGCATAGGAGCTCATAGTGTGATTTTGCTGTGGATTTAGATGTCTAGGGGAGGCTTCATGAAAAAGCAGGCCTTAAGCTTCTCTCTGGAATTTGTAGGTTGGACTCCAGTGTGATCTTTTTTTCTGATTCTTCTCTGTACTAAAATCCTATTTCACATGGTTTATAGAAATAAATTTAACCATACTTTATTATCTTGTCCTTTCTCCTTGACAATAATCATATGCATAATTATCAAATCTATATTTCTCTGTGAACCAGCCAGATTCATTGCAAGACCACCATCTACCCTATATTTTACTCTATTTCCATGATGTCTCATCTCCTGGAAAGTGAAGAGGCAATCTCAAATTATATTTTAAGAATTATTCGAATGCAAGGTTTAATATATAGATAGAAAAATAACAAGGAATTCTTTCTTGCATGGATTTTTTTTGTATTATCTTTCATCCAAAGGAGAAATATCAGAAATCAATTTAACAGCAATACTAGCAGACCTCAAAGCTTAGTTTGGGCTAGATTTATTTTACGTTTGGGGAAAATCCAGAAGTACTCTGCTTAAGATTCACTGGGCCCTGTTTTATGACTACTTAAGGAGTAGCTTTATTTGTTGAATTTTTCCATGGATCATAGGATTTTGAGAAGGTCATGGATACAATATCTTCCTTTGAAGGTGCTGGACTACTAAATAAATGACAAGTGAGGAAACAATGATAAAAATATCCCCATTCTAAACCAGTCTTTTTGGTCCATAGACACAAACAGAATTTTCTTCTAGTTATCTTTAGTCTTCTATCTAATATTATCTTCTTGAACATTGCTGTAATAATGTCTAGGTTTTGAAGAAACTGGAGTATAAATCAGTCACTCAGGAAGTGTTTATTGACTGATGACTGTATACATGTCCAATGTACTAGATGTCATGGGGATAAAATAATACACAATGAACAATTTAAACTTTCAAGGAACTTACAGTCTAGTCTGAGACTTGCACATAAAAGGCTAGAGGGTTAGGGACTAGGCCTATATTTTCATTGAACTAGGGAAACTCCCAGATGAGGAAATTCCTTCTACCAATATATACTGGCATCTTCTCTGCAAATTACTCAGCTGGAGGGTTATCTAAAGCACTAGGAGGTTAAATGACTTGACCAGAGTTACATAGTAAATATATGTCAGAGATTGGACTTGAACTTAGGTATTCATGGGGTCAAGATCAGCTCTCTATCTACTATATCATGGTTCTTTCCACATTGCCTACAAATATATTGTGGTGTTCCCATACTCAACACAACATGACACGACAGAACAAATCAAAACAAGAACACCTGACTTTGTCCTTCTCCCTTTGACTTTCATTCCTAGGAATGACATCTGAACATTTCCTAAGAATGCTCATACAAGCCATCAACAAAAATATTCAGACACAGACACTTTGTTGGAGATGTCTCCAAGGGGACATCAAGTCATTTATGATTATTCTTTGGGTGCAGTCATTCAGTAAATACCAAATCCACTTGACAATAAAAGCATAGAGGATATAGTATGTAGTATCTAGTCCCCATCTCTTCATCTTGTCCACAAGGATAGAATGGGTGATGATAAAATGCCTTACTGATGTGCTGATAAACCATAATTATGGTATTCCCCTGGTAAACCATTCTAATAGCTCTGTCAAAAACAAAATGAGTTTAGTCTAATATAACTTGTTTTTAGTCAACCTATACATCATCTTACTGATCACCAATTTCCAAATGTTCCCAAATCATCCTTTTAAAATATATTATGAAACTTTCCTAGGAATTAACAAAGAGTTATAGTGGACTTATAGTTTAAAGTATTCATATCCTTTCACTTGAAAAAAAACAATCATATTTTCTAGTCTTTGCTCCCTCAGCACAATTTCCATTATCTACGTTTCCTCCCCAAATTACTGAGAGCTCACCAAACAAATCTTTAATTTCCTTAGGGATAATTTGACTGCTCCTAATAACTCGAACTCATTCATTTAGGACCAAAACACAAACTTGCCATTTTGCTTACCATGGTTATTGATTCTCTCAATAATTTTTAATCTGTATTTCCCAATCTGAAGGTGATTTTTTTCTAGATGAGGAGATAGAAAAAAAAGCAAAATGGGGTTTTATTAGTTCTGCCTTTTCTGTTATTAGTTTTCAATTGTTCTCTCTACCCTAATACTCTATTTCTATCCATTTCTTGATTTTTTCCCTTGTCCCCAGCTAAATAAAATCCTTTGTTTTTTTTGTATTCTTCTCAAATCTTAGCTCATCTATGATTTTAGCCTTTCTAATATTTTTTCTTATAGATTGGCACCATTCTTTTGTATTCATTGTTCAAAAATATGCTTTGGCTTTCACTTACTCTACACATCTTTAGGGAAAAAAACTGAGATGGTCCCTTGGTTTTATTTATACAGATCCCCATCCCACATCCTTTCTTCTTCATCAGAATCCTTTGCCTTTGTGCTATCAGAAAATCATTCTTGAGAATCTCTCATCTCTCTTCAATTGACATCTCTTTCAGAACCATAGTCCAACTGGTCCTTGGAATCCTTTCTCTACATCCTGAAATCTGTTATTCCAGACTACACTCACAAAAATACTACTATTCATTGCACCCACAGAATGAAGCTAGAATGGCCTCTTCCTAACAAGATTCCAGTCATTCTTTCTGCAGCAGCCATTTTTTTTTCCTTGATCACTCAGGCCTAGAATAATGGTCCCCCCTGCCACTTCTTATGCCTTCTGGTGGATGAAATTCCAAGTAAGGCTCATCAAGAATATTTCAGCCTTATCTATAGGCATATGAAAAAGTGTTCTATTGATTAGAGAAATGCAAATCAAAACAACACTTAGGTACCATGTCTCTCTTGTCAGATTGGCTAACATGACAAAACAGGAAAATGATAAGTGCTGGAGAGGATGTGGGAAAATTGGAACGCTGTTATATTGTTGGTGGAGTTGTGAACTGATCCAGCCATTCTGGAGAGCACTATGCCCAAAGGGCTATAAAAATGTGCATACGCTTTGATCCAGCAATACCACTTTTAGTGCCGTATCCCTATAACAACAATATTGCTAGCAGCTGTTTGAGGAGTGAAAGACAACAATAGGAGCACACAGGAAGGCTGCCAGCACAGATCTTTTGATCTGCTTTTCTAAGGAAAGCAACTTTAAGGGGTTTACAATCTCCCTTTAATTAAACATACAGATATCATCCATTTAGGGGAGGGAGGGGAAGATAATCTGGAATTCAAAAACATGCAGAACTGAGTGTTGTAAAGTAAAACAAAAAATCTTAATTAAAAAAGAATATTTCCACTTATATCACTTTTTAACAGAGAGACTCCTCTTGTAGGTGTCCATTTGGAATGAAGCCCACAATCACTTCTATCTTCAAGCTATATCGCTTCTCAGAACTTTTGTCATCTTCCAGTCAGTTTGAAGTTGAGCATATGTAACTACAATGGTGCTAGTAGCTGCTATGGAGGTGTAAGGCCAATAACACCAGCACACAGGAGGGCTGCTAGCACAGGTTCTTTGATCTGTTTTTCTAAGGAAAGCAACTTTAAGGGGTTTACAATCTCACATTAATTAAACATACAGATATCATCCACTTAGTTCAGGGGAAAAAGTCAGCACCTTGATCTTAAGAGAAAACACAAACAGAAATTGCTAGCGGAAATTATGTAAACAGAGCAAATAACACAAATCAGCAGACAGGGCTTCTAGCTGTCTGTCCATAGCAATACATACATAGTTACCAGAGAGAGAAGCACCAGCATCTGGGTTTTCAAAGCCGAGGGGCTCCTTAATGGCTACCCAGAGTCTTGTCTGGTGAAATCACAGGAATGCTCTTCCAATGAGTAAGCCCTAAGCAAAATGGTAACCTCAGAGTATATATATACTTCTTCAGGGTCAGAGCGTGTCACAACCATGTGACTCAAACCCATGTGACCTAGGCTTTCCTGTGACTTAAGCAGGTCATCAAAGACTCCCGATTCAGTCAAAGACTCTTGATTGAAACAAAGGCAAGATTCAAAGGCACTTGATTGCCTTAGTGCTGAGAAGCACTCCAAATCAAAAAAATAGCAAAAAGTCCCACACTGCTTGCCATTACATTTCCACCCCTCCAGGACCCTTGGCATTACAATCTAAATGGCCATGCATTCTGGAACAAATGGAGGCACTATACTTTGCAATCACATTCAGGGAACTAAAGCGTAACATTCACAACATAACAAAACATATCATTCAGTATCATTCCCCAAAATACTTGTTTACACAACCAAGGGGTCCCAGGCCAGGGTCTTCCCTAGCACAACATACAATCCTTAAGGGGTGGCAGAAAATACAAACACTATCTACCCCTAGGTTATAGCAAGTTACAATCTCCTCAGTTAATACACAGAGTCCAAGTAAAGTGCTTCTTGAGAGTGTGTCCTTCTCCCCACACTCCCATTGCAGGCTTCCTCCTGGCACCCCAGGTGCCTTTAATTAGCTTTTAATTTGCTTTAATTTTATTAGCTTTTAACAAAAATGCTTTAATTAGCAAAGTCCCAACACAAACAAAAGAAGTCCCAATAAAGTTTTCTTGGGTGTGTGTTCTCCCCACACTACTCCAGTCCCCACTTGCAAGGGGTGAGGGGCAGCTGGTCAACACAGACAACAGGGTGGGGTCTTTGGGGGTCCATGGCACTTCCCCCACCCACCTCCCCCTTATTACCCCCACCCATCCCAAACTGTCCCAGGGGAAAACAGCAAAAAAAGGACACTCAGTACCTTGCTGCAAAGTTTTTATCTTGCCCTGAGGCTGAATTATGAGCTCCAGGGCTCCTCCTCCTTCAGCAGGAGCCAGGTGCTCCTGGCTTCTGCCTGAATCCCAACGCAGGCAGCTCTGTGCTTTTGATCTTACCTCACCAAGGTAAGTTCAGAGGCAGTTCTCCTTTCTTCCTGGGTCAGTACATGGGCTGGTCTCTGCTTTTTCTCTCACCTCACCAACTGCTCCTGCTGAGTCTATATGAAGGCAGTTCTCTGCTCCTGCTCCATGGCTCCACATACAATAAAATCTCAGGACATTCACCTCTCCATCATAGTCTGGAGCCAGCTAATCCATTAAAGCCCTGAGTCTGGCCATCCCCACCTCCCCCAAGCTGCTCCTTGTTTTCCTCCCACAGCCACTGTTCCAGCCTGTCTCCTCCTGAGTGCTAGTGGGGTAGGGAGGGGGAAGAAGAAGTTATATCCCAGGGGCACTGCTCTAGGCACCCAGGAAACCTCTCCTGTCACTGTTACTTGCCTGTTTTCTCTCAGGCCACTGCTGCTCCTGGGGCTCCAAAGAACCATAGGCACCAAAACTGGGAAACAATGAACAAGTATCCCAGGCCCCATGCTTTCTTTTTAATTTGTAGATCCTGCCCAGCTATGCCATTTTGTAACAACGTTACTTGTGGCTACTGTGGCTCTTTAAGGCCAATAACACCAGCACACAGGAGGGCTGCTAGCACAGGTTCTTTCATGTGCTTCTCTAAGGAAAACAACTTTAAGGGGTTAATAATCTTACTTTAATTAAACATACATATATCATTCATTTAGTTCAAGAGGAAAAGCCAGCACCCTGGACTTCAGAGAGAATACAAACAGAGAAAATATAAACAGAGCAAATAACACAAATCAACAGACAGGCTTCTAGCTATCTGACCAAAGCTATACATACATAGTTACCAGAGAAAGAAGCACCAATATCTGGGTTTTCAAAGCTGAGGGGCTCCTTAATGGCTACCCAGAGTCTTCACACCAATGCTTCCAATCAGTGAGCCCCAAGAAAAATGGCAACCTCAGAGTATACATACACTTCTTCAGGGTCAGAGGATGTCACAACTGTGCAACTCAAACCGATGTGACCTAGGCCTTCCTATGATTTAAGCAGGTCATCAAAGACTCCCGATTCAATCAAAGACTCTTGATTGAAACAAAGGCAAGACTCAAAGGTACTTGATTGCCTTAGTACTGAGAAGCAATCCAAAACAAACAAAAAAAAATGAAAAGTCCTACCCTCCTGGCCATTACAGCATCTCTGTCTCTCTCTTTCTCTCTCTCTCTCTCTCTCTCTCTCTCTCTCTCTCTCTCATAGAAATAGTGTCAGACCAAGATGGGCTGCTTTTATTTGGCTTTTGCCTGGGCTTGTTTTTCATACCTTCCTCAAGACATTTTTTGTTTTTAAGGAGCTTTCTCTGGGACTGCAGTCTATTTGGGGAATACTAGCAAAGAGGGAACAAGTTAGTGGCATCAACCAGCAATGTTAATGTCTATTGAGTCCAGTGTCTATTCTGTATCAGGAAGGTAAGAATGCTACAAAAGGGGACAATTTGCCCACAAATAATTAGAAGGTATTAAATAATTAAGAAGGGAGGGATATTAAAGGCTAGTTGAGCTTAATGGAATTGAAATTCAGTTTGGAAATACTCACTGGCCTGTTCTAAACACATAAGCTCCCAATAAACAGGCCCTTGGGAATCTCATTGGGAAACAAGAATAGTTAATTAAAACTTTTGTTCCCTTTACTTAGTCTATGAGGCAAGAATTTAGGAGGCCAGCAGAGCTCTCTCTCCTTAATTTGGAGAATGTTATTTCGGGTTGAGTGACTAAAGGTTGAGGGGCCCCCCAGTTCCAATGGCCCACGTCAGAGAAGTGCCAGGGGCAAATGCCTCCTGTTTGCTTTGGTTTCCCAAGGCAAAAGTTTCTGCTCAGTGAGGTGAGTGCTTACACTCCAGACTGGATAGCAGAAACTTTAAAAGGCCATTTGCCGGTGTGTTGAAATTTGCAAGGCTTTTCCAAGCATAGGGCTGTTTACAGATATTCTGTGATGTTTTCCATGCTCAAATCATCACCCAGAAAGTAAACACTGTAGGGGAAGGCTGAACAGCAATACACACCCTGTGCCATTGTGCAACTGTGTGTTTTTGTGCATTGGTCTGGTGCTGGCATGTGTGTGCCCTGACACTTGGGTGAGTACAGAGAGATCAAACACACACTTCCCACCCCCTCACCCCCAAATGCCCACTTTAATACTGGGACACAGATGAGATAATGGGACATGTCTTTCCATTTGTATAAACCCAGCCATGCATGAAGACAGGGAAACTGCCTCACAGGGGAACAGAGGCTAGAGAGCTGCACAGACCAGTCAGAAGACAGGAAGCCTCGAGTTCTAATTTTTTCCTGTGTTCTTGCTATGCCCTGAAACAAGCCATTTAACCTGGCTGAGTTGCATCTCATGTAATCCCCACTAGGGTATTTGGGGGATTAATTAGCTAATGTTTGTTAAAGGACTTACAGCATAAAGAGCACCATGGCATATTCTTAGGAAAAGAGAGAGACAGGAAAAAAAATATTACATATTTTACTCATGGGTGTCCCTCTTTAAGCTCATAGTATACCTAAACCATGGGAGACCATTGCTCTGGGCCCTTTATTGGTGAATTGGCCCAATAATTGTATTTGCTGCACACCAGACTTAGAGAAGAAAACAGAATGTGGCATAGAGAGAAAGTTAAATTGCAGCGCTCAACATGGGATTCCCAAAATTGATCTGGCCACTTTGGTCTATGATAAATTTTGCTGGGCAGTTATCTGGGTAAGAGGTGGCATTTGTTCTAAACCAGAGTTTTCTAATCTTGTTCAGTCTTGCAATGCCCCCAAAGCATAATTTTCCTGGGACCAGACCCTTAAAGAAATATGCACTAGAGAAGTTGACTCCAAGGAAAGAAGACCTCAGCAGACCATGACACATTTTCCCCAAGCTTTTTTTAGTGGAGGAGAAAGGAGACTTTTCCAAGAGGGGAAGTAGGGAGAAAAAATGGCCTGCACTTTCACAGGAATTTCTACCTAGTATCCCCCACTAGCCAAGCATAATGGAGGTTGCTCTAATCTATGGGGACTAGGTGCTAACTATGGTTGATCCAGAATGTAAAGGTAGGGGTGTCTTTTGCAATAAATCAACAAATTTTTATTGGGTGCCTAGTAAGTAATTACATATTTCAGAATTACAGTTTCAGAACTGGAAGGGATTTCAGTAGTCATGCAATACAGTTCATGTATGAAAAAGAATACTATTTACAACACATCCAACAAATAATCATATAGTCTTTGTTCGAAGGCCTCTAATGAAAGAAACCACACTAGTCTAGGAGAAAATCAGTTCTATTTTTGGGTAGCTCCAGTTGTTAAAAAATCTTTTATTTCTTTTTTTCCTCATTTTTATATTTATTTAATATTTAATTTTTCCCATTACGTGCAAAAACAATTTTTAACATTTGTTTTTAAAACTTCCAAGTTCCAAATTCTCTCCCTTTCTCCCTCCCTACCTCCAACCCCCCCATTGAGAAAGCAGGCAATCATGCAAAACATATCCATAATAGTCATGTTGTGAAACAAAATATAGACAAAAAAACTCAAGAAAAATAAAGAAAGTGAAAAAAAGTTGCTTCGATCTGCATTCAGACACCATTAGTTATTTCTCTGAGGATGGGCAGCATTTTTCATCCTAAGTCTTTCAGAATTGTCATGGATCATAGTATTCCTGAAAATAGCTAAGTCATTCACAACTGATCATTTTACAATATTGCTGTTACTTTGTACCCAGTACATTTCAATTTGCATCAACACAGATAAGTCTTTCTAGGTTTTTCAGAGAACATCCTGCTCATCATTTCTTTTAGTACAATAGTATTCCATCATCATCACATACCACAACTTATTCAGCCATTCCCCAATTGATGTTTATCCCCTCAATTTCTAATTATTTACTCCCAGAAAATAGCTGCTATTAATATTTTTGTATGTATAGGTCCTTTTCCTTTTTGTTTTTTTTTTCTTTCTTTTGGGTAGTAGTGGTATTGCTATGTCAAAGGGTAAGGATAGTTGTATAGCCTTTTGGGCATAGTTCCAAATTGTTCTATAGAATGTTTTAATCAATTCACAACTCTGACAACCATATATTAATGTATCATTTTTCCCATGTCTCCTCCAACATTTGTCATTTAACTTTTCTGTCCTATTACATGTATTACACAATAGAAATGGGGTAGTACCTCAGAATAGTTTTAACTTGCATTTCTTTAATAAATAGTGTTAGAATATTTTTTCCTGTGGCTATAGCTTTAATTACTTCATCTGAAAATTGATTATATTTTTGATCATTTATCAATTGGGGAATGGCACTTATTTTTATGAATTTGACACAATTCTCCATATGTTAGAGAAATTAGACCTTTATCAGAGAAACTTGCTTCAAATTTTTTTCTCAGTTAACTATTGCTAACTGTATTTCCCTCCATCCTATTTCCCCTACCCCCGTTTATTCTCTTCTCTCTCTCTCCTTTCACTCTGTAAAGTGTTTTGCTTCTGATTATCTTTTCCCCCAGTCTTCCCTCCTTTCTATCACCACCCCACTTCTCTTATCCCCTTCCCCTTCTATTTTCCTGTAGGGTAAGACAGATTTCTATACCCATTGCCTGTGTATCTTATTTCCCAGTTACATGTAAAATCAGTTTTTAATGTTTATTTTTAAAACTTTGAGTTCCAAATTCTCTCCCTTCCTCCTTCCCCACCCACCCACATTGAGAAAATAAGCAATTCAATAAAGGTTAAACATGTGTAGTCACAAAAACACTTCCATAATAGTCATGTTGTGAAAGACTAACTATATTTTCCTCTTTCCTGTCTTGCACCCCATTTATTATCTTCTCTCCTTTCACTCTGTTCCTCCTCAAAAGTGTTTGCTTCTGATTACCCCTCCCCCAATCTGCCCTCCCTTCTATCACCCCCCTCTTATACCCTTCCCCTTACTTTCCTGTAGGGTAGAATAGATCTCCATACTTGATTGATTGTGCATGTCATTCCCTCTTTAAGCCAATTATGATAAGAGTAAGGTTCACTCATTCCCTCTCACCTGTCCCCTCTACCTCCTTTGTACATGCTTTTGCTTGCCCCTTTTATGTGAGATAATTTATACCATTCTACCTCTCCCTTTCTCCTTCTCCCAGTACATTCTTCTCTCACTCCTTAATTTCACTTTTTAGATGTCATCACTTCATATTCAACTCACCCTATGCCCCCCCTTTCTCTCTCTCTCTCTCTCTCTCTCTCTCTCTCTCTCTCTCTCTCTTCACATATATTCACATATGTGTGTGCGTGTGTGTATTCCTTCCCTCCAAATAATGAAAAAGGTCTCACTAGTTACAAATATCATCTTTCCAAGTAGGAATGTAAACAGTCCAACTTTAATAAGTCCCTAATGATTTCTCTTTCCTGCTTACCTTTTCATGCTTTGCCTGAGTCTTGTATTTAAACGTCAGTTTTTCTACTTAGCTCTGGTCATTTCTCAAGAATGCATTAAATTCCTCTACTTCATTGAATATCAATTTTTCCCCTCATAGATTACACTAGTTTTGGTAGGTAGGGTTTTAATCCTAGCTCCTTTGACCTCTGGAATATCATATTCCAAGCCTTAATGTAGAGGCTGCTAAATCTTATGTTATGCTGATTGTGGTTTCACAGTACTTGAATTGTTTCTTTTTGACTGTTTGCAATATTTTCTCCTTCACATGGGAACTCTGGAATCTGGCTGTAATATTCCTGTGAGTTTTCATTTTGGGATCTCTTTCAGAAGGTGATCAGTGGATTCTTTCAATTTCTATTTTACTCTTAGGTTCTAGAACATCAGGGCAGTTTTGCTTGATAATTTCTTGAAAGATGATGTCTAGGCTCTTTTTTTTTGATCATAGCTTTCAGGTCATCTGATAATTTTTAAATTATCTCTCCTAGATCTATTTTCCATGCAGTTGTTTTTTTCAATGGGATATTTCACACTGTCTTATATTTTTTCATTCTTTTTGTTGTGTTTTATACTTTCTTAATTTCTCCTAAAGTCATTACCTTCCATTTGCTCCATTCTAATTTTTAAGGAATTATTTTGTCAGTGGGCTTTTGGACCTTCTTTTCCATCTGGCCAATTCTGGTTTTTAAGGCATTCCTGTCCTCATTGGCTTTTTGGAGCTCTTTTGCCATTTGGCCTAGTCTATTTTTAAGGTGTTATTTTCTTCAGTATTTTTTGTATCTCCTTTACCAAGCTATTGATTTGTTTTTCTTGATTTTCTTGCATCACTCTCATTTCTCTTACCAATTTTCCTTTTTCTCTCTTACTTGATCTTCAAAATCCTCTGTGAGCTCTTTCGTGGCCTGAGACCAATTGATATTTTTCTTGGAGGCTTTGAATGTGGGAGCTTTGACTTTGTTATCTTCTTCTGAGGGTATGTTTTGGTATTCTTAGTCACTAAAGAAAATATTTATAGTCTGAGGTTTTTTTTTTCTGTTGTTTGATCATTTTCCCAACCAATTACTTGATGTTTTAACTCTTTGTTAAGATAAGGCTCTGCTTCCAGGACAGAGGGTGAACTGTCACAAGCTTCAGGGGTTTTGTGCAACTGTTTTGAGAGATACTTGTAGGGACCTGTAAGTTTTCAGTTCTTCCAAGGTGGTATGATCTAAGGAGAGGTGTTTACTCCTCTCCTGGTCTATGCTCTCGTCTTTCACCACATGCACTCTTTTCTGCCTTGGAACTGTGAGGAGGGTACCCACTACCCTGCTGCTACAAGCTCTGCCATGCTAGTAGTCCTCTTTCTGGGACTACCACCAAGGACTACTACCCAGGTCCAAGTATGGGCAAAGCAACAGACTCTTGCCTCAGTGATAGCAAAGAGGTCACTGTAATCTCCTTCTGACCAGCTGAGAGCTCTGGAAGCAGCCATTGAGACTTCTACCATCACCACTGCTGCTCCTGATTCAGTTATGCCTGAGGCCTGCTCCTGGTTTGCTGGGGCCAGGGATGTGCTGGGGCCGGGGCTGGACTATGGTCCTCTCTCATGCAAGTCTAAGAGACCTTTCCTCCTGACCTGCTAAATTTTCTTTGTAGTTTATTGGTTGAGGAGCCTGGAAACCACCAGTCCCCTGAGGCCTGCTCCAGGTTTGCTGGGTCCTGGTCTGTGCTGGCATGGCCTATGCTGGATTCTGCTTTTCTTTCAGTCTGGTGCAACAGACTTTTCCTGTTGACCTTCTAGGTTGTCTTGGCCCTTTTCCTCAATTTAAATACTAAATTTGTTTCTTATTGATTTCCAACCACTACTGCTCGTTTTGCCCTCTGAAGTCAAGCAGAAGTCTAATCAATCCCCTTTTACTGAGAGTCAATTAAATACTTTTAGAATGATATTTTGCCTTCCCTAAGTCTTCTTCTTCAGGCTAAACATCCTCTTCTGATGATAAACATGTCCTTCTAATGATTCTCAAAAAAGCATGAATTTGAGACCCTTCATCAACTTGGTTATCCTCTTTTGGATGGTCTCCAGGTTTTTAATATCCTTTTAAAAATATGAACCTCCAAATATAGTACTATAGATGTGGTCTGAAAAAAGGCTGAGGGCCATAGGAATATCTTATTTCTATCCCTGAATATTATCCATCTATTACTGTGCCTGAGTTGGCTTTAGCCTTTCTGTTGCCATATCAGAATGGATTGACACATAATAACTTTGACAGTCCACTAAAATTCCCAGATATTTACAAATGAATTGCTATCTCTCCATACCTCCTCCAACCAGTTCTTAAATTGACTTTAGGAATCCATGTAAAATGCATTATAATTTTATATATTATTAAAGAAATAGTTAGCAAAGACAAAAAAGGAAACCATGATTACAGCATGGTTTCATCAAGAACAGGTCATAGAAGAATAACCTTTTTAAAAAAAATAGGGTTTCTAAGCTGATTAATAGCTAGATTACCAAGCTAAATACTAAGTAAAAGACAACAAAATAACATTAACACTGGTTATAATAAATTCATCCAGAGGTTAAACTGCTGCAAATTAACTTCTACAGCGTGGAGACCAAAAGATCCCAGAGAATGCCTTAGTTAGCAAACATTTGAATTGTTGGACAAATGGAGAGAGATAGCAGCCAAAAACAACATTGGGTTAGAATATACACTCATTTATAAAATCTTATAAAGAAGAATGATGGAAGATTATGAATAGTCTTGTCTTATAAAGCAGGGAGAAGCAATGGAGGATAAAACTAGTCTAAAGAAAGCTTGGCAAGATATTCAACTTAACCATCATCCCAAGGGAGCAGATGGATGAAGTTCAAGGATGACTAGAAACAAAAGAAAAATGGGGAAAAATTGCAAAACTTATTACAAAAAGCTGTTTTCTTCATTAAGGATAGTGGAACCACTGTACTTGGACCCTTAGTATTACAGTCCCTGATAGACTTACAGAGGAAGTAAAAATTACACTAAAGAGAAGAAAGATGTGAGAAACCACTAGAATGGAATACATATATATATATATATGTATATGTGTGTGTGTATATATATGTATATATATGTAATATGCATATATACGTATATGTGTATGTATGTATATATGGAGGGAGAAAAAAGAGGAGGAGGAGGAAGAGGAAAGAGAGGAGAAAAAAGGAGAAGAAGAAGAAAAAGAAGAAGAAGGAGAAGAAAGAGGAAGATAAGGAGGAGGAGGAAGAGGAAATATCTTAATGATCATTCTGGTTATGTGAGCAATAAGAGGGGGGCCTAGATATTTTCTCCAGTCCCTACTAACTCTCAAAAACCTCAACAGACAAAAAGTGAACAAAAAGGAATTTTGCACCAGAGAGAGAGTAAGTGTGGATCTTTCCAGGAAATTATAAAGCAAGAAATGCAGAAAGATAATATTAATTAACAGTGAAAAATGCTTATTCTTAATTCACTCACTAAATTCCTCTCTTCTCTTGTCCCAAAATCCTATTGCAAACAGAGGACTTCAACTCTGTCCAACAATATGTTAAGGAGGTATACAGGTGGGCAGAATCTGCACTTCCCTGCAGCCTGGGGTTAGGTTTTAGGGAACCCAAAGGGGGCAGAAACTCTGTCCAGAACACCCACTCTCCCACCCCCAATACTGAAAAAAAGTGACAGACATTGACTTAGCTTAGAGAGGAAAATAAAGAATTGAAGGAACTAAAGAAAGTGATCAATACATGGGACTGAAGGAAAAGGGATTGGTATGAAGTTGCAGTCAGTCTTGTCTTCCCAGATACTACTTAGAGCAGGTACTTAAGATTTATGAAAAATAACTTCCCCAGTGTGGAAGGAAGATGAGACACCTTTGAGTTCTAGCCCCAATGTAAACTCACCATTAAGGGAAGAGCAGTCCAAAAATGAGTACTGGTGAATGCAAAGAAAAGACTAAAATCACTGATTATCTCAGAAGAAAATCCAGTTAAACCTAGAGCACAAGCAGATAAATCAACAGGGAAGATGCTAAAATTAGAAAGGAACATATAACCAGGCAGCTAAATGATTACAAATGTCTCTAAACACTGTTGCTCATCCTTCATTCTCAAAGAGGAGCAATGACATCATGAAGGTGATGTCTTCTCTAAATAAATACCACAAAAAAATGAAATTGAATCATCAGCTAATGAAACACAGAACTCCAGGGATGCATAATAGAACATGCTGAAGGATGTTTGGTATGTTCAATGGTGAAATCAGGACTCTTAGAAAAGTTAGATAGGAAGAAAAGGCAGGATTTATACCTTTAACAGAAGGAATAGCAGAATAGAAAAAAAAAACCTTGAATCCATAGTGGCAAGTTTCTCCAAAGAAGCAAAAGAGAGAGCAAGAAGATTGGGAATTAAAATGTTCTGAAGTGAAGAACAGAAACAAAAGTCAATATTATTAAAAGGACATATGATCTCTTTACCAGTAAAATGCTTGATCTCAAGACAGAATCTGCAGAGAAAACGTAAGGATTATAAGCCTCCAAGAAGAATGTAACAGTTAAAAAAAGAAATAATGCAAGAAAGCAGCCCATAACTTCTGAATAAAGGATATAAAACACCAATCAAAAAGTCCATATTTTGTCTGGAGTGGGGGATGTTTTGAAGTGGAGCACTATTTATATTCCAAGATACATAATAGTTTGATTTCTCAAGTACTCAAAAGAAAGTTTTTTTCAAATACAGAGAAAAGGAAATTCAAATGTGTAAGATTATTATATACCTACCAGAAACTACTGTTGTCATTCATCCTTCATATTTAGAGTACCAATGTCATCACAATGTTGGGGTTAAGGTACAGTGTGTTCACTGTGGCTGATCAGTCCAATACAAATGTGGAAGGGTCTATCAGAGTTTGGGTACTGATAGTTCATTTGAACATTTGGGATGGAGATATCTATAGATAGGTGCATTTCATGTTTCCTTTGTACTACTACCATTCTTCTTTGCTCATGGAGCATATTGCCTTCTTTTGATGTGGGCACACCATGCTGGGAAGTCCTGATCAGCAACTTTCGTGTCTCACAATCAATACTGAAATTCTTCAGACACGCCTTGTACCACTTCTTCTGACCTCTGTGTGACTGCTTGCCTTCTGCTAGTTCTCTATAAAATGGTCTTTTAGGTAAATGCAATTTGGCATTTTGGCTACATGGCCAGCATATCAGAGTTGTTCACTCTGGAGTTGAGTTTTAATACATGGAAGTTCAGCTTGAGAGAGAACCTCAGGGAAACTTCTGTTGACAAGGAAGGCCAGACCCAGCTGTGCTGTGGAGATGTGGTGGGGGTGAGTAGGGGCCAGAAGGAATCTGCACATGCCTGGTGAGTAAAGAAGCAGTGGAGCAGGGACACCACTGGCTACGGGCACTTACAGGAGGCTGGAGTTCTTGGTTTGGGTTCAAGGTCAGAGAGGAGAACTGAAGGAGGATCTGAGGCCAGAGGCACCGTCCCTCATACCCTAGGACTAGAGGTGATAACAAAAAATTAAGCTATCACCAAAAATAAAATGAACAGGCAAAGGAGAAAGAATCCAATCATAGAGCTACTATGGGAATAGAGAAGACCAGCATTTGTCTTCAAAGGAGGGTAGTGAAGCAAAGAAACCCCCCTTTTCCCCAAAGAGTAATGTCAAATGGTCACCTGCCCCCCCCCAAAATTCATAAAACTTGAAAAAGACTTTAAAAATCAAATGAGAGAGATTGAGGGAAAACAAGCAAACAAAAGAACAATCTAAGAGAAACAAGAAGATTATGAAAAGAAAGTCAACCAATTAGAAAAGGAGATCCAGAATCTTAAGGAAGAAAATGACTCCTTAAAAATCAGCATCAAGCACAAGGATGCCAACGAAGTCATAAGAGACCAAGAAATACTAAAACACAATATAAAGAATGAAAAAATAGAAGAGAATGTGAAACATCTCAAAAGAAGAACAAGTCACCTGGAGAACAGAACAAGAAAAGAAAACATAAGAATAACTGAACTACTTGAAAAGTATGATTAAAAAAAATCTTGATACAATAACACAAGAAATAATTAAAGAAAGTTGTCCTAAGGCATTAGAACAAGAAGAGAAAGTAGAAATAGAAAAAAAGCAACTGATCACCACCTGAAAGACATCCTATGAGAAAAACCCATAGGAATATTATAGTCAAATTCTGAACCCTGCCCCCCACCCCCAGCTAAAGGAGAAAATATTACAAGAAGCAAGAAAAAAAACGAATTTACATATGGTGGTGCCACAAGTAGAATCACACAAGACCTAGTAGTGACAACACTAAAAGACTGCAGGTCTTGGAACACTGTATATTGAAGAGCAAAAGAACTGTGCTTCTTGCCCAAAATTTCATACCCAGCAAAGCTAAACATAATCCTGAGTGCAGAAAAAAATGGACATTTAACAAATTGTCAAACTTTCAGGACTTTGTTAAATAAAAACTAAACAGAAGGTTTGACATAGAAGAGCCATGAGAATTGTGAGATACATACCAAAGACTAATTACAAGGATTGCAATAAGGACACACTGTTTACTTTTTATATATGGAAAATGCAAAACGTATATCAAAGATTATTATTAGTAATTGGGTAGTACATAAGAAAGAATGGGGTAGACCTGAGCATGATATGGCTTAAAAAAGTAAAACTGTTCAGGAACAGCTAAAAACAGTAATTATCTTATACTAATGAGGTGTGAGAGGAAGAATCAGTACAGAAGAATTAGATGGGGGAGGAGGCCTGTTAGTTCTAGAAAACTATTTTCATTGGGAATGGGTTCAAGAAGCAGCAATACTTATACATTTAGAAGAGTACTAAGTCTTTTAGATTTAGAAAGAAATAAAATGCTAAGGGAATGGAGGTGGGGAGAGGATGAGGGAAGGTTCTTTACAGGGGAGCGTGAGGGAATAGGTAAAATGGAGCTATGGAAAGGTATTTAGATTAGTGGAAATGGGAGGATAAGGGAGAGATCTTTGGAGGTGAGGGTGAGGGAATAGGTCAAAGGGCATATAAAAGGGTATATAGAATTATAGGAATGGGAGGATCAGGGAGGGATCATTGGAGGAGGGGTTGGTTAAGTAATAGGAGATCAAGGTAGCAGGTAGAAGTAAAGCAGAGGAGTCAGGAGGGATAGGAAATAAGAAATACACACAGACATAAAAACAAAGACTAGGAGTAGAATCTCTTAGGGAAATTATATGTTTATATATGCATGTATGTATATGTGTGCATGTGTGTGTATTGATATTTACATATAAATATATCCATGCTTAATTGTAACCTCAGAGAATGGGGGGAAGAAGGGAGGAAAAGAACAAAGTAAAAAGTGTGCAGCAGAGAACAAAAGAAAACCTACATGGAAGCAAAGAAAAGATAAACAATTTTTGACACAATGTGTAGTATTTAGCATATAGGTTTTCTTGAAATGGAAATTTATTGCTGTATAGTTTGAATCCTCTCTTACATTCTGCTGTGCACATGATATGTTTCTTTCTTTTCTTATTTTATATTTAAGTTAATAATGTTTCCTTTTCTTTTCTTATTATGTATTTAAGTTTTAGTTTTCAAGTCTAAAATTTAAAAAAAAAATTAGAAATGAGCAAGTGGAAGATACATAAGACATCAAGAAATAATAAAACAGAATATAAAAATGGAAAAAATAGAAGAAAATGTGAAATATCTCATTGGATCTGTCCTGTAAAATCTGACATCTGACCTGTAAAATAGATTGAGGGGAGATAATTTACAAATTATTGGACTACCTGAAAGCAGTGATTAAAAAAGAGCCTAGATGTATTTCAAAAAATTATCAAGGATAACTACCCAGATATACTAGAACCAGAGGAAAAAAATAGAAATTAAAAATATTTGCTGATTACCTCCTGAAAGAGATCCCAAAATGAAAACTCCTAGGAATATTATGGACAAATTCGAAAGCTCCCAGACCAAAGAGAAAATGATGTAAACAACCAGAAAGAAACAATTCAAATATTGTGGAACCACAGTCAGGATTACGCAGGATTCAGCAGCTTCTACATTAAAGGATTATAGAGCTTAGAATACGACATTCTGGACAGCAAAGGAGCTAGGAATACAACCAAGAATCACCTACTCAACAAAACTGAGTAAAATTCTTCAGGTAGAAAATGGATATTTAATTAAATGGAAATATTTTAAGTATTTCTGATGAAAAGACCAGGGCTAAAAAAATTTGATTGTAAAATACAAGACTCAAGAAAAGCATAAAAGTAGAAGAGGAGGGTGATAAAACAAAGTGGGGACTGGTAGAAGGGAGGGTGGATTAGGGGAGGTGGTGGTAAGAAGCAAAACACTTGTGAGGGGAGAAAGAGAAAGAGAGAGAGAGAGAGAGAGAGAGAGAGAGAGAGAGAGAGAGAGAGAGATGGGAAAAATACAATGGAGGTAAATGGACAATGGACAGTTAGTAATCATAACTGTGAATGTGAATGGAATTAAGCCACCCATAAAATGGAAGCAGATAGTAGAGTGAATTAAAAACTAGAATCCTTCAATATGATGTTTATAAGAAACACATTTGAAACAGAGAGACACTCACACATAGTAAAGGTAAGGGAATGGAGCAGAAATGTTCTTTGACTAAAGTAACAATATAAAAAGCAGGGGTAGCTATCATGATCTCAGACAAAGCAAAAGCAAAAATAGATCTAATTAAAAGAAATAAGTAAGGAAACTGCATAGACAATGAAGTAATATCAATACTAAACATATATGCACCAAGTAGTATAGCATTCACATTTTTGAAGGAAAAATTAAATGAGTTACAAGATGAAATAGACAGCAGAACTACACTAGTGGGGGATTTCAACATTCCCCTCCCAGAAGTAGATAAATGTAACCCAAAATAAATAAACAAGAAAGAATTTAAGGAAGTGAATAGAATTTCAGAGCAGTTAGATATGATAGACTTCTGGAGAAAACTGAATGGGCATAAAAGGAAATATACTTTTTTTTCTCAGTGGAATATGACACCTACACAAAAATCAACCACTTATTAGGGCATAAAAACTGCACAACCAAATACAGAAAAGCAAAAATATTAAATGTATCCTCTTCAGATCATAATGCAATGAAAATTACATTCAACAAATAATCTAATCCTAAGGAATGAGTTGGTCAAAGAACAAATCATAGAAACAATCAATAATTTCATTAAAGAGAATGATGACAGTGAGTCAATATACCAAAATTTATAGGATACAATCAAAGCAGCACTTAGGGGAAAATTTATGTTTCTAAATGCTTTCATCAATAAAATAGAGAAAGAGAAGACCAATGAATTGGGTATGCAAGTAAAAAAAAACTAAAAAAGAAATACAAATTAAAACTCCTCAATTAAACACCAAATTGGAAATATTGAAAAATTAAAGGAGATATTAATAAAATTGAAAGTAAGAAAACCATAAAACTAATAAATAAAACTAAGAGATTGTTTAATTAAAAATAGATAAGCCATTGGTTAATTTGTTTTTAAAAAAGATAGAAGAAAACCAAATTACCAGTATCAAAAATGGAAAGGGTGAATTCATCATAAATGAAGAGGAAATAAAGCAATTATTAGGAGCTATTTTCCCATTTTTATGGCAGTAAATCTGACAATCTAAGTGAAATGGATGAATATTTACAAATATATAAATTGCCCATGTTAACAGAAGAGGGAATTTAATACTTAAATCACCCCATCTTACAAAAAGAAATTGATCAATCCATCAATGAGCTCCCTAAGGAGACCCATGCTGGAAGTCGTAATTCTGAGGGCATCATCAAGACTAATTTATTAGGTATTTAAAGGAAGAGAAGATACCCAAAGAGTAGGAAAAATCTCAGACGTTATTTTTTTGAAATGTAACTGAGAAAACATAAATAAGTATTGACTGACCTGAATACCTACTCTCCCAGCTCTACAAAATCTTTATGAAGGTCATTTATACTTCAATTTCAGGTATTTACAATGAGATTATCTATAGAGGACAAGCTAGCTTTAACAAACTTGTTCAACAATAGACTATATCTTTACCATCTTATAATTAATTGAAAGATGTGGACAATAAAAGATGCCACTGTGCTTATTGTTTGTTGATTAGGAAAATGTATTAAACTCAATAGAACAAAATTCTCCCTTACAGACTCTTTTATAATACAGTATCTCCAGTTCATATTTGAAGTCATTCAGTAATAATAGCTAAGAGCTACATTTATACAGCGCGTGCTATGTGCTAGGCACTGTGCGAAGAGCCTTATGATTCCTATCTCCTTTGATCTTCACAGTAACCCTGTGAAATAGATACTATTATTGTCCCCATTTTACAGATGATGCAACTAAGGCAAACAGAGGTTAATTGTCTTCTTGCACAGGATCACATGGCTAGTGAGTATCTGAGGCTGCATTTTAACTTAGGTCTTCCTGACTCAGGTGGTGCAGTGAATAGAGAGACCGCTCTGCCTTTAGGGAGACTCATCTGCTGGAGTTCCAATCTAGATTCAGACACTGACTAGTTATGTTACCCTGGACAAGTCACTTAACCCTGTTTACCTTAGTAACTTAAGAAGGAAATGGCAAAATATTCCAGTATCTTTGCCAAGAAAACCCCAAATGTGGTCATGAAGAGTCAGACATGATGGAAAATGATGAAACAATAAAAACAACTTCCTAACTCCAGGCCATTCATATGTACAGATGAATATTCATCTGAATCCAGAGTCGAAAAGGTGAAGGAGATCAGGTTGAATTACTTTTGGGAAATTGTAAAGCACTTTTAGTGACTCAAAGCTTCTCATAATTGCAGAGGCCTGTTTTTTCCCAAAATGAACATTGAACCAGTATTGCTGTATAACAGCAAGACCTGGAACATTACTGCCTTTCAGAGATAAAGATGAGCATTGTGCAGAGGGTTATAGAGATATATGTATGATAGGTACAATTAGGCTGCAATAATTAATCAAAAAAGGACCCCAAAGAAGATCAGCAATAAAGGATATCAGCAAAGAATTACATGGCTGAAAGAGACGATGGATGTGGTTGGAGTAGGAGATGGCAAGGAAACAACTAAAATGTTCTGTTGGTACCTTTGTGATGTCAGGAGAAATCAAAGACCTCCATAGTGGTGATGGGGATTCCCTATGCTACATTATGGGAAAGACTTAGAAGTGTCATACAGGATGAATGGCAAGGGTAGGCTGTAATGGGCATTGATGGAAGGGACCTCCTCATTGATTAGAACCCAGATCCAGTGAGCATCTGAACATTTTGAGAGTACTAAACTGCTGAACCATGGCAATACTTCCAATACATGGATTTTTAGCAATAGACCAAGTAGAACAGGTGAAAGATGGAGAAATCTGGACTTGTAATAATAGACCAAGTAGATCAGGGGGATGCTGCAGATACAGTTTACCTGGATGTTTGCAATAGAGGTATATGACATGTTCCTTCACGTCATAGGTGTTGATGTTGTTTTGTCATAAAAATTTCTAGTCATTTGAAAAGCAAGGAATAGTCATGTGGCGGTTTATTTAGGGGGACATTACTGAATAATCTTCATAATACAGGTATCTAATTACTTCACTCCCCTGCTCCAAAAATTACCCTGGGAAACACTAGAATATGCTGGAAGAAATAACCTACCCGTTTTCCTTGAGAGGTCATCGACTCATTGTGCTGTCTATCTATGCTCATGTCCCACTTTGACTATTCATTCAGCCAATCAGAAATTTTTCATACAGAGTTAACTGTGTGAAGATCTTAGCCCCAAGAAAGATACAAATTTGTGCCCCTTTCCTTTCCCTACCTTAACACAAGCCCTAGCCATCCTCATTTTTTTCCTTCCTTATGGTTAACTTTTATTCTCTTGGGAATAAATTGACTAAAAGGCATGGGGAAACTTGAGGCCACTCTCAGAGTATCTACATGTCATACCACAGTGTCCTGATTAGGACATGGCGCTCTAAGCAAACAACGTATCTTGCTATTTTAGACTTCAAAGTACACTCCGGGTCTAGGCTTAAGTTACTCTGAGAAACATTGTTGTAAGGAGAGGGGTAGGGCATAAATCCTTTACCACCAACCATCCTTATCCTTAGGCCTAGGATTTCTCCAATATGCTTGTGGATCATTCAGGTAATGATTATGGCAACTCCTTACAGGTGGCCCATAGCCCCAGAATAGATTAGAATAGCTCACCATAGTAGCAAGCCCCCTTCTTCCTGACTTATTTTATCCACCCAACATAAATACCTTCTGGTTAGTGTTCTTACTTCCTGTGGGGTTGTGATTCCTTAGATCACCTGTCCTTTCCCATAAGTTAGACCTTAGTGAATTGCAGAGCTGGAATGAATATCAAAATAGAGCCAATTGCATGAACCAATTCAATTTAATTTAACAGGCATTTATTAAGTAGATGACATTAAACAATTACCATCATATGTGTGCTGGAACCAGCTCAAACTGGCTTAGTAGAGAATATTTAAAATTTTCAGTGTGGGCATTTGAACCTCAGAAATTGGCAAATGCTACAAATCAGAGATTGGTGTTTTGGTGATTATTTAAACTTAAAATATGGTGGAGAAAATGTTAACAATGTATATTAAACTTAGAAGTGTGTCCTCCATATTTTTTTTTCTTGAACAGCTTATTGTCAAACATTTGCCACCATTAAACACTTAATATGTGTACCGTGCTAGACACTGGGGAAAATATGGCGCAGTTCTTAATCTTACAGAGCTCATAGTTTGGCAGGGGATTAAGATGCATTACACAGTTATGATACACAATAACACATGCTAAGTATATTAGAAAGGTTTGGAGCAAAGTGGATCTTAACATCCTAAAGCAAGAAACAGAAGGGACCTCAGAGGTCATTGTCCAACCTCTCTGATTTTACAGATTCGATTCAATAAGCATTTATTAAGCACCTGTTATGTTCCAGCCAGTGTGTTAAGTTCTGGGGATACAAATAACAAAAAGAGACAGTCTCTGCCCTCACAAAGCATATTACAATCTGTGAGGGAAGACAATGTACAAAGGAAGCTTAAAAGGGAGGAAGGAGCAATAGATACCTAGCTCAGGTTCCTATTGTTCCCTGGAGCCAAAGCCAAAAAGTGCAGCTTATAGAAAACAGAATTACCAAGAGGGTTGTGAGCCTTCTATAAAGGAAGACTTTGGGAGCAGTATAATGCTCCACCCTCCAAATTTTAGATAAGATTGACTTACTTAGACACAAAAAGATTAAGTGACTCATTCAGGGTCACACAAGTGGTAAAGGAGATCTGGGATCTGAACTCAGGTCCTATAAAGTGTTCTTTCTACCACATCACATTATATGTGAAAGTTTGTAACTGACATGAATACACAAGATGCTCTTTTAGAACCATTTGTTAAGCCATTATTCAAACATATCCAATTCTTCATGGCCCCATTTGGGGTTTTCTTGGCAAGGACACTGGAGTGGTTTGCCGTTTCCTTCTTTGGCTCATTTTACAGATCAGAGAACTGAGGCAAACAGGGCTGAGTGACTTGCCCATTGTCACACAGCTAGTAAGTGTCTGAGGTCAGATATGAACTCAAGATGAGTCTTCCTGACTTTAGGCCTGGCACTCTATCCACTATCTATCTAGCTGCCCTTTAGAGGCATTTAGGGAGTATTTAATTTACAGCTTGGCCCATCTGACAACTGCTCTGTGTTCTAAAATAGGAGTTTAGGACTGGAGAAATTATCTAAGCAGAACCAAAAGTACACTAGGTCCAATGCATAGTCTAATCATTCAATCAGCATACAAGAATTTACCATTTCAATCAATCAGTCAACAAGCATTTTTAGCTTAGTGCTGGGGAAACAAGAAAAAAGCAAAAACAAAAGGAAACATTCCCTGCCCTCAAGGAATTTGTGTTTATTGAAGACCTCAGGTGCCTAGTGGAAGATTTGAAAAAAGAAAAGAAGACAGTCTCAAGGGAGTTAGCAATCTTATTAGGCACATTTGATTTGCACATACTAATGGAGCTATATACTCAGCATTTTTTTTCCCATGTGGAATGAACCTCACCAACCACGGCTGGATTAAGTAGCATAAAACCCACTTTTTGAGACAAACTCATTGGTGGGGGAAGAGAGACTCTAGAATACAGTGACCAGTGTTGGGGAAACATAGACGCTAGAACAATGGGTCTCAGGGACAAAGATCTCAGGGCACCTTGAAGTCAGCAATGGGGAGGCTCCCTGGGATGCACACAAGCGTAGAGTTAGAGAACAATATGAAGGCTGACTGAGCATTATAACAATTGAGAGAAAAGTTATAGTAGATGATATAGTTAAAGAAGGTTTCTTCGTGACAAAATGTATATTCTTAGAATGGGAGAATCAGACCGGAATTTTTTCTTTCTTTTTTTTTCTTCAGAAAGCAAATGTATGGCTTCACTTACCACCTCTATGATTTCTCAGGCAAAACACCTTTTCCTGATCACCACTCCTTAATATACATTACAAATGTAAGCTCCTTGTGGACAAGTACTGTTCCACTTTTTATATTTTATATGCCCTGTGCTTATTATATAGTGTTTGGCGCATTGTGAGTGATTAATAAATATTTTGATTTATTCAAGTTTCAGAATTGTCTCAATTTTGAGAAATCCATATTAATAGGCACAGGAGACACAAGATAATATCTCTATCAAATTGGTGAAAGTTTCTTTCTCCCCCCCATCTTAATCTTATTTTAAATTATGTGTATAGTGAGGGGAGGCAGAGAAGGAAGGGGAAGGACAGAAGCTGGTTGGCATTTCTCACATCAGTTCGTAATCTCAGCTATTCTCTCTTCTTTGTTTTGTGTAAAATTTATTAACCAAGGTCTAAAGAGGACCGAGCTGTTTCCTCTGTATCAGCAAAAAGTTCATACTCTCAGTGGTTACTTTTTTTCTTCCCCTGGCCTACCTTGGACTCCTTTTTTGTCCTGAAAACTTTAATTAGATACACATGAACAAAAGGATAATGACCAGTACTGTAAAAGCAATGTCTCAAATACTTTGTCCAATAGATGCTCCCATCAACTCTACAGGGAGACTACAGGAGTTTATATTGGATCATAGTTTTAGAGTTGTAAGGGATCTCAAAGGTCATATGGTCCAACCCTCTCTTTTTCCAAATGAGGAAAATGAAACCCAGAGAGGTTAAGTGATTTACTTGAGGTGCCATAGGTAATAAGTGAAAAGAAGTTGTCCTCAAGTCCTCTGAATTAAAAGTCAGCACTCTTTGTACTATATCAAGATTACTTTATTAAAAAGATAACCACTTTCTCATTTTCCAGAATCCCCTTCAGAGAATGTCCCCTTTCTCTAACCTTTTTGTCAAAGCATTGCTTATTTTCAGCAAATTCCATCACTCCAGAAATCCAAATCCCAAGTCATGTGATAGCAGAAAAGGGAAGATTCATTCTGCAATATGTTTGTCTTGTTAACTGTCTGCCAGGGCTATTACAGGGAGAGAAAACTGAAAATTTCAATCTGTGACCATATGTCCCATGTAAATCCCTTCTCATCAACATCCAGGGAATAATCTCTCTCTCTCTCTCTCTCTCTCTCTCTCTCTCTCTCTCTCAATAACTTGTCTTTTTAAATTATGCTGAAAGTTTGCTCACATTATTTTTGAGGGAAAAAATGTTCTTTCTCTTTTAGTTCCCCATTCACTGTTTTCTGTATCTATATCATCTTTCACAACATTCTGGTAACACCTTTGCATCTACTCAATGGTCAAAGATAGTAACTACCATATTTTTTTTTCCTTCAGAAAGTCACTTCTTTCACATCTTAAGTCGTATTTTAATAACTCTCTGGCCACCAACATCACTGTCCCCCACCCACTCAGCAGTAACGAGAGCAAAACCACAGCTGTTGAGTATAGTGGCCTCTAAGGCTATTCTCACTGTCAGTGAATGAGATGTCTTCATCATCTACCCTAGGCATGAGGGAGCTTGCTATGATCATCTCCCACTGCCATGTTCTCCTGCCTCTGGCATGGCCTCACCAGCACTAGGAAAGTCAGATTAGCTCATGGTCTGTGGCAATACAGCAACTACAGATCATCTGATTGATTTGCTCTTGAACATGAAAAATTCCAACAAGCTCAGCAGCTCTTTATGACATCTGGCAAACACTGCAAATTCCTTCCAGCTCTATTCACAGAGCTGGGCCTTTTCCTGCCTTAAAAGCAGCCCCAGCTCCTCAATTACCTTCTGCCCTTATTTTTGTCTTGCCAGTTCCCTTTTTATTTCTCTCTTCACCAGAATACTAGGGGAGGCGTCCTGGCAAGAGTTTAGACCATAAGCTTCAGGATACATGGGGCAGTCCCAACGGTGATTTGACTCAAAGAGAAAACTAGTATTTATTCTATGGCTAATGGACTCTTAGTTCAATTTCTACTGTCATCAATGTGGAAAAAGAGGGCATCATATGAAGAAACATCCCCTTATTAATGTCTTCTAGAGATAGTGGAATGAGGGCAAGATTAGGCACTCACCATATGATGGGTCAGGAAAATTTCCATTATTTCAGGCTATTAAGGAAGAATTTCATCTTCTACTGCCATCTTATCATCTAACCAATAATAGTAATAATAATAATGGTATAGACCATAAGCCACTATTGCTTTCTATTTACTCCTTGAGAAAATGTGCTCTAATATTTCTCCCCAAATGTTGAGGAAGATATTTCCTGGTCTAGAGTCTGTTCTAGGAGGGGAAACTTTTCAGGGCCTCAGCTCATAAGATCAAAACCCAAGGAAGCTATGCCGCTGGGGGGAGTAGGTGAGTCACTTCTGTAGAACATGCTTCAAGTCTGTTGTGGAACAAAACACTGTAACTTGAAATCAATGAATTAAATTCAGTTCAAAGAAAACTCAAGAAATAAGGGGAGGGAGGCTAGAAGGAGGTTTACTTCAGGCTTGATAGTCCTAAAGAAACAAATATTTAGTTTGTGCAGCTTTATTATTTTAATCCCTTGGTTTTCCCTCGTTTTGCTGGCTTCATGTTTGACTAGACTAGTCACAAAGACTAAGAACCTTGTAACTAAAAATGCCTGTGAATTCACAGGACCAGAATCTTCCCCAGAAAAAAAAATCTCTGGAGAGGGATCAGGAAGAGGAAATGGGTTTCAAAAGGTCACATCTGTAGGACCAATTTCTCTTACTCACACTCAAGCCATTTTCTGTGTCTCATCCTTCTGATAATGGGAAATGCACCACGGGTTCCATTTTCTCACACATTGGAGGTGAAATCCCACAGATATATGGTGTCCATATAGAAAGAGAGCCTTAATTATTAAAAGCTGGATTTTTGTTTCAGCATACCAAACAATATTAAATTCAATCCCTTTCCCTGTGTATCTTTAGTTTCAGATATTGAAAAACAGCAAGAGGGAAAGTAACTAATGCTTTCCTGACTGCTGACACTGATTTTAGGGCCATTGACACTAATACTGCTTCAATCACATGGAATCATTACAGCTTATTACCTTGTTAGCAAGTTTAATTGAAATTAAAAAAGCTACCCAATGACTTACTGTGATCTCTCCAGTGTCTACTTCACACTGATGTCCATTTCCAGCAAAAGGAAGTGTCACAGCCCCAGTTAGATTCAGAGTACCATTAATACCAGTTACCTCAGGTGGCTAACAACTCTGCTCTCTGTAGAATCATAGGACCATAGCTTTATAGAACCTCAGAGGACATCTAATATAACCCATTCAATTTGCAGATAAGAAAACTGAGACCCATTTTTATATGCTGGTAGTGTTCTCCTCCTACACTGTAGCCTGGTTTCTTCTCCTCCCACTCTACTCTACTCTATTGTGGGCTGTGTGTATCTGCCTCACACTGGTGTGGACAACAGGGCAGTATTAGCCCCAACTCAGCTGGGGCGGGGGTGCCTAGTATACCACTTACCCTAGCTACTTACAGTACTAATTTAAGACCTGATATAGGATGATTACAGGACTGTAGATCTAGAGTTGGAAGGAAATTTAGTGGGTATTTAGACCAACCTACTCATGCTATCGATGAGAAAAATGAGGACCATCCTCTCAACATTCTTTCTGGGTTTTTTTCTCCCAGGAGATTCTTCTAAGATATTTTAGATATTCATGTCTATTCTGCTTGTTCTTAAGCAGAAATTTCTGATGCTCAATTTATTTCTAATTATATGTGGAGGAAAATTATGTCCCCAGAAATAGAAGTGGAGATTATTTCAGTACTGTATGATGGGGGAGGTCTCTTTTCAAGCAGAGCAATATAGAGCAAATTTCAACTCTTATTGATCATTCTTCCCTTTTTTTCTTCTCCCCCTACCCCACATATTTATCCAGGTAAATTCCCATGAAAATTAAAATCAAAGTCAATCTTTAAGGCAAAAATAAGTCACAATAGGACAGTATTAGGTAGATATTTTGGAAGATCTGTCCAAGCCTCCCTTTCGGTTCTCTGAATGTGGAGATTTGCTTTTTTATTTTCCATATGTATATGAGCTTCAGCTCTCTGTCTCTGTCTCTCTGTCTCTCTCTCCCTCCCTCTCTGTCTCTGTCTCTGCCTCTGTCTCTCTCTCTGTCTCTCTCTCTCTGTCTCTCTCTCTCTCTCTCTCTCTCTCTCTCTCTCTCTCTCTCTCTCTCTCTCTCTCTCCCCCCTACCAGTCAGGAAAGCTAGACCCTTCTCTCCCAACACTGCCACCCTGAATCACTATCCAACCACCAATATCAAGAAAACCGAGGTCCAGACTCAATGTGCTTTGGGTTCAGCTAGATTTACAATAACCAAGTATGGCCATTTCTGTTGTTTTACTGAACCTTGAGTTCCCTCACATCCCTCATCTGAAAATGTAGACTATAATATCTGACTCTTTATTATTTCACAGAGGTGTTGACAGCTGATTTATTTAAAAACTAAACAAAACACCTCATTCAAGTATTATGAACTCTGAGAATCAAATGCAATAAAAATAGAAGAAATTATTTCATCAATATAATTTTTACATTTTTCCCATCGAGCTAGCAGGTTCTTCGAAGTTAGCAACCATGATTTATCATGTTGGACAGTATTTCCTTAGTATTTACCTCTAGTTATTATCACCTAAAATAGAAGTCCACTCTTGATAGATTAACTGCTGTTGCTACATAAAATATTGGATGAAGACTGTATTTGTTTAGAAAAAAATTCTGAGTTATGCTTCTAATTTAATTGAAAGAAAATTATTACTTGGCTTATGAAATTTAAACTCTTCAGAAACAGAAGCTGACATGAGTGACTATGCTTCCCAGGAGATGAGGACCTGATAGACTCTATCCCAATATAAACCCCACATAAATGGGAGAAATTGTGACAATTAGAATAAAAAGTGAGCTGGGATTCTAACATTTGACCTTCTAGTGGCTATAAGTTATGCCCTAGATCTTAATTCTGCCATAGAGGTCTAGTACTACTATATAGAATATGTAGATCTTTGCATCAAATATAGATCCCACTCATAGAACAAATGGGCATGATAGGGATATCAGGAGCATCTGCCTAGGTAGTACAGATTGAGGACTAGACCAGAAATTAGGAGGACATGAGTTTGACTTCTGCTTCAGTTACTTAATAATAGCTGTGTGACTTTAGGCTAGTTATTTAAGCACT
Organism: Phalanger gymnotis; assembly: GCA_028646595.1. NCBI lineage: Eukaryota > Metazoa > Chordata > Mammalia > Diprotodontia > Phalangeridae > Phalanger > Phalanger gymnotis. The sequence goes on along the minus strand of CM053622.1, from coordinate 317,116,967 downwards.
CTATCTCACTAACTTCACTTGTAAATAAAAATGTTGGACTCAATGGCCTTTGAGCTCTAAATCAGCATAGTACCCTGAACACAATGTTATTGTTGGTTGTTTAGTCATTTTCAATCACATGCTACTCTTTGTGACCCCATTTGGGGTTTTCTTGAAGCTCATTTTATAGCTGAGGGAACTGAGAACAAACAGGGCTAAGTGATTAGCCCAGGGTCACATAGGTGTAAGTGTCCAAGACCAGAGCTGAACTCAGGTTTTCCTGACTCCAGGCCTAACACTCTTTCCACTGTGCTACCTAGCTGCACCTTGAACACAACAACATGTGATAAATGTTTGTGGACTTGACTGAATACTCATAAGGCTCAGAGTTGAAGTATAAAGCTAGAACATTAGAAAAGAGATATTTTATACAGTTGTGAATAATTACACTTGGTTTTGAAATGGAGAATTTGGAGGGTAGTCTCAGAATAGATTGTATCATATGTGTATGTGATATATAATGAAATATATCAACCAATAGTTAAACATTTATTAAGTAGTTACTATGTGCCAGGCACTGTACTAAGTGCTGGGGGATACAAAAAATGGCAAAAGACAGTCTCTGCTCTCAAGAAGTTAAAAACCTAATGAAGGAGATAACATTCAAACAAACATATACAAAGCAAGTTATATACAGGATAATTATGAAATACTTAACAGAAGCAAGGCACTACAATTAAAAAGGATTGGGGAAAGCTGCCTGGGGAAGGTGGGGTTTTAGTTGAAATGTAAAGGAAGCCAGGCAGACTCATCAGCAGGCTATTACAATAATCCAGGCATGAGGTGATAAGTGGCTATACTAGAGTGATATCCATCTTAGAGGAGAGAAAGGGTTATATTTGAGAGACACTGAAAAGGTGAAATTGACAGGCTTTGGCAACAGCTTGGATATGGGAGTGGGGCGGGTTGAGAGACAGTAAGAAGTCCAGGATGACTCCTAGGTTGTGAGCCTGAGGGACTGGGAAGATGTTGTTGCCTTCCACAGTAACAGGGAACTTAGGAGAAAGGGAGGTCTTAGGGGGAAAGATAATGAGTTCTATTTTGAACATGAGTCCAGGGAGTACAATGAGCGTAAGATGTATACCATACTGTAGTAGGAAGGC
>CM053622.1:317077351-317115725 GCA_028646595.1 Phalanger gymnotis | reverse complement strand
TCCTGCTTCCGCAGCTTCCACTTTTGCTGTAGTTGTCTCTGGGCTCGCCTTTCCTCGCAGGCGAGCTTCTGGTGTTCTCAAGCCCCACCTCAACGACCAGAGACCATTGGTTCCTGAGTTGGCCCCTCTTAAGTCATCAACCTACAGGCACACAGGTTTCACACCTGATAAGGCTTTGGGCCTAGGGCTTAGCACTTAACAGCTGAAAGTACTTTCACTCAAAGTAAACAAAAGCCATGCTAAGGAGACAATTTTGCTTAACAACACACATACATACAGTTTGAGACGTCTGAAAGGTAATGAGAGAGGTGAGGTTGGAGGTCAGCAGAGAAATTGGGGCAGAATAAGTAGATTTGAGAATCATCATCATAGAAGTGGTAATTAAATTCATGGAACTGATGGGATCACCAAGTGAAGTAGCATAAAGGAAGAAGAAAAGGGGGTCCAGGACAGAACACTGTGGGATACCTATGGTTAGAGGGTGTGATCTGGAAGAAGATCCAGCAAAGGAGATTTAGAAGGAGCAGTCAGGTAGATAGGAGAAAAAGCAGGAAAGAATGGTGGCCCTAAAACCTAGAAAGATAGGAGTATCAAGGAGGAAAGCATGGTCAACAATGTCAAGGCTGCAGAGAGGTAAAAAAGAATGAGGACTGACAAAAGACCATTGGATTTGGCAACAGAGATCATTAATCACTTTTTCAGTGGAATAATAAAAGAAGCCAGAGAGTGATCAGAGAGAAAGAGGAGGCACCTATGTAGAAGGCCTTTTTTAAGGAGTTTAGCTACAAAGGTCAGAAGTGTTATAGGTTGATGGCATGAATGGAAGGGTCAAGTGAGTATTTTCAGGATAGGGGAGAGACATTGTAGCCAGTAGGAAATGAGCTAGTAGAGAAGGATTAAAAATAAGTGAAAGACTGGGGTTGATAGAGGGGGCAAAATATTGGAGGAGACAAGTTGGAATGGGATCACTTGAATAAACAGAGGGCTCAGTCTTTGTAAGGAATAAGAACGCTGCACCATATGAGACAGAGGAGAAGGAGAGAGTAGCAGAAGGCACTAGAATAACAGGAGATGAGCAAGAGGGGAGAAGAGAAAGTTCATAGTAAATATAGTTTTTTTCTATAAAATATGGGTCAAGGTTCTCAGCTGAAAGTGTAGGGGAAGGGAGAGCCATGCAGGTTTGAGGAGGGATGAAAAGAGTTTGCAGAAGCATTGTGGAGGATGGGAGAATGAGTTGATGAGGGAGGTATAATAAGATTGCTTATCAGCAAGTGTGAGTCAAAGTGAGGTTATATAACATAAAATTGTAGTCGACTTAGTCAAAATGGTTGCATAATTTTCTCCACCTTCGTTCAGCAACACATATAATGAAATATAAAATAGAACATATAATAATTTTTAAATTCAGGATGTTGCCAGAATCTTTAGATTACTGTTACTTTAAACTAAATTTTATTGGAGCTAAGATGGCCTAGTAGCAGGAAGAGCCATAGCTCAATTCTTCCAACACAACTCATCCATAAAGATCTAAAAAGCATACCAGACTATTTTCAGATCAGGAAATCCAAGAAAAAAATCAGTGGGTCATTTTCTCCAGCTCAGATCAGCTTAGGGAGATGGAGAGGTCTGTGGATAATGGATAGTGTGGTCTGACCAGTGTCACTACGCAGAAGATTCCAGCGCCTAAGAACTGAAAGGAGACTGTGAACTGGGCTAAGACGAAGGAAAAATGTCCCCAAGGAATACTTAAGTTATGTAGAGTCTGGGAACAGATGCTGATTGGCATCTCTGTCACTATATAGTTCTGGGTCACAAATCCAGGGATTTACTGAGGAAGGGACATGCAGCCAGAAGTGATTTTTAGAGGTGAGAAGCACTTGTAGGCTGTTTGTTGTTTACTGAATGAAGAACAAAAGTTCAGAGGCAAACAGTGGCTGTGTGACTCTAAATTCAAGAGCAGAGCAGGGATTCAGTTTTTTAGCTTCAAGTCCATTCTGAAGCCCTCAGTGGAAGAACTAGGGCTGGAATCCTAGAAAAGAAACAATTCTGTCATTCTGCATATGCAGAGCTTTGAGCTTTGCACAAGAGAATGCATGAAAAAAAATACTGCTTGAATATTAGAATGGACCAAATAGAAGCTAATGACTCTGTGAGACATTAAGAAATATTAAATCACTTCAAAGACTTAAAATAGAAGAAAATAAAAAAGTATCTCATTGCAAGAACAACTAGCCTCAAAACAAGATTGAAGAGGAAAAAAAAAACTTAAGAATCACTGCACTACCTGAAAGCCATGACCAATTTTTTTTTTAAAAGAGCCTAGACATTATATTTCAAGAAACCATAAAAAATATTTCCCAGATCTCTTAGGACCAGGGAACAAAGTAGAAATAGAAAGAATTCACTAGTCACCTCCTGAAAGAAATCCTAAGATGAAAACTCCCACAAATATTATGGTCAAAATCCAGAGTTTCTAGGTCACACAAAAATACTACAAGAGGCCTGAAAGAAATAATTCAATGACAAGAATCCACAGACAGGATTACACATGATTTAACAGCCTATATAAAGAAATCAAGAACTGAAACTCCATAAAACAAAAGATCTAGGCTTACAGTCAAGAATAACTTACCTAGAAAAACTAACATAAGCCTTAAAAAGAATATGATGACCCTTTAAAGAAATAGAAGACATCCAAGGATTCCTGATGAAGAGACCAGAGCAGCACAGAAATTTTGAAATATAAGGACAGAAGCCAAGAGAAGCATAAAAAAGTTAAATGAGGAAGCAGAACCAAAATGGCGAAAAACTGCAAAGCAATATAGCCAATCTGCTTTCCTTAAACCTTGTTCAAATGCACTTATAAAATGCATCACGTTAAATCCTGTTTGGAAAATTCATAAAAAGTCAGAGCATGTCATTTGTCCAGCCAAGTTCAGGATATGGCAACAGAGAGGTCTTGCAGATACTAAGGATGTGTTTGGGAAAGAATTATCTGTGCATAGAGCTTTCCAACACTCTGAGAGAAGCTGTGCACCAGGGTACGAAAAGGTCCTAGACCCATACTGGGGCATCACTAAACCCATACCAAGTTACCACAGTGGAAGCAGGTGCCAATTGGCAGTTTTGTCCCTCTTCCTAGTTCCAGGTCACAGATCCAGGACATACTGAGAAGGGATGACATTCCCAGAAAAAGGAAGTTCAGAAACAATATGCATCAGTATGGCTTCAGCCCTGGAAATAGAGTGGGGTCTCAGATCTTGATCTAGTGCAGCCTGCAGAGGAATCACTAAGGTATAAATCCCAGACAAAAGGAGAGTTACAGTTCCATCACCAACAGAGCTTTATAGCTAGATGATACTGGTTAAGTCCAGGAGCTTTCTGATGTTGCTCAGGCTAAGACTCAGGTCAGTATCTTGCAGAGCTCAAACTAGGGGCAGTGATCAGACCACTTTTATAGCACAAAAAGCTTGCAGGTCCCCAGCCAGAGCTGGCTCTGAGATCTTGGAATAACACGACACTCAATACCCCAAGAAGCAGCAACAGAACCAGCCCAGATCTTCCCTCCAGAAGTATAACAAAGCAGTTGCATCAAGTACAAAGTAAGGAAATAGTCTAGAAGAATGAGCAAACAAACAAACAAACAGAATATCACCCTAAAGAGCTATTATGCTGTCAGGGAAACAAAAGACAGAAATCCAAAAAAAGAGAATGACTCCAAAACATCTGCAAGCAAAGCCTCTGAGAAAAATATAGTTTGGGCATTGATTCAACTAGAATTCCCAGAAGAGATGATGCATTTTTAAAAAATGAGGTAAAATGATATTATAAATAAAATTCAAATACAAGGGGGAAATATAGAAAAGAAATGAGAGCTGTGGAGAGAATGAAAGAACTATAAAGAATTATAAGGAGAAATAACAGCTTGGCATAACTTTGCTCAAGCAATATACTCCCTGAAAATTAAAATGGACAAATAGGAGCCAGTTACCCCACAAGGCAACAAGAAATAGTAAAACAAAATCAAGAGACTGAAAAAGATAGAAGAAAATGTAACATATAGGGGGAAAAAGGTAACCAAGAAAAGAGGTCGAGGAGAAAAAAATAAGAATCATTGAACCTAGATAGCATATTTCAGGAAATCAAAGGAAAACTGAACAAATCTCTTCAAATCTGAGGGCAAAATGAAAATGTAAAACAGTCCACCAGTTACCTTCTGAAAGAAATCCTAAAATGGAAACTCCCAGGAGCATCATAGCCAAAAATCTAGAGTTTCTAGGCCTAAAAAATATACATCAAGCAGTCAGAAAGAAAGAATTCTAAAACATAGGAGTCACAGTTCAAGATCACACATGATTTAGTAACCACTATTATAAAGAAGCAGAGAACTTGAAATATAATATTCCAGAAGGTGAAGAATAGAGAATTATAGCCAAGAATAGCTTACCCAAGAAAGCTGAGTATAATGCTACAGTGAGGGAAATGAACTTTTAATGAAACAGAGGACTTTTAAATATTCCTGATGAAAAGACAAGGATTGCATAGAAATTTTGAAGTTCAAACACAAGAATGAAGAGAAAGAATAAGAGAAATGTGAGAAGACATATGAAATGATGCATAGTAAAGTGAACAGAAATAGGAGAAAAATTTATGCAATGACAAAAATATGGTACAGGCAACCAACTTTGAAAGAATAAGATTTCTGTTCAGCATCATCTGAGACAACAAGTTCAGAGGATTAATGATGAAATATACTACCTAACTCCTGACAGAGAGGTGAAGCATGAAGTGCAGAATAAAATAAACATTTTTGACATATCTAATATGGAAATTCATTCTGATAGACTATGCATGTTTGTAATGTGTTTAGCTTTTCTTTTGTTTACAATTGGGGAGGGGTTAGATGCCATGGTGAGAGGGGACTTTTTTTTTTGCTAATTGAAACAAAATATAATTAAGAAAAACAAAAAAAAGTAACTGAGCAGTCATAAGGGACTGAACAAGGATAAACTGCTTATATTCTAATATGGGAAGATGATGTGTATATATCCCCTCAGAACTTTATCATTATCGGGGGTCGTAGAGAGAGTCTAATCAGGCTGAGAGCCTCAGAGTGATTTTATTATGTTTTGATGATGTTAGAACAACTATGGAAAGGATGGAGAAGAGGAATACACTAGGAGAGGAGGGGAAAAGAGAAGAAAATGGAGGAAATCATCTTTTATAAATGAGATGCACAATTAGAAATATATGCAAATAAAAAGGAAAAGAGAGGGAGCAGGTGAAACTTGAATCTCACTCATCAGAACTGGTCAAAGGAGGGAAGAATATACACACAGTTTGATACAGAAATAAATTTTTCTCAATAGAGATATACAAGTGAAAGATCCCGAGCTCCTTGAAGACAGAGATTGTCTTTTGCCCCTTTTTGTTTCCCCAGTGATTAGCACAGTGCTTGGCACATAGTATATTTAGTAAATTCTTATTGATCGATTTGATTAAGGGAAAGGGTAGAATAATGGGGAAGAATATTAAGGGGAGGGAAGTACTCACAGGAAAAACTCTGTTAGAGGGACATGGAAACAGAAAGAAAAAAGATATAAGAGAATAGAATGGAGGAAAATACACATTTAATAATAACTATGAACGTGAAAAGTGTAATCTCATTCACAAAATGAAAGAAGATAGAAGAGTGGATTAAAAACTAGAATCTAACTGTATGTTGTTTACAAGAAATAAACTTGAGATAGAAAGATACACATATGATTAAAATAAGAGACTGGAACAGAAGCTATTATGCTTGAAGTAAAAAAAAAATGTAAAGGTAGCAATTAGAATGTCAAACATAGCAACAGCAAAAATAGTCCTCATTAAAAGAGATAAACATGGAAACTACATTTTGCAGAAAGATACCATAAATGATGAATTAGTATCAATATTAAACATATAGGTACCAAATGACAAAGCATCTACATTCTTAAAGGAAAAGTTAATTGACTTATAGGGATAAAGAGAAAGTAAAATTATAGTTGTGGAGGACCTCAATTTACCCTTTCAGAACTAGATAAATCTAACCATAAATAAATAAAAGATTTGACAAAGATTTTAGGAAAAATTGATATAATAGACCTCTGAAGGTTATTGAATGGGACTAGAAAGTAATTTACTTTGTTCTGAGCTGAGTATGGCACTTTAAAAATTGATCATATTAGAGTCATTAAAAATCTCACAAACAAAATGAGAAAAGCAGAAATTAAACATATTTTATAGACCATAATTCAATAAAAATATATTAAATAAAGGGTTACATGTTACATTACATTATGTTATATTAATTATATTGTAAATAACTTAATCCTAATGATCATATGGATAAAAAATTAATAGAAATAATTGAAAATTAAAGTAAAGATAATAATGATGAGAAAAACATCAAAATTTTAGGGATATAGCCAAAGAAGTATTTAGGGAGAAATTTATATCCCTAAACACTCTCATCAATAAGAGAGAGAAGGAACAGATCAAAGAATTGGACATTCTTCTAAAAAACCCTAGAAAACCAACAACTTAACTTCCTCCAAATAAATACCAAAATGTAAATCCTAAAAAAAATCAAATAATATTATCAAACATTTATATTGCATTTACTGTGTACCAGGCACTATGCTAGCACTTTATAATTATTACCTCATTTGATCCTCACAACCACCCTGGGAAGTAAGTGTTATTATAATCCTTATCTTGCATATGAGGAAACTGAGGTAGACAGAGGTTAAGTAACTTGAGGATAGACTTGAAATCAGGTCTTACTGACTCCAGGACCATTGATCTATCTACTGCGTTAATAGATTAACAAATTTGAAAGCCAAATTCCATTGAATCAATTTTTCAAAAACTTAAATTAAGAGCTGTTAAAAAATGAAACTGATGAAGCATTAGCTAGTTGATTAAAAAACGGGAAAAAATTACCTTTGTAAAAAATGAAATAGATGAATTCATAACCAATGAAGGAGAAATAAAAATAAATCATATGGAGCCATTTTGCCCAATTATATACTACTGACTGAGTGAAATAAATATTTATAAAAATATAAACCACCCAGGTTAATAGAACAGGAAATAGAGAACCTAAATAAGCTATAACAGAGGAAGAAATTGAACAAACCATAAAAGAATTCCAAAAAGAAAAACTGTAGAACAATCTATAGTTTTTCTTTCCGTTTTGACTCTCCCTAGTTTAGATATCAAGACTATATTTGTATCATAGAAGGAATTTAGCTGGAACACCTCTTTTCCCATTTCTTTAAACAGTTAATGAAGTAATAGAACTTTTTTATTCTTTACATATTTGGTATAATTCCCTTTTAAATCCATTTAATTTTTTTTTTCCTTTTTGGAATTCTTTTATGGTTTGTTCAATTTCTTCTATTATAGGTTATTTAGGTATTTTTTTAACATTCGAAAAGTACCTTTCTCATGAATGTTTTATGAAAAACTTAACAATGAATATTAATACAACCTAATAAACTTCCTTAATATATATTTACACTTTGATTTAAATATATAAAATATCATAGAGAGAGGTAACAGCATAGGGAAGGGTTGGCCTCAAAACAAGGTATCTAGCATGGACTACCTGGATGACTGTGGGAAAGTCATTTAACCTCTTTGCACTCTAGGCAACTTTGTTGCAGAGATGATGATCTCCACTGATAGAGGGAGTTTTTTCTCAAGACTTCAGAAGTCTAATCCTTACTCTTATGTTAATTAGCGAAGACTATTCCTCTGGTTCTGCTTTGGTCCTTTTTTGCAGTCTTTCACATGTGTCAACACTGTTGAGCCTGACAGTAGCCATATAAGGGCACAAGATCACAGATTTAGAGTTGAAAAGGACCTGAGAAATCATATCTACACTAAATTTATTTGTAGAGTGTGGTGTATATATAGTATAGAATGGGGGCAGGTAGGTGAGACAGTAAATAGAGCATTGAATCTGGAGTCAGAAAGATCTGAGATCAAATCCAGCCTCAAAAACCCACTAGCAGCATTATCCTGAACAAGTGACTTAACCTCTGTGTGCCTCAGTTTCTTTATCGGTAAAATGGGGATATTAATAGCACATGCCTCATAGCACTGTGAGGGTCAAATGTAAAGCATTTTGCAAACTTAAAGTACTCTATAAAAGTGAGCCATTCTTTCGAATTTTTTGACAGCTTTATTTATTTATTTATTTTTAGTTTGCAACATTCACTTCCATAAGTTTTAAATTTTCTCCCCCTCCCTTGCCTCTCCCCAAGACTGTGCAATTCGATATAGGCTCTACATATACATTCTTGTTAAACTTATTTTCACATTAGTCATGTTGTATAGAAGAATTAGAACATAAAGGAGGAAGTATGAGAAAGAAAAAACAAAACAAAACAAAAACGAGAGCAAATAGTATGCCTCGATCTACATTCACACTCCGTATTTCTTTGTCTGGATGTGGATGGCATTTTCTATCATGAGTCTTTTGGAGTTGTCTTAGGCCCTTGCATTGCTGAGAAGAGCTAAGTATATCAAAGTCAATCATTGCACAATGTGGCTGTTGTGTGCAGTGTTCTCCTGGTTCTGCTCACTTCACTTAGCAGCAGTTCATACGAGTACTTCCAGGTTTTTCTGCAATCCACCTGCTTATCATTTCTTATAGCATTCCATTGTATTCTTATACCACAACTTGTTCAACCATTCCCCAATTGATGGGCATCCCCTCAATTTCCAATTCTTGGCCAACACAAAAAGAGCTGCTATAAATACTTTTGTACATGTGAGTCCTTTCTCCATTTTTATGATTTCTTTGAGATACAGCCCTAGAAGTGGTATTGCTGGGTCAAAGAGTATGCATATTTATATAGCCTTTTGTGCATAGTTCCAAATTGCTCCCCAGAATGGTTGGATCAATTCAGAACTTGACCAACAATGTATTAGTATTCCAATTTTCCCACATCTCCAGCATTTATTCCTGTCTTGTCATGTTAGCCAATCTGATAGCTGTGATGTGGTACCTAAGAGTTATGTTGATTTGCATTTCTCTAACCAATAGTGATTTAGAGCATTTTTTCATATGACTATAGAGAGCTTTAATTTCTTCCTCTCAAACTGCCTGTTCATATCCTTTGACCATTTATCAATTGCAGAATGGCTTATATTCTTATAAATTTGACTCAGTTCTCAATATATTTTAGAAATGAGGCCTTTATCGGAGACACTAGTTGTGAAAATTCTTTTGCAATTTTCTGTTTCCCTCCTAATCTTGCATGCATTGGTTTTGTTTGTGCAAAAACTTTTCAATTTAACGTAATCAAAATTACCCATTTTGCATTTCATACTGTTCTCTAACTCTTGTATGTCATGAATTCCTCTGTTCTCCATAAATCTGACAGGTAGACTACTCCTTGCTGTCCTAATTTTCTTATAGTATCAGCCTTTATATCTAAATCACATACCCATTTCGCCTTTATTTTGGTATGCAGTGCAAGATGTTGGTCTATACCCAGTTTCTGCCACACTATTTTCCAGTTTTCCCAGCAGTTTTTGTCAAATAGCTGGGGTCTTTGGGTTTAACAAACAGTAGATTACTATAGTCATTGACTACTGTGTCTTGTGTACCTAATCTCTTCCACTGATCCATTGCTCTATTCTTAGCCAGTACCAAGTAGTTTTGATACTTGCTGCTTTATAATATAATTTAAGATTTGTTATGGCTAGGCCACCTTCCCTAACATTTCTTTTCATTAATTCCCTTGATATTTTGGACCTTTTTTTCTTCCAGATGAATTTTGTTCTTATTTTTTCTAGCTCTATAAAATAATTTTTGGTAATTTGATTGGTATGGCACTGAATAAGTAAATTAATTTAGGTAGAATTCTCATTTTTATTATATTACTTCAGCCTATCCATGAGCAACTGATGTTTTGCCAATTATTTCAATCTGACTTTATTTGTGTGAAAAGTGTTTTATAATTGTGTTCACATAGTTCCTGGGTTTGTTTTGACAGGTAGACTGCCAAATATTTTATAATATCTACAGTCACTTAAATGGAATTTCTCTTTCTATCTCTTGTTTTGGGGTTTTGTTAGTAACATATGGGAATGCTGAGGTTTTATGTAGGTTTATTTTATATCCTGCAACTTTGCTAAAGTTGTTTATTATTTCAAATAGTCTTTTACTTGATTCTCTAGGATTCTCTAAGTATATCATCATATCCTCTGCAAAGAGGATTGCTTAGTTTCTCCTTTGCCTATTCTAATTCCTTCAATTTCTTTTTCTTGTCTTATTGCCAAAACTAATGTTGCTACTATCATATTGAATAACAGTGGTGATAATGAGCATCATCCTTGTTTCAACCCTGATATTATTGGAAATGCTTATAGCTTATCTCCATTATATAATGCTTGCTGATAGTTTTATGTAGAGGTTACTTATCATTTTAAGGAAGGCTCCATTTATTCCTATACTCTCTAGTGCTTTTAATAGGAACAAGTGTTGTATTTTGTCAAAAGCTTTTTCTGCATCTATTGAGATAATCATGTGGTTTCTATCAGTTTTGATGTTGATATGATCAATTATTCTGATAGTTTTCCTATTATTGAACCAGTCCTGTATTTCTCATATAAATCCTACCTGATCATAGTGTATTATTCTCATGATAAGTTGCTGCAATCTTTTTGTTAATATTTTATTTTAAAATTTTGCATCTCTATTCATTAGAGAAATTGGTCTATAATTTTCTTTCTCTGTTTTGGATCTTCCTGGTTTAGATATCAGTACAATATTTGTATCATAAAAAGAATTTGGTAAGATTCCTTCTTTGCCTATTTTTGCAAATACTCTATATAATATTGGAATTAATTGTTCTTTAAATGTTTGATAGAATTCACTTGTAAATCCATCTGGCCCTGGAGATTTTTTCCTAAAGAGTTCATTGATGGCTTGTTCAATTTCTTTTTCTGAGATGGGGTTATTTAAGTATTTTCCTTCCTCTTTTGTTAATCTTGGTAATTTGTATTTTTGTAAATATTCATCCGTTTCACTAAGATTGTCAAATGTTTTGGCATACAGTTGAGCAAAATAGTTCTTAATTATTATTTTAATTTCCTCTTCATTGGAGGTGAATTCACCCTTTTCATTTTTGATACTGGTAATTTGGTTGTCTTCTTTTTTTAAAAAAAAATCAAATCAACCAAAGGTTTATCTATTTTATTGTGTTTTTTTTTTCATAAAACCAGCTCTTACTTTTATTAGTTCAATAGTTTTCTTAATTTCAACTTTACTAATCTCTCCTTTGGTTTTCAGTATTAATGAGGGATTTTTAATATATTATTTTTCTAGCTTTTTTAGTTGCATGCCCAATACATTGATCTCTTTCTCTATTTTATTCATATAAGCATTCAGAAATATAAAATATCCCCTAAGAGCTGCTTTCTCTGCATCCCATAAGTTTTGGTATGTTGTCTCATTATTGACATTCTCTTGAATGAAATTATTCATTGTTTCTATGAACGGTTCTTTGACCCAGTCATTCTTTGGGGTTAGATTATTTAGTTTCCAATTTTTTAGTCTATCTTTCCATGGCCCTTTATTACATATAACTTTTATTGCATCATGATCTGAAAAGGATGCATTTAATATTTCTGCCTTTCTACATTGGATTATGAGATTTTTATGCCCTAGTATATGGTTAATTTTTGTGTAGATGCCCTGTGCCACTGAGAAAATGGTATATTCCTTTCTATCCCCATTCAGTTTTTTCCAGAGATCTACCATATCTAACTTTTCTAAAATTCTATTCACCTCCTTAACTGCTTTGTTGTTTATTTTGTGGTTATATTTATCAAGTTCAGAGAGGGAAAGGTTGGGGTCCCCCCACTAGTATAGTTTTGATGTCTATTTCTACCTGTAATTCCCTTAACTTCCTCTCCAAGAATTTGTATGCTATACCACTTGGTGCATATGTGTTTAGTAATGATATTACTTCATTGTCTATGGTGCCTTTTAGCAGGATATAGTTTCCTTCCTTATCTCTTTTAATTAGATCTATTTTTGCTTTTGCATTGTCTGAGATTAGGATTGCTACCCCTGCTTTTTTTTTTTACTTCAGCTGAAGCATAGTATATTCTACTCCAATCTTTTACCTTTACCCTGTGTGTATCCCCCTGTTTCGAAAGTGTTTCTTGTAAACAACATATTGTAGGATTATGGTTTTTAATCCATTCTGCTATCCACTTTCACTTTATTGGAGAGTTCATCTCATTCAAATTCTTGGTTATGATTACTATTTGTGTCTTTCTCTCCATCCTATTCTCCTCACCCTGTTTATGCATTTATTTCTCACTTCCCCTCTTCCCTCCTCAAAAAAGGTTTGCTTTTGACCACCACCTCCCTCAATCTTCAATGTCTTCTTTCAGCCCTCTCCTTTTCTTTTCCTTTTCTTTCCCTTTTCCCTTACTACTTCTTCCCTCCCTTCTAACCACCCCCTCCCTTTTCTTTCCCCTTTCCCTTCCTACTGCCTGTAGGGCAAGTTAGATTTCTATACCTGATTTTTATTCCCTCCTTGAGCCAAATCTGATGGGAGTAAAGTTCAAACAATGCTCATCTCCCTACCTTCTTCCCCTCTACTGTAATATATTTTTATGCCTCTTCATGTGATGTAATTTATCCTTTTCTGCCTCCTCCTTTCCTCTTCTCCCATTACGATCTCTTTTAATCCCTTAATTTTTTTTTATCATCGCATCAGTTAACTTATACCCACACCTTCTGTCTATGTATACCCCTTTTAAATGTTGTAATAAAGATATAATTCTCAAGATTTACAAATATCATCTTCCCCATAGGGATGCAAAAAATTTTGCCCTTATTAAATAAGATTTTTTTTCATTTCCTGTTTACTTCTTTAGACCTCTCTTGAGTCTTCTATTTGAAGATCTAAGTTTTGGTAGAGCTCTGGTCTTTTCATCAGGAAGGTCTGGAAGTACCCTATGTCATTGAATGCCCATCTCCTTACCTGAAAGATTATGCTCAATTTTGCTGGGTAGTTGATCTTTGGTTGTAATCCAAGCTCTTTTGCCTTACAGAATATCATATTCCAAGCCCTCTGATATTTTAATGTAAAAGCTGAAAGGTTCTGCGTGATCCTGTCGTTCCACAATGTTTGAATTGTTTCTTTCTGTCTCCTTGCATTATTTTCTCCTTGATCTGATAATTCTGGAATTTGGCTACAATGTTCCTTGGTCTTTTCAATTTGGGATCTCTTTCAGGAGGTGACAGTGGATTCTTTTGATGACTATTTTACTGTCTGGTTCTAGGACCTAAGGGCAGTTTTCCTTGATGATTTCTTGAAAGATGCTGTCCAAGATCCTTTTTGTTTAATCATGGCTTTCAGGTAGACCAAGGATTCTTAAATAATCTCTCTTTGATATATTTTCCAGGTCACTTGTTTTTCCAATGAGGTATTTACATTTTCTTCTATTTTTTTCATTCTTTTAACTTTGTTTGACTCATTCTTGATGTCTTATAGAGTCATTAGCTTCCACTTGCCCATTCTATTTTTTAACGAATTGTTTTATTCACTTAGCTTTTGTACCTCCTTTTCCATTTGTCCAATTCTATTTTAAGGAGTTGTTTTCTTCAGTGTACTTTTTCCCATTTTGTCAATTGTATTTTTAAAGGAATTGTCCAATTTTTCTTCTACTTCTGTAATTTGACTTTTAAAATCCTTCTCAAACTGTTCCAAGAGGCTTTTTGGGCTTGAGACTAGTTCATATTTCCCTTTGAGGTTTCAGATGTGGGTATAGTGACAATGCTTTCCTCTTCTGAATTTGTGTTTTGATCTTCCTTGTCCCCATAATAAGAATCTATGGTCTTTGATTTTTTGTTGCTTCTTGCTCACTGTGCTTGCCTTTTTCCTGGCTTTTAAAGTTGATCTCTGCTTCTGGGACACAGTGGGCCCTGAGCCACACTTCTTATGCTGGGGGCTAGGGGCCAAGTTATTGGCTTTGTGTGCTGGGGCCTCAGGTTATGGCAGCTGGAACCTGTAAAGGCTGTAACTTACCTGGTGCTGAGCTAGAGTTGGTGGTGTTGGCTGGTGTGTGCAGATGCCATGTGGGGTTTTACTGCATTTCCCCCATGTTACACTGAAGCTTGTGGGTTGAGGTATGGGGGTGGGACTGTTGTGGCCATTGGAGGTTACCTCCTCACCAAAGGCTGTGCTAGAACACAGGTAGGCTCAGCCTCTAGTAGATACCTGTCACCACACAAGTGGTGGTTCTCTGCATTGGTGTTTGATGGTTCCCCACATTGGTTTCTACTGGTTTCTCCATCTGCACAAAGGCACATGGGGTTCCTGGTGCTGGCACTTGCCTGCTCCACCGCCCTGGGGCTCAGGATCTCCCACTGGGTTTGCTTAGTTGAGGCTTGCCGTTGGCTTGCCAGGATGCTTCCCATCCTGTGCTGGTCCCCTTCAGCTGCAGCAAGAGGTACTTTCCCATTAAGCCTCTTAGCCTCACGAGCTAAAAAACTGCTGCATCTCATCTTTCTGCCAGCTCCACTGTGCCAGGATTTTTTCCTGGAGCAGTATTTTCTGGGTTTTTCAAGGTCAGTAAGAGAGATGGAGAGTGACTTACTGCTTACTTCACCATCTTGGCTCCTGGGAGTCTGGAATTTTCTACAGAGACAGTTACAGGTTATATAGGAAAAGCAGTTTCAATTCAATCCAGTTCCATGAGCATTTACCAGGTACCTGCTATGTACTAGACACTGGAAATAGAAAGACAAAAACAGAAAAATGTCCCACCCTGAAAGAATATTACCTTCTCCTGAAAATATATATTAGATTAGCAAATATCCTTGTCAGTGCCCAGTGCATGGTAAGCACTTAATTTTAAAAACCGATTTTGACTGTTCACTAAATATAATCTGTTTTGACAAAAGAGCAGACATTAATAACTAGGGGGATGAGGAAAGGCCTCTTATAGGAGTTGATGCCTACACTGAGCCTTTACAGAAGCTAGAGATTCTAAGATATAGAGACTGGGAAGGAGTGCATACCAGGCAGGGCTAACGATACAGAAATAAGACATAGAATGTTTAGTTCCAGGAATTGAAGAAGGTGAGTTTGGCTGGAATGTAAAATGCATGAAGAGGAGTAATGCAAAATAAGTTGGGAACAGTAGAATGGAGTTAGGCTGTGAAGTACTTTAAATATCAAGCTGATGAGTTTGTATTTGGTTTCGGCTACAATAATGATAGCATTCATTAAAAATTCCCATTATTCTATAGTCAAACTTTGGCTTTTTGTGTAATTTTTTTCCCAATTAATCAGAAATTATATTACCCAGATTCAATGTTTCAAAGGAGTTGCTATTTCTTAGATATGGATATTCATGTCACCAATGTAGTTTGTAGCTCCTCTGTGACTTATAAGATAGATTATTTTTTAGTTACTCTTGCAGTAAATGGCCTCAAAGCTGTTCCATCTTTGTGGCCACTATTACAACTTGTATATAGTTTTCAAGAACTCAGGATCATTTTTAACAGCACAATAAACATTGATCATTTATGAAATTTGGCTCCAATGACCTGTTAGCTAACTCCCAAAATCAAATATGCCATCTGAGAATAACAAAAATATCTGTCTCAAATTGTAAAGATGAATCCTAAAATGTCAGAATCAGTGGAATATCTGCATAAGGTTTAGAATGTGATGATTTTGAAGAGACCCTGCTGATATTGGTTAGGATTCTAGGCAAGCATCTTCTTGTATACCAAGCTTATGAAATGCATTTGAGACAAACTTTGATAGCTCAAGTCGGTCTCCCCCCACTCCAATTCACCTCATTCTTAGAATATATTCCCAATTAGCAGCACCTAAACTCATCCCATTCAGGGCAATCTTAATTTGGATATCTAAATTCTGGCATGTTTGCTTTTAAAATTATTATCATTATTTTATAATTTCTTTTTTTATGTTCAGACCTGTGATTTAATCTGTGTTGAGAATCTATTGCTTAGACACTACCTTAACCCTTTGGTACATTATTTAAAATTTTCTTGCCTGAAGTGTGTGTGAAGTTAAGGGCAATGCATCCAGTATGTGTCAGAGCCAGGAATGGAACCCGGATTGTCTCTCATCCAAGACTGACACTCTTGCTAATACTTTGCACTATTTCCCAACTTCTAATTACACACATTTTTAAAGCATCAACCT
The DNA here is from genome assembly GCA_028646595.1 of Phalanger gymnotis. Lineage (NCBI taxonomy): Eukaryota > Metazoa > Chordata > Mammalia > Diprotodontia > Phalangeridae > Phalanger > Phalanger gymnotis. The sequence goes on along the minus strand of CM053622.1, from coordinate 317,099,481 downwards.
TGAGTCACAGATACCTTTGGCACAGAAGGGTAGGCTACAGACCTGGGTGTGTTATGCTTCTACCCCCCAATCCCCACCCCAAATTTCATTTCTGTACAGTCTGTGACTCTCTCACTTGCCATCACTCTGGTCACAGCATACAAAAGATGAAACCAGCTAGGCATGGTGATACCCGCCTGTAATACCAGCTACCAGGGGGCTGAAACTGGTGGATTTCTTGAGCTTAGAAGTTTTGAGGTGGAGTGAGCTAAGCCAATCAGGTATCTTGACTAAGTCTGGCATCAATATTCTCCTGCCTAAGAAGAGACAAAAAAGGTCCAGATTGTGAATAGAGCAAGTCAAAGGTCCCATGACACTCAGCAGTGGGACTGAGCACATGCACTTCTGTCCTGGGTGAATTGGGAAACCAAGTCTCAAGTTAAAAAAAAAATACAACAAAATCAAGAAAAGAAAAAAAAAAGATGAAACCAGAGAGATAGTTTTACTAATGGCAAATAGGCACCATTTATCTGATGTCAGCAATAATAATTAACTAATGCCCTTTCTAGAAAATTACTGCACTCGCATATTTTCCAGAAGTAGCTTCCATTCACAGAGAAAACTGTCATAAACCATACTGTTCTCTGCTGACAAGACTCTTCTTCTGTGGTCTGTGGTCAGCTGTTGGCAGGGATATTTATACATGGCCTGCTCAATCCCTACTCACATCATCTTGCCACCATTATTTGTTAAAAAAAAAAGGCTGCTCCTGCTTGGTTCCTGGTCCATTCAATGACTTCTTGCCAAGGTTTTCACATGTGGCCAGTACCATACCCCCATTCCTTGTAGTCTTAACAGTTGATATCTCTGCAACATTTTAAGATTTACAAAGGCATTTACATTTAACCCCCTAGGGTTCATTGCTGGAAACTAGCGTGATCCCATTCAACAACAAAAAGATCCCACATAACCCAAGGGGTTATGTGCCCCATGCAAAACTAAAGTGTTTTAGGGGAAAAGGTCCAGATATCTTCTCAGAGAGCTGACATCTCTCTCCTCCCCCACTCAGCTATTCCCTGTTTATTGGTGCTAATTTTATTGGTGTAGAGATATGATTTATAGGGATTTATCCAAATAAAGTTGTTGGCTTGAGTCTCCACCCACTAGGAAAACTTTTCTCCTTCTTTGATGTCAAATTTCAAAGAATCCCATCCTTTTGTGCATGGCAAAATGGAGTAAATGACAAAAGCATGCTATAACTGTATACAGTTTTAACTGTTATCTATAGAATCAAAGGAACATAATCAAAATATACCAAAAGATATGGCTACATAAGCTACCTACCCACACGTCCATCCAGACTTAGGAAGCCATTTTCCTGGTTATATGTATGCTGAAACTCAAGCCTTCTCAGAATTCATTTAGATAGTCACTCTTACTAAAAGCTAGTGGTTATTCCTACTGTTGGCATTTGCAAGCATTCACAGTGAAGATGTTAGGAATGTCCCTAATGTTAGCATTAGCAAGTATACATAGATCTCCTTTCTCACTCACAACCTCCTAAAGGGAAGTTCAGATTGGAAGAACTCAAGAACTGAGGCTGGCTCCCAACAATGTTGCTTTTCTACACAGAGTTCTCTTGCTGGCTGCAACCTCCAATCCTGCCATCCAACTGCTTTTTGGCACTGTAGGCTCATTAACTAGGATGTATGGGACTCGAATCAATCCTCTTTGCTTGTTCATTGCAGTGGAGTCAAGGGCAGGGCAGCCACAGGGAGAAACTCCTCTGGCTGCTATTGCACTAGAGTATCACAGTTTATTCTATCATTTCCCAAAAGATGGTTGCCCACATTGCTTCTAGCTTCTTTGCTATCACAAAAACTGTTGCTATTAATATGTTGGTATCAGTGGGATCTTTCATGTTTTCTCTGACCTCAGTACCTCAGTATGTATGTCCAGTCATGGTATAGGTATGAATAAGTGAATGAAACATTTATTAAGCACTTGATATATGCCATGTACTTTGTTAAGCACTGAGGATATAGTTGGAAAAGGAAGACAATCCGTGCTCTCAAGGAGCTCACATGCTAATGGGGAGACAACACATATGGAAGGTTCAGCTGCAAGTCAAAGGGACTCTCATGCTCCTTAGAGGATAACAGCAAAAGAGATGGTAATGCCTCTTCTCTAATGTCATTTGTACTGATAAAAATCATGTCAGTTTCTGATATTGAACTATTTGACAGTGCCAAGGACTTTGGTGCCAAGAAATTTCTTTTTCTAGGTCTTCAATAGATTTGACTGTAGCACCTGTAGGAGAGGTTGCTAGGATGCATCTCCATAGGAGTTGCTTCCTAGGATGATGTCTGAGGGCACTGAGCTAGAAACATTGTTATTCCCAAGGCTCTTATGTTTAGGGTCCTGGACTACCTGGACTATCTCCATCAGGTTCCAAAACGGTATGATTTGGCTCACCTGGCACTTGCTGCTTCCTGTCTCTCCCTCAGGGTGCCCTGATGCTTCAGCTCAGTTGGTCTATATGCCTTGTGAATGGCAGGTAGTTGAAAGTTGGTAGAGATGGTCAGCCCCTTCTTCACATGAGTTACCTACCTAGTTGATGGTTCCTGTTAGTGTCAAATATCTAGCAGTTGGTGGCTGTAGTGATAAGGAAGGTGGGCCCCTTCTCCACAATTATTTGTTCCCTCAATTATGGCTATAGAGACTAAACTGAAAGCAGGTCCAGTGGCCTGGGGGTCACTATAATTCCCAAGGCTCTTAAGTTCAAGGTTCTAGGCTATCAGAATCCAAAGGGAGATGATTGTGATGGTTCAATTTGCCTGACACTTGCCTCCTATCTCTCCCTCAGGATGCCCTGCTGCTTCTCTAGGTTTATCCATCTACCTTGTGGGTAGCAGTTGGTTAGGAGTTGGTGGCTGACCCCTTTTTCTCAGGAGCTTCCTTCCTAGATAATTATCGTAAGGACTGGGATAGAAGCCTGGTGAACTGGGTGGCATTGATCACTCCCATGGCTCTTATGCTAATATGCCTATTGGTGTAAGTTGGTCAGGAGTATTTGGTATCACTGGATCAATGGGTAAATCAGTTTAGTCACTTTATAACATAATTTAAAATCATTTTCCAGAATGGGTCGATCAATTCAAAACCATATATACGATATATTAGTGTGCCTATCTTCCCACAAACCCTCTGACATTAACTGTTTCCATCTTTTATCATTTTTGCCCTTTTGCCAGTTTGCTTGATGTGGGATGAAACCTCCAAATTGTTTTAATGTGCAGTTCTCTCATTATTAGTGATTTAGAGCACTTTTGCATTGGTTGTTGATCATGGACATTCAACTTACTTTTCCAGATATTTTTCTTGTTGCATTTCTTCTTGCATCCAAATTAGAACATTCATTGTTTCCCAAACCTGATATTCCCTCTCCCACCTCTGGGTCTTGGTATAGGCTGTTCTCTATACTTAGGATACATTAGTCTTCATCTCAGGTTTTTATTTTTAATGGTATTTTATTTTTCCCAATAATATGTCAAGACAATTTTTAGCATTCATTTTTACAAGACTTTGAGTTCCATATTTTTTCCCTCTCTCCTCCCCTCTCATCTTTCTAAAACAGTAGGCAACTTGATAAAGGTTATGGTTGTGCAATTAAGTGAAACATATTTCCTTATTAGTCACAATTGTGAAAGAAGAAATAGACAAAAAAGAAAAAAATGAAAAATAAAATAAGTGAAAAAGTATACTTCAATCTGTATTCACAGTCCATCAGTTCATCTGGTTGTAGATAGAATTTTCAATCATGTGTCCTTTATACCTGTCTTGGCTCATTCATAGTTGATCATCACAAAATGTTGCTGATACTGTGTACAATGTTTTCCTGGTTCTGTTCATTCTACTTTGTATCAATTCATACAAGTCTTTCTAGGTTTTTCTGAAATCTACTCACTTGTCATTTCTTAATGTAAGATAATATTCCATTACATTCATATACCATTTTTTCAGCCATTCCTCAATTGATAGGCATCCCTTCAATTTCCAATATTTTGCCACTGCAAAAGGGCTGCTATAAATATTTTTGCACATATAGGTCTTTCACTGTTTTATGATCTCTTTGGGATACAGACCTAGTGGTGGCATTGTTAGATCAAGGGGTATGCAGTTTGGCTGTCCTTTGGACATAATTCCAAATTGCTCTCTGGAATGGTTCTATCAGTTTGCAACTCCACTAACAATGCATTACTGCCCCAATTTTCCCACATCCTCTCCAACATTCCTCATTTTCCCTTTTTTGTCATATTAGTCAATCTGATAGATGTGAGGTGGTACCTCAGAGTTATTTTAATTTGCATTTCTTTAATTGATGATGATTTAGATCCCATCTTCTTATGCCTAAGGATATCTTTGATTTCTTCATCTGAAAACTATCTGTTCATATCCTTTGACCATTTAATAATTAGGGAATGACTTTTAATCTTATAAATTTGACTCAGTTCTCTATATATTTGAGGAATGAGGTCTTTATCAAAGACACTTGCTGTAAAGATTGTTTCCCAGCTTTCTGCTTTTCTTCCAATCTTGGTGACATTGGTTTTGTTTATGCAAAAGCTTTTTAATTTAACATAATAAAAATTATCTATTTTATATTTCCTGATGCTTTCTCTTGCTTGGTCATGACTTATTCTCTTCTCCATAGATTTGATAGGTAGAGTATTCCTTGCTTTTCTAATTTGCTTACAATGTCACCCTTTATGTCTAAATCATGTATGTGCCCATTTTAACCTTATCTTGCTATAGGGCGTGAGATATTGGTCAATACCTAGTTTGTGCTCAATTGCTTTTCAGTTTTCCCAGCAGTTTTTGTCAAATAGTGAGTTCTTATCCCAAAGGCTGAAGGTCTTTGGGTGTGGAAATTCTAGGTTGCTATGGTCATTGACTACAGTGTCTTGTATGTCTAATCTATTCCACTGACCCACCACTCTGTCAGCCAGTATCAGATAGTTTTGATGATTACTGCTTTATAAAGTGTAATTTGAGATCTGGTAGGCTACCTTCCTTTATAATTTTTTTCATTAATTCTTTTGATATTTTTGACCGACTGTTCTTCCATATGAATTTTGTTGTTATTTTTTCTACCTCTACGAAACATTTTTTTGGTAATTTGATTGGTATGACATTGAATAAGTAAATTAGTTTAGGCAGAACTGTCATTTTTACTATATTAGCTTGGCCTACCCATGAGCAACTGATACTTTCCAATTGTTTAGATCCGAAATTGTATGAATAGTGTTTTGTAATTATGTTCATATAGTTCCTGGATTTGTCTTTGTGGATAGACTCCAAAGTATTTTATATTGATTACCATTATTTTCAATGGATTTTCTCTTTCTATCTCTTGCTACTGGGCTTTGTTGGCCATATAAAGAAATGCTGATGATTTATGTGGGTTTATCTTGTATCCTACAACTTTACTAAAATTGTTAATTATTTCAAGTAGTTTTTTTAGTTGATTCTCCAAGTACACCATTATTTATCTGTGAAGAGTAATAGTTTTGTTTCCTCATTGCCTACTCTAATTCCTTCTATTTCTTTTTCTTCTCTTATTGCTATAGCTAACATTATTAGTACTGTATTGAATAATAGTGATGATAACAGGCATCCTTGCTTCACTCCTTATCTTATTGGGAAGGCTTCTAGTTTATCCCCATTACAGATAATGCCTGCCGATGGTTTTAAATAGATACTGTTTATCAGTTTAGGGAACACTCCTTTTATTCCTATTCTCTCTGGTGTTGCTAATAGGAATGAGTGCTGTATTTTGTCAAAAACTTATTCAGCATCTATTGAGATAATCATATGATTTCATGTCTTTTGTTATTGATATGGTCAATTATGTTGATAGTTTTTCTTTTTTGTTTGTTTGTTTTTTTGGAGAGAGGAGGGCAGGGCAATTGGAGTTAAGTGACTTGCCCAAGGACACACAGGCTGGATTTGAACTCAGGTCCTCCTGACTCCAGGGCTGGTGCTCTACTCACTGAACCACCTAGCTGCCCCGATAGTTTTTCTAATATTGAACCAACTCTGCCTTCCTGGTGTAAATTCCACCTGGTCATAGTGTGTAATTCTTGTGATATATTGCTGTAATCATCTTACTAGAATTTTATTCAAAATCTTCACATCGATATTCACTAGGAAAATTGTTCTACGATTTTTTTCTCTCTTTTAGCTCTTCCTGATTTAGGTATCTGTACCATATTTATGTCATAAAAGGAGTTTGGTAGGGCTCTTTATTTGCCTAATTTCCCAAATAGCTTATGTAGTATTGCAAGTAATTGTTCTTTAAATATTTGGCAGAATTCAATTGTGAACTCATCTGGCCCTGGAAATTTTTTTCCCTTAGGGAGTTTATCAATAATTTGTTCAACTTCTTTTCTGAAGATGGGGATGTATAGGCATTGTATTTCCTGATCTGTTAATCTGGGTGATTTATATTTTGGTTAATATTCATTTATTTCATTCAGATTCTCAGATTTATTGGCACGCAATTAAGCAAAATATTTTCTAATGATTGCTTTGATTTCTTCTTCATTATTGGTGATTTCACCCTTTTAATTTTTGATGCTGGATCATCAGTTTTTTTTTCTTTCTTTGTTAATCATATTAACCAATGGCTTTTCTTTTTTTTTCTCTCTCTTTTTAAAAATTACTTATTTAATTTATTTAATATATTTAGTTTTCAGCATTGATTTTCACAAGAGTTTGAATTACAAATTTTCCCTCCATTTCTACCCTCCCACCCACTCCAAGATGGCATATATTCTGGTTGCCACATTCCCCAGTCAGCCCTTCCTTCTGCCACCCTACTCCCCTCCCATCCCCTTTTCTCTTACTTTCTTGTAGGGCAAGATAAATTTCTATGTCCCATTGCCTGTGTATCTTATTTCCTAGATACATGCAAAAAATTTTTTTTGAACTTCTGTTTTTAAAACTTTGAGTTCCAAATTCTGTCCTCTCTTGCCTTCCCACCCACCCTCCCTAAGAAGGCAAGCAATTCAGTCGAGGCCATGTGTGTATCATTACATAAAACCCTTCCACAATACTCATGTTGTGAAAGGCTAACTATATTTTGCTCCTGCCTAACCTATAGCCCTTTATTGAATTTTCTCGCATGACCCTGTCACTTTTCGAAAGTGTTTGTTTTTGATTACCTCCACTCCCATCTGCCCTCCCTTCTATCATCCCCCCTTTTTTATCTTCTTCCTCCTTCTTTCCTGTGGGGTAAGATACCCAATTGAGTGTGCATGGTATTCCCTCCTCAGGTCAAATCTGATTAGAGCAAGATTCACTCATTTCCCCTCACCTGCCCCTCTTCCCTTCCTACAGAATTGCTTTTTTCTTGCAACTTTTATGCAAGATAATTTGCTCCATTCTATCTCTCCTTTTCTCCCTCTCTCAATATATTCTTCTCTTATCCCTTAATTTGATTTTATTTTTTAGATATCATCTCTTCATATTCAACTCTATGTATATTCCCTTCAGCTACCCTAATACTGAAGTCTCATGACCTCATCATCTTGACCACATCGTCTCATGACACGTCATCTTTCCATGTAGGAATGTAAACAAAACAGTTCAACTTTAGTAAGCCCCGTGTGATTTCTCTTTCTTGTTTACCTTTTCATGCTTCACTTGATTCTTGTGTTGGAAAGTCAAATTTTCTATTCAGCTCTGGTCTTTTTACTGAGAAAGCTTGAAAGTCCTCTATTTTATTGAAAATCCATATGTTGCCTTGGAGCATGATACTCAGTTTTGCTGGCTGGTGATTCTTGATTTTAATCCTAGCTCCATTGACCTCTGCAATATTGTATTCCATGCCCTTTGATCTCTTAATGTAGAAGCTGCTAGATCTTGTGTTATTCCGATTGTGTTTCCGCAATACTCACATTATTTCTTTCTGACTCCTTGCAGTATTTTCTCCTTTATCTGGGAGCTCTAGAATTTGGTGACAATATTCCTAGGAGTTTTATTTTGGGGATCTTTTTCAGGAGGCAATCAGTGTATTCTTTCAATTTCTATTTTACCCCCTGGGTCTAGAATCTCAGGGCAGTTCTTGATAATTTCTTGAAAGATGATATCTAGGCTATTTTTTTGATCATGCCTTTCAGGTAGTCTAATCACTTTAAAATTATCTCTCCTGGATCTATTTGCCAGGTCACCAGTTTTTTCAATGAGATATTTCACATTGTCTTCCATTTTTTTGTTCCTTTTTTTCTGTTTAGTAATATCTTGATTTCTCATCAAGTCACTACCTTCCACTTGCTCCAATCTAATTTTGAAGGTAGTGTTTTCTTCAGTGGTCTTTTGGACTTCCTTTTCCATTTGGCTAATTCTGCCTTTCAAGGCATTCTTCCCCTTATTGGCTTTTTGGAGCTCTTTTGTTATTTGAGTTAGTCTGTTTTTTAAGGTGTTGTTTTCTTCAGTATTTTTTGTGTCTCTTTTAGCAAGTCATTGACTTGTTTTTCATGGTTTTCTTGCATCCTTCTCATTTCTCTTCCCAATTTTTCCTCTACTTCTCTAACTTGCTTTTCCAAATCCTTTTTGAGCTCTTCCATGGCCTGAGACAAGTACATGTTTTTCTTGGAGGCTTTTGATGTAGGCTCTTTGACTTTATTGACTTCTTCTGGATGTATGTTATGGTCTTCTTTGTTACCAAAGAAATATTCCAAAGTCTGAGACTGAATCTGGGTGTGTTTTTGCTGCCTGGCCATGTTCCCAGCCCACTTACTTGACCCTTGAGTTTTTCATGGGGGTATGACTGCTTGTAGAATAGAGTACTTTTTGCAAACTTGAGGGGATGTGCTGTTGTTTACAGAGCTATTTCTATACAGCCAGCTCTGCCACACCAGTGCTCCTCCTCCTGCAAGAACTGCCAACCTGGACCTGACTCAGATCTTAAGCAGGCTCTGTACTCTTGCTCTTATCTGCCATTCAATTCCTCCCACCAGGTGGGCCTGGGGCTGGAAGTAACTGCACTTGTAGTTCTGAAGCTGCACCACTCCCGCTGCCCCTGGGGCAGTGGATGAACCACGAACTCCTTTCACTCTGTCCCCAGCAGCTTTTCCCTCCAACCTTCTCTGTTGTCTTTGGTGTTTGTGGGTTGAGAAGTCTGGTAACTGCCACAGCTCACCGATTCATGGTGTTAAGGCCTGTTCTGCCTGGATCCCAGTCTGGTTGGTCCTGCCGCTGCCCGCTCTGGGCTCTGCTCCATTCCGCTCACAGCTCCATGTGCAATAGACCTTACCCAGCAACCATCCAGGCCGTCTTGGTCTGGAGACCTGCTTCCCTCTGCTATTTCATGGGTTCTGCAGTTCTTCTCTGTTGTCTTTGGTGTTTGCTGGTTGAGAACTCTGGTAACTGCTACAGCTCACTGATTCAGGGCGTTAAGGCCTGTTCCACCTAGCTCTGATCTGGTTGGTCCTGCCACTGCCCACTCTAGACTCTGCTCCACTGCACTCCGATTTCCGTGCAATAGACCATCCAGGCTGTCCTGGGCTGGAGTCCTGCTTCTCTCTGCTATTTTGTGGCTTCTGCAGTTCTAGAATTTGTTCAGAGCCATTTTTTATAGGTTTTTGGAGGGATCTGGGGGGGGGGGAACTCACACAAGTCTCTGCTTTCCAGCTGCCATCTTGCCATCTTGTCTCCACCCCACCAATGGCTTACCTTAATTTTTTTCATGAAACCAGATCCCAGTTTTATTAGGTCAATATATATACACATATTACTTTCAATTGTATCAATTTCACTTGTGATTTCCAGAAATTCCAATTTGATGCTCAATTGGGATTTTTTATTTGTCCCTTTTCTGGTTTTTTAGGTTCATTTCCAATTTGTTAAACAGTGTACTCTTTCTCTATTTTACTGATGTTACAATTCAGAAAAATAATTTTTTCTCCAAGGTACTGCTTTGGCTGCATCCTATAAATTTTTGTATGTTATCTCATTGTTGTCATTCTCTATTAGGAAATTATTGTTTCTATGATTTGTTCTCTGACTTACTTACTCTTTTTTAATCATTTATTTATTTTTAGTTTGCAACAATCATTTCCATAAGCTTCTGAGTTTAAATTTTCTGTTTCTCTCTCTTATTCCCCCTCTCCAAGATGGTGTGCAATCTGGCTTTACATATACATTCATATTAAACATATTTTCACATTACCCATGACATGAAAAAGAATTAGAACTAATGGGAGGAACCACAAGAAAGAAGAAGCAAAACAAGAAAGAAAAAGAGAGCAAATAGTAACCTTCCATCTACATTCAGACTCCAAAGTTCTTTCTCTGGATGCGGACAGCATTTTCCATCATAAGTCTTTTGGAGTTGTCTTAGATCCATGCATTGTTGAGAAGTGCTAAGTATATGAAAGTTGATTGTTGCAAAATGTGGCTGTTGCTGTATACAATGTTCTCCTAGTTCTGCTCACTTCACTCAGCCTCAGTTTATATGTCTTTCCACGTTTTTCTGAAGTCTTCCTGCTCATCATTTCTTATAGCACAATAGAATTCCATTACCTTCATATACCACAACTTGTTCAACCATGCCCCAATTGATGGACATACCCTCAATTTCCAATTTTTGGCTACCACAAAAAGAGCTGCTATAAATATGTCTGTACATGTGGGTCCTTTTCCCATTTTTGTGATATCTTTGGGATACAGACCTAGAAGTGGTATTGCTGAGTCAAAGGGTATGTACATTTTTATAGCCCTTGGTGCATAGTTCCAAATTGCTCTCCAGAATGGTTGCATCAGTTCACAACTCCACCAACAATACATTAGTGTTCCAATTTTCCCATATCTTCTACAACGTTTAGCATTTTCCTGTTTTGTCATGTTAGCCCATCTAATAGGTGTGATGTGGTACCTAAGAGTTGTTTTGATTTGCATTTCTCTAATCAATTGTGATTTAGACCATTTTTTCATATGACTATAGATAGCTTTAATTTCTTTCTCTGAAAACTGCCTGTTCACATCCTTTGATCATTTGTCAATTGGGGAATGACTTGTGTTCTTATAAATTTGACTCATTGCTCAATATATTTTTGAAATGAGGCCTTTATCAGAGACATTGGCTACAAAAACTGTTTCACATCTTTCTGCTTCTCTTCTAATCTTGGATGCACTGGCTTTGTGGAAAAACTTTTCAATTTAATGTAATCAAAATCATCCACTTTGTGTTTTATAATGCTCTCTATCTCTTGTTTCATCATAAAGTCTTCCCTTCTCCATAGATCTGACAGACAAACTATTCCTTGCTCTCCTAGTTTGCTTATAGTATCAACCTTTAGATCTAAATCATGTGCCCATTTTGACTTTAAAATTGTGGAACAACAGGCTGAGTGAAGATGTCAGAGTAGAAGCAGGAACCTATTTGAGCTCTCCCCCCAAACCCCTCAAAATACTTGTAAAATGACTCTAAACAAATTCTAGAGCAGCAGAAGCCACAAAATGACAGAGTGAAGCAGATTTCCAGCCCAAGACAATCTGGAAGACTGCCAGGAAGGGTCTATCGCACCATGCTTGCAATGGAGCACAGCCCAGCATGGGCCGTACTGTCCCAGATAGGACTGGAGCAGACCTCGGGGCACTGAATCACTGGCAGCTGCAGTGGATTCTGGATCCTTACGAAAGCTAGAAATCCTTCTATTTCACTGTATGACCATCCCCCACCCCCACGTGAAGTATTATGCTTAATTTATTTTATTTTTATTACTTAGTATTTTATTTTTCCCTAGTTACATGTAAAAACAATTTTAACATTCATTTTTAAAACTTTGACTTCCAAATTCTCTCCCTTCCTCCCTCCCCCCATCCAAATTAAGAAGGTAAGCAATTCGATGAAAGTTATAAATGTGTAGTCATGCAAAACACTCCCATAATAATCATTTTGTGAAAGACTATTTCTTTCCATTCTATTCCCCCTCCTGTTTATTCTATTCTCTCTCTCCTTTCACCCTGTCCCTCCTTAAAAGTGTTTTGCTTCTGACTACTCCCTCCCCCAATCTACGCTCCCTTCTATCACCTCCTATCTTTCTCCTCTTACTTTCCTATAGGGTAAAATAGATTTCCATATACAATTGAGTGTGTATGTTATTCCCCCATTGAGTCAATTCTGATCAGAGTAAGGTTCATTTACTTCTCCTCACCTCCTCACTCTTCATCTCTACTATAAACCTTTTTCTTGCCTCCTTTATTTGAGATAATTCACCCCATTCTACCTCTCCCTGTCTTTCTCCCAGTACATTTCCCTCTCACAACTTAATTTTATTTTTTAGATATCATCCCTTCATATTCAACTCACATATGTGCCCTCTGTCTACATATACATACATACATACGTATACATATATGCATATATATGTATACGTATGTATGTATGTATGTATATGCTCATTCTAACTACCCTAATAATGAGAAAGGTCTTATGAGTTACAAATATAATCTTTTTATGTAGGGATGTAAACAGTTTAAGTCCTTTATGATTTCTCTTTCTTGTTTACCCTTTCATGCTTCTCTTGAGTCTTGTATTTGAAAGTCAAATTTTCTATTTAGTTCTGGTCTTTTCTCAAGAACGCTTGAAATTCCCCTATCTCACTGAATGTCCATTTTTCCCCTCATAGATTATACTCAGTTTTCCTGGGTAGGTGATTCTTGGTTGTAATCCTAGCTCCTTTGCCCTCTGGAATATCATATTCCAAGCCCTCCAGTTCTTTAATGTAGAAGCTGCTAAATCTTGTGTTATTCTGATCGTGGCTCCATGATACTTGAATTGTTTCTCTCTGGCTGCTTGCAATATTTATCAGGACAGTTTTCCTTGATAATTTCTTGAAAGATGCTGTCTAAGCTTTGGGGTTTTTTTTTTTTTTGATCATGGCTTTCAGGTAGCCCAATAATTTTTAAATTATCTCTCCTGGATCTATTTTCCAGGTCAGTTGTTTTTTCAATGAGATATTTCATGTTTTGTTTCATTCTTTTAGTTGTGTTTTATGATTTCTTGATTTCTCATTGTTATTAGCTTCCATTTGCTCCATCTCAATTTTTAAGGAATTATTTTCTCCAGTGATCTTTTGGACCTCCTTTTCCGTTTGGCCAGTTCTGCTTTTTAAGACATTCTTCTTCTCATTGGCTTTTTGGACTTCTTTTACCATGTGGTCTAGTCTGTGTTATTTTCTTCAGTATTTTTTGTATCTCCTTTACCAAGTTATTGACTTATTTTTCATGATTTTTTTATGCATCATTCTCATTTCTCTTCCCAGTTTTTCCTCTGTTTCTCTTACTTGATTTTCAAAATCCTTTTTGAGCTCTCCCATAGCCTGAGACCAATTCATATTTTTCTTGGAGGCTTTGGAGGTAGGATGTAGAATTTAGGACCTTGACTTTATCAATTTCTTCTGAGTGTGTGTTTTGATCTTCCCTGTTACCAAGGTAAGTTTCTATAGTCAGAGTTTTTTTCTATAGTTTTCTCATTTTCCCAGACTATTACTTGATTTTTTAAAACTCTTTGTTAAGGTAGGACTTTGCTTGCAGGGTGGAGGGTGAATTGTCACAAACTTCAGCAGTTTTGTGCAGCTATTTTCAAAGATACTTCTAGGGTCCTGTAAGTTTACAGTTCTTCCAAGGTTGTATGATCAAAGGTGAGGTGTCTACTCATCTCCTGAGCTGTGCTGTGGTCTGTGAGTGACCACAAGCACTCTTTTCTGCCTTGGAACTGAAAGGGAGGTCCCCTCTACTGCTGCCACAAGTGGTGTTCTGCCAGTGCTTCTCACACTGGGACTGCCACCTAAAACTGGGACCCAGATCCAAATGTGGGCAAAACAATGCAGTCCTCCCTCAGTGGTAGCAAATAGGTCCCTGTAATCTCCTGACCATTTGTTCAATCCCCTTACCATCTATGGGCTGAGAGCTCTGGAAGTAGCTGCTAATGCTGATGATTCATTTATTCCCAAGGTCTGCTTCTGGTTTTCTGGGGTTGGGGCTGTGCTGCTGCAGCCTGCACTAGACTATGCTCCTCTGTCACCCAGGTCTGACAGAACTTGCTGACCTGCTAAGTTGTCTTTGACATCTATGGGCTGATAATTTTGGAAACTGCCACTGCTGCCAGTGATTCAGTTGCCCTGAGGCCTGCTTTGAGTTTGGTGGGGCTGGGTGTTTGCTGACCCACCCTGCACTGGACTGTATGCCTCTCTTACCCTGGTGCATTTTGTTGACCTTCCAGTCTGTCTTGGGTTGGAAATTTGTTTCACCCTATCTTTTTGTGGGTTCTGTTGCTCTAGAATTTCTTTAGAGTCATTTTTAAAGATATTTGGAGTTGTTTGTGGGAGAGCTCAGCTGAGTCCCTGCCTTCACTCTGCCCCACCCCATTATCATTAATTTTCCAGGGTAGGTGGTTCTTGGTTATAGTCCTTGCCCCTTTGCTTTCTGGAATATCATGTTCCATGACCTCCAAACCTTTGACATTACAGTCGCTACATCCCATGTAATTCTCATTGTGACTCCCTGATATTTGAATTGTTTCTTTCTGACCACTTGCAGTTGCCGTATTTTCTCTTTGACTCTGATAGGTCTGAAATTTGGCTATAAATGTTCCTTTGGGTTTTTATTTTGGATAAAGGTGATTGGTAGATTCTTTCAATTTCTTTTGCCCATCAGGGCAATTTTCCTTGATAGTTTCTCGAAAGATACTATCCAGGTCCTCCCTTTGATTATGACTTTCAGGTTGTCTTATGATTCTGACATCATCTCTCCTGGATCTATTTTCCAAGTCAGTTGTTTTTTCCTCATAGTCAGTTGTTTTTTTCCAATGAGGTATTTTATATTTTCTTCTATTTTTTTTCATTCTTTTGAATTTGTTTGATTGATTCTTGATATTTCATAGAGCCTTTAGCTTCTACTTCCCAATTTTAACTTTTTTTTTCCTTTTTTTTTTTGAGGGAGGAAGGCAGGGCAATTGGGGTTAAGTGACTTGCCCAAGGTCACACAGCTAGTAAGGGTGTCAAGTGTCTGAGGCTGGATTTAAATTCAGATCCATCTGATTCCAGGACCAGTGCTCTACTCACTGCGCCACCTAGCTGCCCCTTGTTTTTTTTCTTTTTTTCCCAATTCTAACTTTTAAGGAATCATTTTCCCCAGTTAACTTTTGTAGCTCCTCTTCCATTTGGCCATTTGTATTTTTAAGGAGTTGTTTGATTTTTGTATTTCCTTTTCCATTTGGCCAATTCTACTTGTTAAGCAGTCATTTTCTTTTTCCAAGATGTTGACTGTTTTTTTTTCCATAATTCTCTTGCATCACTCTCATTTCTTTTTCCAATTTGTTTTCTACCTTTCTTATTTGATTTTCAAGTTTTCTTTTGAGCTCTTCCATGAGTTCTTTCTGGACTTGTGATCATTTCCCATTTTTCTTTCAGGCTTTGCATATAGATTTTTTGACATTGGTGTCCCCTTCTGAGTTTGTGTCCTGATCTTCCCTGTCAGCATAATAACTTTCTATGTCCAGATTATTTCTTTTTTGCTCATCCTTTTTGACCTTTTTCCTTTCAAATGTAAGGAGTTTACTCTTTATTCTACAGGCAATGAAGTTTCATTGAAGGCTTTTGAACAGAGAAATGATTTGCTCAGAGATGTGCCTTTTATTTGATTTCATAGAGATGTAGATGGTATCTGTCTCTTCTTCAGTAATTGCTCCAAGGCAGGCTCTAGGATACCTGGAATGCTCTCCTTCCTCACTTCTCCCTCTTGGAACCTCAAAGTCTCTTCAAGATTCAACATGAGTTTTACCTCCTCCCGTACAAGACCCCTTTCTGATACCTTCATTTTAAAGCTCCCCCCCCCCCGCGCTGATTACTTTACATTTATTCTGCATGGATTGTGATGTTTCTTATTGGTATACATGTTTTCCCTCAACATAAAATAAGCTATTTGAGAGAAGGAACAGTTTAATTCTATCTTTGTAACCCCAGAGTCTAGCACAGTGTCAGTTATATAATGTATACACAGAAGGAACGCTTATGGAATTGAACTGAATTGATCTCTCCTTCCACTGAATTCCTGGAACATTCACTGTCTATATTATTTACTTGGCATTTCTTCATATAATGCCTTGTTTTTACTATTTAGCTCTTTTGCATGGTGATGTGTTATCTCCCCAATCAGACTGTTAATTCTTCAAGGGCAGGACCAGGGTTTACAATTGCTCATGGCACATAGCAGCATAGCCCTGTGCACATAGTGGACATTTATTTAGCTCCTTACTAACTGATAAAGTGCACAGTGTAAATATAGGGAATTATTAGTATCATAATTCAAAAAAGGTAATGGGTAACTGAAGCTTCCTGGGAAACTGAATAAAAAATGCAAAAAGTTCATTGGGAAACTCAAGGGGGAGGTTGTGGAGGGGATGGAAACTGAAAGGATTCAAGGCTCAACTTTAATGCATGAAGGTGGATGTTAATTAAAGTGTTAGTGTGACTTAAACAATCCAGAAGTGAAAATATTCCTAAGGGGGAAGAAGAAACAGGGGAAACATGCAACTTTTTCTTTTTGGTGAGGTGTAGGGAGGGGTAGGAGAGTATCAAGTTATAAAGTTCCCTGAGCCCAGTAAGAACATGAACTCTGAGGTTTCAGATGGTGAACTGTGGTGACAACTTCAGAAATTGGATAACTCCCACCAGAGAGAAGTTCCTGGCAAATGCAGGATCATTTAAACTGTAAAATCAGAAATGCCTGGAAAAAGTGAAAAAAACATATACTTATATTTGAAATTGACTAAGGGTAGAGCTGGGATGAAGGATTGCAATTCTACCTTCTCAAGAGCTTTGACCAAGAGAGAAAAATCCCATACAATCCCTATCCCAATTTGTCATTTCCATAAATTTGTTCAGTTAACTCTCCAGATTCTCCCTGAATGTGTGAAATTTTCTCTTCCTTAGCTTATCTCCCTAATGGATACTTGGGTTTTCCTATTTAATCTTTGATCTTTAAGGTTGAATGAGTAAATGCTCATGATATAATACTTCATTGTGTCCATAGAGTACGAATTAGGTCTTCCAGCACATCCTGGGGGAGCATTCTCATTGCTCCTTCCCTTTCCACTAAGGGTTTCAGCTTCAAATCATACAAAACTGTATTGCCAGGAAAATCACAAATGCATGAAACCATAAGAATTAATTTCAACCCTAATCCCAGGTTGACGAAATAAGAGATGGAATGAAGGATCTATTAAAATCTGAATAGGTAAAATGAAAGAAGTGGAGGTTGTTGGAAACCTTAACAATTCAAAATCCAGAAGTTATCCTAATAATCAAATGGATGTTAAAAAAAACCCAATGTAACAAAAGATTTTTAAAGGAGATAGGCATACTTAAACTGGAATTTTGAAGATTACCTTTAGAATTTGAAAGTATAAATCCAAATAGCAGATGAAGTTTATTAAAACAGAATAATTTTAAAAAGAGGTGCTAAATTAATTTGCATTAACCATTGTGAACAAATGCATTCTCCCACAGTATTTGACAAAAGGCATAAAAACATAGTAGTACATTTAGCAGCCATTGCTATGGTAAAAACCATAGGAAAAAAAGTAGGGCTCTCAAAGAATATCCTTGACAGGTATCAACACTGTCATGGAAGAAGATACATGAGAGAACTAGTAAAGCTCTACTAAAAGTCAATGGAAGATTGTGTCAATATCTTGTGGGAATGTGAACTAGAAAATTTGAATATCATGAACCAGAAACAAAACATAAACATAGACAAAACATAAACCAGAAAAGAAAAGTATGCCAGAAATTCTAGATACCCTTAATCAACAATTGAAAGCAAAAATCCAAAGGCTCAGAAGCCAGAGCAACTCAAAGGACAAAATAAACATTTCAAGATCATTCAAAAACTTTACTACAGAGGGTTAAAGCAAAGAAATCAGAGGAAGAGAGAGTAATCCCCAGAAGAAGAATGTAGAAAATTTCTGTCAATACACAAGAAGTCTAGCACAATGAAAAGGAAAGTTGAATCAAACTAGAAACAGAAAATTTGCACACTATTAATATGATGAATGACAGGACTGTCATGTCGAAGGAGGTGACTGAAATTCTAGCTTCTCTACAAAACTGAAAAGCAGAGGGGCAAGATAAAATCCACAATTGGCTCAAATATTTCAGTGGTGTATAAATTACTAGCAAAGCATTTGACTAGCTTCCTCTCAGATATAAGAATGACCTCATCTTTCTAAACCAAAATTATAATATGCATACTACAAAAAGATAAGAATACTAATGACTCCTTTAAATATAGACCAATTATATGTTTATATACTTTGTTATAGAAATCTTACATCATTAAAAATCTATGTAAAAAATTTGTAAGAAAAATATATTGATTGGAGAGCAAAATGAATGTGCCCTAAAGTCCTAAGGGTATAAAGAACAATTTATTAACAATTCCGTATCTATTGGATAGACAGACAGCTATGGGGTGCAGTGTCAGAGCTGGAGTCAGGAAGATCTGAGTTCAAATCTGGACTCAGACGCTTTCTAGCTATGTGACTCTGGGCAAGTCGCTTAACTTTGTTTCAGTTTCCTCATCTGTAAAAAGAGCTAGAAAAGGAAATGGCAAACCACTCCAGTATCTTTACCAAGAAAATCCCAAGTAGGTCAAGAAGAGTTGAACCTACTGAAAAACAACTGGAATACAACAAAAAACAAATCATTGAAAAATCCACCTTGCCAAAGAACTGGAACATTTAAGCTGCGGGTCTTTGTAGATTAATGGGAAGCTTTGATTCAATTTCACACTTGTGGTTTATTCTTGTATTGCAGATATACGAAAGAGATACAAATATAGTAAGAACATTAAAGTATTTGATGTCCTCATGGAATACTTTTTTCAATATTAAATATATGCCAGTGCAATGATAGCAAGAGCAATTTATATATAGTGTAGCATTTTTCTAGGAGATGATTTCAACTCACTATGATTCTGTCAAACCTTAAATCCATGATCATTTCTCCTAAACAGGAATAAATATGGCTTCTAAATTAAAGAGGGAGTTGATTATTACTCATGTGATCTACATGAATGACATCAATCTACATGGCTCCACCAAAAAATACATCAAACATTTTTTTTTATCTTGTGGGATTTCTCCTCAACATGTGCCAAGGAAAGATAAAGATCAAAGCTTCAAGCTTAAATTAAAAGTCAGATTGATCTGATGGGCAAAGATGATATGTTCAAATGCTTTGGTCTTTTCCAGGCAAGACCATTAAATATATAGCTATCAAGAAGAAAATTACAATTTTTCATTTGGGCAATTTAGTGGCATCCTAAAATGAAAGCTGAATAGGGAGAATATACTTAAAGCAGTGAAAATCCACCCAATGCCAGTCCTAATGCACATTTTTAGAACTGTAGACTATAACAGATTCGGAATATAGTCTAATGCAATGCCAGACAATATTTAAAAAATAGAGTGAGAGCCCAATTAGGTAACCTAATCAGGTGGATAAAGATTAACTTTCCTCATGAAAAAGACTGATTGAAATTCTAAGAGTAAATGGCAAAAAATTGAAAAATCCCTACAAAAATACTTCTGAAACAGTCATCACTGCAACAGTTAAAAAAGCTAATAACAGATAAGTGCAAGTAAATTGGTTCAATATAGCTAACTTGATTTGCCATTAAATGGAACCTGTGAAGTGACTAAGTTCTAAGAATGGAATCAAAAGGCCCTCTATGAGTGAGGGCCACATGAACTCAACCAATGAAGTAATATAAAGAAGTGCCACAATTGATTGAGTCATTTGGGCTCAAGAATTTAACATCTACAGAATAACTAGCAAGAAAAGAACTGGTGGCTAGAATCAAAAAGTTGCTCTCTTTCATGGAATGACAGATGACAAATATCCATATACAGACCTCGTGATAGTTTTGAGAATCCAATCAATAAAGTGTAGTATAAGCAGAAAATTAACACAGATTGCACTATTGCCTAAAATCACATGGATATAACCTTGGTCCATGAAAACACAGGAATGATTTTTTTTCATTTTAATAACATTTTATTTTTCCCAGTTCCATATAAAAACAATTTAATGTTTACTTTTTTTTAAGTTTTGAGTTCCAAATTCTATCCCTATCTTCCTCCCCCCCCCTCCCTAAGATGGTAAGCAATCTGATACAAGTTATACATGTGCAGTCATGTAAAACATTTCCATATTAGTCATTTTGTGCAAGAAAACCCAAAGAAAGGAAGAAAGAACGAAAGGAAGGAAGGAAGGAAGGAAGGAAGGAAGGAAGGAAGGAAGGAAGGAACGAAGGAAGAAAAATAGTATGCTTCAGTCTGTATTTAGATGCCATCCATTCTTCCTGTGGAGATGGAAAATATTTTTCATCATAAGTTCTTGGTGATCCTGTTGGATTATTGTGTTGCTGAGAATAGCTAAGTCATTTACATTTCTTCATCATACAATATTGCTGTTTTTGTGTATAATCTTCCTCTGGTTCTGCTCACTTTACTTTGTTATCAATTAGTTCGTCTAAGCTGTCCTAGTTTTTTTTTTTTTTCTGAAGTCATCCTGTTTGTCATTTATTACTGAACATTAATATTCCACTACAATTATGTACCACAACTTGTTCAGCTACTCCCCAATTGATGGGCATCCCCTCAAGTTCCAATTCTTTGCCACCACAAAATATAGATATTTTTGCACAAATAGGTCCTATTACCCTTGGGGAAATAGACCTAGTTGCAGTATTTCTGGATCAATATACAGCTTTATAGCCCTTTGGGCATAATTCAAAATTGCTCTCCAGACTGGTTGAATCAATTCACAACTCTACCAACAGTGCAGTAGAAAAAAATATTTTTTAATAGATCTTACCACACCAGTATTTGTAATCTCCCAGGTACACAGAACAGGAAGCTTTCAAAATACAGAGATTTATAAGAAGAAATATGAATCATGTGATCATGGATCTAGAAAGGAATTTAAAGAACATTTAGTTTAATCCTTTTATTTTATAGATGAGGAAACTGAGGCATAAGGAGCTTACAAAGTATTAAGTGTTAGATTCAGGATTCAAAATCAAGTCCAAGATTCAGTGCTTTGCTTCAAATTTCGGTTCTCTCTCTAGTGTACATTAATGACTCTCATATGTAGAACTGAATGAGGTACATATCATGCTCATCACTCTGTCTCCTGTTTGAATTGTGTCAAAGAGGCTTCCAGTGAGCCTACAGACATGAGCTTATTTCCTGATGTTTTCTTAAGCTACCAAAAGATGTTATTTCATACCACAATAGTCTGTAGAACATTAAAAATAAGAGTATACAGCAGGATAGTAAATTTTCCCAGACCATTTCTTTCTGTATATCATCAAAATAAGAATTTTTTTGCACAATACCAACAACAATTATAGGAATAGAGGGCAGAGCCAAGATGGTGGCTGGAAAGCAGGGACAGGCTTGAGCTTCCCGCCAAGTCCCTCCAAAAATTTATAAAAAACGGCTTTGAACCAATTTTAGAACTGCAGAACCCACAAAATAGCAGAGGGAAGCAGGGCTCCAGCCCAGGACAGCCTGGATGGTCTCTGGGTAAGGTCTATCCTGCTCGGAGCTGGGAGCAGAGGGGAGTGGAGCTGAGTGGAGCAGAGCCAAGTGGGCGGTGCAGACCAACGAGATGAGGAGCCAGGCCGAGCGTGCCCTAGCGCCCTGAATCAGTGAGCTGCAGCACTTACCTGACTTTTCAACCCACAAACACCAAAGACAGCAGAGTAGGTTAGTGGGAAAAGCTGCTGGGGACAGGGAGTTTGTGGTTTGGCCATCGCCCCAGGGGCAGTGGAGGTGGGGCAGCTACAGAACTACAGCTGCAGTTGCTTCAGGCCCCAGGCCCACATGGTGGGAGTAATTAAGTGGCAGATCACAGCAGGAGTGAAGAGCCTGCTGAAGATCTAAGTCCAGTCCTGGTTGGGGGTTCTTGGGGAAGGAGGAGTGCTGGTGTGGCAGAGCTGGCTGTAATAGCTCTGAAATCATCAGCGCATCCCCCTCAAGCTTGGAACATAGTACTCTTTACTCTACAAACAGT
>CM053622.1:317057162-317076851 GCA_028646595.1 Phalanger gymnotis | reverse complement strand
TTTATAGGTTTTTGGAGGGATTTGGTGGGGAGCTCACGCCAGTCACTGCTTCCCAGCCACCATCTTGGCTCCGCCCCCCTACTTCTCTTGATTTTCAAAATCCTTTTTGACCTCTTCCATGGCCTGTGAGCAATTCATATTTTTCATGGAGGCTTTTGATGCAGGATCTTTGACTTTCTTCTTCTGGCTGTCTGTTTTGATCTTCTTTGTCACCAAAGTAAGATTCTATACTCTGAGTTCTTTTATGCTGTCTGCTCATTTCCCCAGTCAATTATTTGACTTTTGAGCTCTTTGTCAAGGTATGACTGCTTCCAGAGTAGAGAGTGCTCTGTCCCAAACTTCTGGGGTTGTGCACAGCTTTTTTTTCTGAGCTACTTGTAGGCACCTATAAATTTTCAGTTCTTATGAGGTGGTATGATCTAAGGAGAGGTATCTACTCCTCCACTGGCTTGTGCTCTGGTCTGTGAGTGACCTCAAGCATTCTTTCCTGCCTTGGAACTGCTAAGAAGACTCCCTCTCCATGGCCACTACAAGCTCTGCTGCACCAGCACTCCTCCTCATACCAGGACCTCCAACCAGGACTGGGACCCAGATCCAAGCAGGGCAAAGCAAGAGAATCCTGCCTCGGTGCCAGCAAAGAGATCCCTGCACTCCTGCTCTGATCAGCTACTTGATTCCCCCCACCGTCTGCAGGCCTGGAGCTCTGGGAGCAGCTGCTGCTGCTGCTGCCACCACCACTGCAGCCACCTCTGCTGCCCCTGGGGCTGGGGTCAGACCACGACCTTCTCCGACCCAGGTCCAACAGAGTTTTCTCACTGACCTGCTAAGTCGTCTTTGGCATTTGTGAGTTGAGAAGTCTGGAAACCACTGCAGCCCTGAGGCCTGCTCTAACATGTCTGCTCTGGCCTGGCCTGGTCTGTGAAGGCGTGGCCCACTACTCTGCATTCTGCTCCCAGTATGGTCCGATAGACCCTTTCCAGCAACATCCAGGCCATCTTGAGCTGGAGACTTGTTTCTCTCTGTCATTTCTTGGGTTCTGTAGCTCAAGAATTTGTTTAGAGTCATTTTTACAGGTATTTGGAGAGATTTGAGGGAGAGCTCAAATAAGTCCCTGCTTTTACTCCAACATCTTGGCTCTGCCCCCTTCCTTCTCTAAATCTAAAATTCTAAGAATATTTTCCGAAGGAAATCAACACAGATCTAGAGATTTGGAAACCATGTCATGTGAGGAATGCTTCAAGGAATGGCAATTTTTAGGTTGGAGGACACTAAAGAGAAATGTGCCAACTCCTTTGGAATACTCGAAGGGTTGTCATTTGGAAGACAAATTGATTATTAGATGCATTCTGTGTCCATCCAGAGAGCAGAACTAAAACCAATGGATTACTGTTATAGGGAAGCAGATTTCACCACAGTAAAAGGAAAAAATGTTTTAATAATGGAAGCTGTCCAATAGCAAAATAGGCTGCTTTGTTAAGTAGTGAGCTCTCCATCCTTGGAAATATTTATGTGGAGATTGGATGAACATCTTTCAGTAGTTTTGTACAGATTTTCCTGAATTATATGAGAGGTTGATCCATAAATCCTACCCTCCTCCTGTGTAAATGCAGAGGCAGCTATATGGCTCAGTGATAGTGTGTTGGTAAGCAAAACTGGGCTCTTAGCACTCGGTTCAACCAAATGCCCTTGGAGAGTTTGGCTTTTGTCTCCTTTGATTAATTCAGTGTATTTCTTTGAGTCTTACTAGGTGCTAAGCCCCAGGCCCGAACCCCTATTAGATGCTAAGCCTATGTGGGTGTGAAGCTCCCATGGTACTAAGGGGAGGGGCTTACTCAAGAGCCAATCATAGGAGCCTAAGTTCTGGTCATTCAGATGATGTTTGATGACATCTGAAGTGGTATAAGAAGAGAAGACAGAGCTATTTGCACAGGGCTCTCACTCTTGGTGGTGTGCTGATGCAGAGACTCTGGGCAGCTGTAGCTAAGAGCCCTCCAGCTCGTAACCCAGATGTTGGGACTTTGTTAAACTCTGGTAACTATGTATTGGGATTTGAATCAGACAAGGTCTGTCTGTCGATATTCGTAATTTGTTTGTATATTCCTCTGAAGTTCAGGGTTCTGACTTTTTTCCCCTGAACTAAGTAAATGATGTCTGTATGCTGGATTAAAGTAAATTTGTCAACCCCTTAACATTGCTTTCCTTAGTAAAGCAGATCAAAAGAACTTGGGCTTTGGCAGCATGCTTGTTGTTGGGCTTGTGTTGGTCTTTCACCCCCACGACAGCTGCTAGCCAGATTGTTGAAACAGATAGGATGCTGGACCTGGAGTCAGGAAGACCTGAGTTCAAATCCAGCCTCAGACACTTAATAACTGTGTGACCCTGGGCAAGTCACTTAACCTATGTTTGCCTTAATGCATTAGAGAAGGAAATATCAAACCATTTCAGTATTTCTGCCAAGAAAAACTCCACGAACAGTATAGTCCATAAGGTCACAAAGAGTGAGACACTACTTAATGACTGAACAAAAACAACACCCTGTGTAAATAATGCATCACAACGTTTCTCATTAGGAATATTAAACATACAGTTAGTTTCTTCAGGAAAGCCGAAACACTCATTTTATGTGCCCTGCATGGAGGTGAAGTCTTCTACAGATGGTTTCGCCATGATAGCACTGATTCTGGGTTCTCAAGTTGCCTGGGACAATATTCTAGGTTTACTTCTCTGATGGTAGAATCGGAAAAGCCTACGAGTCAAAGGATATTTTTCAGCCTTAACCTAAATGAATCCATAACATAAGATGCAGACTGTGCAGAGCTATGCATTCTTTCCCAAAGTTTTTCTAAAAGTATGAGAAATAGACAATCTATCTCCTTCAAAGTCCCAAGGCCACAGGGGCAAGAACAGACTTGGTTTTTTTAAAAGCTCGGCAACACTGTCTGTAATGACTCCTTTCCATCATTTATTGAAAGGGTCAGTTGGAAGTCAGCATGATACAATGTAAAAAGCGCTGGCTCCAGTATGACTGGCCTTTGAATAAGCATGATAACGATAACAGCTAGTGCTTTAAGGTTTGCAAAGTGTTTTGTATATATCACCTCAAAAAGGAAAATATCTAGAGATATAGATTGAAAATGATAGTTTGGATTTGCCGTGTTGACAATACATTGACTTCCTCAAATTTACTTGAATTCAAATAAAGGTATCATTCGTTCACTGCTTTCACAGTCACTTTCACAGTCACAGTAGATCGACCTACATTCTGCAGTAGGATAGATATCGATCTGATTACAGTATTGTTGCCTGAACAGTAGGTGAGTAGCAAGATGGACACAGTCAGTCAAGAAGCATTTATTAGGCACCCACTACATGTCAGGAATTGTGCCCGAGTGACAGAGAGACAAAGACAGATGCCAAGAGCCCCATGCTGGCCAGGTCCTTGTTTCTTGGTTTTTAGGATGTTTTAGGCTATTTAGGATGAAGCATAGTTTAGAGGTTCTAGAGACACGTTAATTAGAGAGATAAGGTGAATGTTGACTTACTCATCTTCAATCCAGACATCTTTTTCCCAAAATCACTGTGAGTCCCAAAACAGAATGGATCACTGGGTGAGAAGTGAAGAGAGGTGGGGGGGGAGGGGGGTAGTGTTCTGAGTTTGGGTCTGGAGGGTGATCAATATACCATTACAGACCCAGATGTTGTCTAACCAGGGCAAAGCACAGAGGAACCATTACTTCTTTATCCTGAAAGTTAGGGCTCTCTTAATGCAACTCAATTTTTTTAACTTTTGTTTCTATGACATTACATAACTCATGTTGAGCTTGGAATCTGCTAAAACACCTAGATCTTGATGGCTAACCATGCTTCCCCTCCCAGCCCTGCTAATGACTCCAGACTCCAAATTCGTATGTGTTGCTGTCTCATCCTGATAGTTCTCTCAGTGCCTGAGGCCCCCCACTATCGAACTCTAGAATGTCCTACCTCCTTGCTGCCTTTTCATCTCGGAATATACCTCCACAAGTCCCATCACCTTTTGCCAATAGCTAAGTTCCTCCTGGAGACTCCATTTGGTGAGGGGCCCAGGCCTTCATTCTCTTGCTGATCCTGTTGATAACTTTGTGGATTTCAAAATCATGACCCATTCAGACTCCACTGAGTACCTTTATCTTTAGTCCTTCTTCCCCTCTGCTTTTAAGCTCCCTTTTAATTTTTCTTCCCCCATTAGAATGTAAGCTCCTAGAGGGCAAGGTCTGGCTTTCTTTTTGCTTACATTTGTGTCTTCAGCACTATGTGCCTAGCACATAGTAAGTGCTTAATAAATGCTTGTTTCTTCCTTTCTTCCCAATTTTTATTCAGAAAAACTCATTTTTAAATCCAAGTATAAGGCTTTACATTCATTCTTATTAAGTTCTGTTTCGTTAGATTTTGCTCAGTGTTCTAGCCTGTCAAGATCTTTTTGCTTACTGAGTCTGTCATCCAAATGTAATCATCATTCCCTTACCAAGTGTGTGATTATGATAAACTACAACTAGCTTTTAAATAAGCCAGGGGAAGGGAAAGAGGTAGCAAAATGAGTCTATATTTGGATCAGTATAATGTATTTTTCACAGTATCTATCATATTTCATTTATATAAGCATTCATACTTTACAATTCAGGAAAAATATTATGTCCATTTTACAGATGAGCCATAAAGAGGTTAATTGATTTTTCTGTAGTTGCATAGGGAGTTACTAGCAAAGATATAAAAACCCAGATCTCATGGTATACATGATTAAGTCTTTTCAGATCCATTGTTGCATAATGCTGAGTGTGAAAATACACTAAATAACAAAACTGGGGATCTCATGCTTACCATTTCCATATTTCTTCCATTGGTTCATGCCATTGAGCTGATTCAGGCCACCTGTTTAGCCATTTGTGGTTCCGATGGGCCCCATTGCTTAAATTAGGAAGCCCATGTGCTGTCCATCATACATGACCTCTTCAGAACACATCTGTACTCTCGCCCTTCTGAATCTATCATGAGATCATGCATGGAGTTAGATGCACATCCTTCTTTCTGACTCATGCTTCAAATGACCACTAGCTTCTGCTCTTGTCTTTTCACTGTGGACCATTGCTGCACTATATAAATCAAGACAGGTAGCACCATTAAACTAGACATTTCTGTCCTGGTCTTCATGGACAGCTTTGCAAAATGTGGGCATACACATATATTCATTCAACAAACCCTTACTAAATACCATCCATGTTCAGAGGAGTAGGCACTTGGGGGAGGTATATGAGTTAAATAAGACAGTATTCTTGGCCTAAAATATACATGTCCTCCTTTTAGGATGCCCAAATTTTTGAAATTAAGTTATGGCTTCTTGCATTAAAAGGATAAATTTCCCATTTGTAGAATCAAAGGTCATATATCTAGTGTTGGGATGGCTCACGCTGGCTATGTTGTTAGAGGACTGTTAGGCTTGACCTAGCTACCCATCTAACAGGTAGGTGGCACAGTAGATAGAGCGCTGGGCTTGGAATCAGGAAGCCTCATCTTTCTGAGCTCAAATCTAGCCTCCTATACTGAATAACTCTGTGACCCTGGGCAAACCATTTAACTCTATTTGCCTCAGTTTCTTCATCTGTAAAATGAGCTTGCAAAGAAAATTGCAAACTACTCTAGTATCTTTGCTAAGAAAACCATAAATGGGGTCACAAAGAGTTAGACACAACTGAACAACAACAGCTACCCTTCAGGAGCTTGAACTCAAGGTGGAGAAAGAAAACATGTCCATGGTTAAATATATTTTATTTCATTAGTTCCTTATAAGTGGTGCTGCAAAGATATGTTAAAGGAAGTTCTGTGGAAGAAGTGGCATTTGAACTAGATCTTGAAGGATATGAAGATGATAGTCCAATAAAGGGAGGGAAACAAGAAAGCTAAAAATTCAGTTAAGTTTAGATGCACCGGTTCTGAATTAACATCAGTAGAATTGTATTCCTAAGGGTTCTTTTATTGTTTTTTCCATTGGAGTAGAGAAAGTTGAGACAGAGAAAAAAATCGATTCAAACATGGAAAATAACATTAAAAAGAGATTAGAACTTAGAAATAGAAAAAATCCAAAAGCACAGGGTTTCTTAATCTTTGTTTTAGTCATGGACCTGTTTGGCAATCTGTTGAAATTTATGGACCCTTTACAGAATAATATCTTTAATGAATAAAATAAAATATTGAGATTACAAAGGAAAGCAAAGGTAAGTCAAATAAAGATGTGGTTTTCCCATCCATATTCATCCTAATTCATGGTCCCCTGGGGAATCTGTGGACCCCAGCCTAAGAACCACTGCATTAGCAATTGAGTTCCTTTTGTGTCTGATATAAAAGGAAAAGGGTCAACAAGTAGGATCTTTTTTGTAAGTCACATTAATTTTCTTCCTAGGTGACTATTTAAAGTTTCACATCTTGATAACTCAACTTTCTTTTGAAACTAAATCTTTAAATCATTCACCCACCAGACCTAATATTTTCTGAACATAGTTATTCAGAAATTACTGACTCCCTTGTGGACTTTTAGTCTTTTGACAACACACATGGCTTGCATACTCTG
Source organism: Phalanger gymnotis (assembly GCA_028646595.1). Lineage (NCBI taxonomy): Eukaryota > Metazoa > Chordata > Mammalia > Diprotodontia > Phalangeridae > Phalanger > Phalanger gymnotis. Next base: position 317,070,253 of record CM053622.1, on the reverse strand, counting down.
GATAGTTAAGGCTGCTCTTGTGACTTATTTTTATTGATTGTATGAATGGTGATGAAAAGGAAATGTGTTGAATTTGCAAAGATTTTTTTAAAATGCCTTGTAGCGACCCAACACCTCCAGTTGTATGCTTGCTCATAAAGAGTAAAAATGAAAGGATTTGTCCAAATGTGTGGCATAATATGGTAGTAATAGAAGGGCTTTTATCTCTCATCATAAAGAGCACTAGAGCAAGAGGATTAGGGGAAAACTCTTTGAAAATCAGAGCTCATGTTATTGCTACTTGATGGACTAACAATTTAGATCTAATTGATCACGGCATTAATTATCCATAATCTCTACATACATGGGGAGCCTTGTGGGATATTTCTAATCAAATTAAAACTAATTCAAAGCCATCTCAGATTACAGAATGTTTTGTCTCTCTTTTCGGCTAGGAGAGTCAGGGGAAATGTACTGCTTATTACAGGCTGATCTGAGTGCCTGCACTATATAAAGGGCCTTTAATATAATCACTTTCACAGAGCTGAGGGGAGTAGTAGCCTTCTGTAATTGAGCCTAGCAGAAAGGAGACTTTTTAAATTTTTAAATGAAGAAAGATTTGACAGCATATTCATTTTACCAACTCAAATTTGTGTATCTCCTAAATACTTCAAATAAGGATTCTGGGTTAGTATTATACAAACTCCAGAAATCATTGAGTAGAGCTGCATACAGGATCAAGGATGCTGATGACTCTTTCTCATGCTTAAAGAAAACTTTTTTGTTGTTTCTAGTGGATGTTAAATTAATTAAGTGATGCTGATATCTATAGAAAAAGCCCTAGAAAATAAGAGGTTTGGAGTTTTGGCTTATCACTTAATAAATTATGTGATCTTAGACAAATCAACCCACTTCTCTAGGATTCAAGGTTTCCTCCACTTTAAAAATAGGAATGAAATCACTAAGTTCCCATCTCTTTTCTGAAATTGTGCAAGTTTATCTCCATTTCCTACCTCACCCCCAATTCCCAGCCCTAGCTTGATACTGGAGGCATCATAGTACAATGGAAACAGTGCTAGGTTTGGGGCAAGAAAATGTTGGGTTTGAATTTCATCTCAGATGATGTCAATGTAACCTTGGCAAGTCCATTAACCATTTAAAGTCCCAGTTTCATAATCAGCAAAATGGGGCTAGCATCTGTCTAGAAGGATAGTTGTGAGACCCAAATGAGATAATTTAGATAAAGTGCTTTTTAAACCTAGTGATGTTAACTAAATGTTAGTTATTATTACAATGCCACTGCTAAGTATGAGGGATGAAGTTTCCTGTTTTATCTGGCCTCAAACAATGATTTAATGCCCTGAATTATTATTCTACCACTCACTACCATCTGTCCCCAGAGAAAAGTTTAAAAGATAATAAAGGGAAGGATCCAATGGTATTCAGAAAGATATTTGCTTATTTTCTGTGCATCTGGTTGAAAGCAACTGGTTGGCAGCCATATAGGTGACTTTACTTTTCTCATAAAATTATTCAAACCAAAGCAGAGACAAATATTTAGGAAATATGTAACTGAGTTCTCTTATATGAGATTCCTGCCCACAATCTGATGTTATGATATACTTCCCACAAAAGAACAAATAAGGGTTTGCTTAGGTACATCCCATGTTAGAGAAAGGACCCCAACTCTGTTCAAGACTGCCTATGTTTAGGCAAATGTAAGAGTAAGTTTCAATGTATGAATTACAGCATGTCTGCGTGTGTGTGTGTGTGTGTATGTGTGTGTGTGTGCGTGTGTGACAGACAGAGAGAGAAAGAGAGAGAGAGACAGAGAGAGAGAGAGACAGAGAGACAGAGAGACAGCAAGACAGAGAGAGAGAGACTTGTGTGTGTTGTGGTCAAGGAAAAGAATCCATCCCATTGAAGAAGGAAGTTCTATGAGAAGCACCCTAGAATTTTAGTTTTGGGGATTCTGAGTTTGAGCTATTTGAGTCTTTTGATGATTCAGAAGAGAGCTTTGCGGAATGAGATTTCCTTGTCTAAGGAAAGAAGAGTTTAAAAATCCTATAAACAAAACTGTTCTAAGGCTTCTGGGAAATAAAATACTTCTTACAAAACAATATTTTGATGAATTAAGTGCAAATGAATTGAAAACATGTGGATTAATTTTTCTTTAAAATGCACATGGGTTTAAAAGTTGCAGAGGGAAAAATTGTTTTGCTAAAGACATTCCAGGCTTTGGCAAGCCCAAATAGAAGAGACAGTTGTATTTTCTTCCCTAATAAATTGCAACGTACAAATTCACCTCAATTCAAAAAACAAGAGCCTTCTTTGAACAAGGCACCATGCTAGATGCTGGAGCTACAGTGATAAATAATGACCAATTCCTGGTCTCAAGTTGCTTATTGTCAATAAAGGGGATATGACAAATGAGCACAATACAAGAAAGAATGGACTGAGGAAAAGAAGAGATCAGGAAAAAAGTACAATAAGAAATTTGAGGAGGGAGAGATGCTTTTTAAATGGGGGGAAATTGAGGAAGGTGATAGAAAAGAAGTTAGCTGTACCTTGAAGGATTTAATTACACTAAGGCAGAAGAGTATATTCCAGGCATGGTCACAGCCAATATGGAAGGTCAGAGGGGGAACAGAGACTGGCAACAGGTAGTAAGTAGTCTTTTTTGACTAGAGCCAAAGTTAATGAAGAAGAGTTGAGTGAAATTAAGCTGGAAAGAGAAGGAGGTACAAGATAGAGACTAATAGGCCACATTCATCACCCATAGTCTTTATCAAGAAAGGGAAGTGTGACAATCTTTTCTCTGAGTCTGATTGCTCTTTGTACTTAATCTGAGTATAATAGCTTCACACACACTAGCCTGCTCCCAGATATTCAAGTCATATTATACTGAGCTGAATGTAATGTACAAGGAAAGTTTCCGGGAAACACATTATGAAATAGTGCAAAGGGGTAATTACTAATATGTGGACCATTGTGGATTTTCTTCCATGTGACTCCATATGTGAATTAGCAGTAACTGAAATGACCCTGCTCCTTATATTCATTTATATTATTGTAATGACTATGTGTATTTTTCCTGATTCTGACAATTCTATTTTTCATTATTTGATGTCTTCTCATGTTTCTCTCAATCCTTCATATTTCATTGAAGGCTTTTAAGTAGAGAATGACACCAGTGAAGCTGTATGAAGGATAGACTGAAGAAGGGAGAAACTAGAGGGAAGGAGACTAGTTTAAGCAGTATTATGAGTCCAGTTAAGAAGGGATGAATAAGAAATGAGACTTAGTGAATGGAGAGGAAGAGATGAATGCAAGATACATTTTGGAGGTAGAATCAATAGGAATTGACACACAATTGGAACTGAAATGTGAGAAAAAGGGAAGGAAGTCAAACGAAACTCTAAAGTTTTGCAGCTGAGAGAAATTGAATACTGTGGTATCCTCCAGAGAAAAATGAAAACCTATTGGGTAGGTTTGAGGGAAATTTATGGGTTCAGTTTTAGGGATGTTGTGTTTGAGATAGCAGAGAAATGACAAAATGAAGATATATTGTGAGAATCTCATGAAGCAATATACATAAATTTTTGTAAAACCTGAAGTGTATGTTTGTGTGTATACACATGTATGTATTCATATATACGCATACCATATGTACATATATATGCAAATACACATATGTAAGTGCAATACAGTAATCTCAATACTTGGTAAACCCTGAGTTTAGCCAATCTTCTAGGAATATTATTAAAGAATTTGATAAAATATATTATAATGTTCTCGAAACCAAAAAAGAGAGAAAAGAGGCAGATGATTAGTGAAATCAGAATTGTTTTTGTGACCACTTGAAAAAACACTTCAAGCCCAGACAATAAACAAAACGATAAATCAATATCACAATCTGTAACATTTGCCACTTGCTGAAATGTAAATTCTCAAACTGAAAATTTAACAATTTGCTCCCGTGAGCCAGTAGAAACAGGATCTATCTCACAAATGCATTTATCAAGGCATTGGCTAATTGCTTTCTTTATTTCTGATTTTCCCTTTTCTAGTACATTCCATTAATTTACTTTCCCATTTTTCTAACCAATGCCAAAGGTTTTTGAAAATTACTGCTTTAGGGGTAGCGATTCTAATCTCAGACAAAGCAAAAGCAAAGATAGATCTGATTAAAAGAGATAAAGAAAGAAACTTTATCTTGCTAAAAGGCACCATCGACAATGAAGTAATATCATTGCTTAACATATATGCACCAAGTGGTATAGCAGCCAAATTCTTAGAGGAGAAAGTTAAGGGAGTTATAGGAAGAAATAGACAGCAAAATTATACTAGTGGGGGACCTCAACCTCCCCTTCTCTGAACTTGATAAATCTGACCTCAAAATAAACAAGAAGTTAAGGAGGTGAATAGAATTTTAGAAAAGGTAGATATGATAGACCTCTGGAGGAAACTGAATGGGTATAGAAGGGAATATACGTTCTTCTCAGGGCTACTCGGCACATACACAAAAATTGACCACGTACTAGGGCATAAAAACCTCACAATCCAGTGCAGAAAGGCAGAAATTGTCAATGTATACTTTTCAGATCATGATACAATAAAAATTATTAGTAATAGAGGGCCATGGAAAGATAGACTAAAAATTAATTGGAAACTAAATAACCTAATCCTAAAGAATGAGTGGGTCAAATAACAAATCATAGAAACAATCAATAACTTCATTCAAGAGAATAACGATAATGAGAGAACATACCAAAGCTTATGGGATGCAATGAAAGCAGTTCTAAGGGGAAGTTTTATATCTCTCAATCCTGAGTCTCTGAATGAATCTGGCATGCAACTGAAAAAGCTAGAAAAAGAACAAATTGAAAATCCCCAATTAAGTGCCAAATTAGAAATACTGAAAACTAAAGGAGAGATTAATAAAATTGAAATCAAGAAAATTATTGAACTAATAAATAAAACTAAGAGCTGGTTTTATAAAAAACATAAAATTGAAAAACCGTTGGTCAATTTGATTTTAAAAAAAGAAAGAAGAAAACCAAATTGCCAGTATCAGAAAGGAAAAGATTGAATTCACCTTCAAAGAAGTAGAAATTAAAAAAATTAGGAATTATTTTGCCCAATTATATGTCCATAAATTTCATAATCTTAGGGAAATGGATAAATATTTGCAAAAATATAAATTGCCCAGATTAAGAGAAGAGGAAGTAAAATAATTAAATAGCCTCATCTCAGAAAAAGAAATTGAACAAATCATCAATGACCTCCCTAGGAAAACTCTCCAGGGCCAGATAGATTTACAAGCAAATTCTATCAAACATTTAAAGAACAATTAATTCCAATACTATATAGACTATTTGGGAAAATAGGCTAGGAAGGAGTCCTGCCAAATTCTTTTTATGACACAAACATGGTACTAGTACCTAAACCAGGAAGAGTCAAAGCAGAGAAAGAAAATTATAGACCAATTTCCCTAATGAATATTTATGCAATAATTTTAAATAAAATATTAGCAAAAAGATTGCAGCAATCTATCATGAAAATAATACACTGTGACCAGGCAGGATTTATTCTAGGAGTGCAAGACTGGTTCAATATTAGGAAAACGATCAGCATAATTGATCATATCAACAAAACAGCTGGCAGAAACCATGATTATCTCAATAGATAAGGTGTTTGACAAAATACAACATCCTTTTGTATTAAAAACATTAGAAAGCATAGGAATAAATGGAGTCTTCCTTAAAATGATAAGTAGCATCTACCTAAAACCATCTGCAAGCATTATATGTAATGGGGATAGGCTAGATGCCTTTCCAGTAAGATCAGGGGTGAAACAAGGATGTCCATTCTCATCCCTATTATTCAATTTGGTACTAGAAATGTTAGCTTTAGCAATAAGAGAAGAAAAAGAAATTGAAGGAATTAGAATAGGCAAAGAAGAAACTAAGTTATAACTCTTTGCAGATGATATGATGATTTACTTGGAGAATCCTAGAGAATCAAGTAAAAAACTACTTGAAATAATACTTTAGAAAAGTTGCAGGATATAAAATAAACCCACACAAATCCTCAGCATTCCTGTATATTAATAACAAAGCCCAACAGCAAGAAATAGAAAGAGAAATTCCATTTAAAGGTACTATAGACACTATAAAATATTTGGGAGTCTACCTGCAAAGACAAACTCAGGAACTATATGAACACAAGTACAAAACACTTTTCACAGAAACAGTCAGATCTAAATAAATGGAAAAAAAACACCAGTTGCTCATGGTTAGGCCAAGCTAATATAATAAAAATGACAGTCTTACCTAAATTGATTTACTACTTAGTGCCACACCTATCAAACTACCAAAAATTATTTTATAGAGATAGATCAAACAATAAAATTCATCTGGAAGAACAAAAGGTCCAAAATATTAAGAGAATTAATGGAAAGAAATGCTAGAGAAGTTGTGGGTTGCCTAGCAATAACAGATATTAAACTATATTATAAATCAGCAATCATCAAAACTACTTGGTACTGGCTAAGAAATAGAGGGGTGGATCAGTGGAATAAGTTAGATACACCAGACACAGTAGTCAATGACTATAGTAATCTACTGTTTGATTAACCCAGGGATTCCAGCTTCTGGGATAAGAACTCACTATTTCACAAAAACTGCTGGGAAAACTAGAAAATAGTATGACAGAAACTGGGCATAGACCAATATCTTATACCACATACCAAAAAAAAGTCAAAATGGGTTCATGATTTAGATATAAAGGCTGATACCATAAACAGTTTGGGAGAGCAAGGAATAGTTTACCTGGAGTTTCCCTGGAGAAAGAAAGAATTTATGATCAAACAAGATAGAGAGCATTGTGAAATGAAAAATGGATAATTTTGATTACATTAAATTGAAAAGTTTTTATACAAACAAAGCCAATGCAACCAAGATTAGGAGGGGAGTAGAAGATTGGGGAAGATTTTTTACAACCAGTGTCTCTGATAAAGGCCTCATCTCTAAAATATAGAGGGAACTGAGTCAAATTTACAAGAATACAAGTCATTCCCCAATTGATAAATCGTCAAAGGATATGAACAGACAGTTTTCAGAGGAAGAAATTAAAGATATCCATAGTCATATGAAAAAATGCTCTAAATCACTATTGATTAGAGAAATGCAAATCAAAACAACTCTTAGGTACCATATCTCTCCTGTCAGATTGGCTAATGTGACAAAACAGGAAAGTTATAAATGCTGGAGAAGAAGTGGGAAAAATGGAACACTATTGCACTATGGTAGAATTGTGAACTGATCCAACCATTCTGCAGAGCAATTTGGAACTATGCCCAAAGGGCTATAAACATGTGCATACCATTTGACCCAGCAATACCACTTCTAGGTCTGTATCCCAAAGAGATCATACAAGTTGTCATATATGAATGTAATGGAATACTACTGTGCTATAAGAAATGGAAGCAAACAGACTTCATAATAACCTGGAAAAACTTATATGATCCGATGCTGAGTGAGGGGAACAGAACCAAGAGAACATGTACGTGATTACAGACATGGTATCTGTGATGACTAACTTTGATGGTCTTAGCTCTTCTCAACAATGCAAGGTTCTAAGACAGTTCCAAAAGACTCATGATGGAAAAAGTTATCCACGTCCAGAGAAAGAATTACAGAATCTGAATGCAGAGAAGCAAACTATTTGCTCTCTCTTATTTTTTTGGTTTTGTTTCTTATTTCTCATGGTTCATTCCGCTGGTTAAAATTCTTCTTTACAACTTGACTGTTGTGAAAATAAGTTTAATGTGAAGGTATATGTAGAACCTATATCAGGTTACATACCATCTTGGCGTGGGGGAAAGGGTGGGGGAGAAAATTTGGAACTCAAAAACTTGTGGAACTGACTGTTGTAAACTAAAAACAAAAAATAAATTTTAAAAAAAGCAAAATTACTGCTTTATAACATAGTTCAAGATCTGGAAGTGCATTCACCCTTCATCCCTTCCTTATTTCCTTTGATATTATAGATCTTTTATTACTCCAAATGATTTTCTTTTTTTTGTATTTTTTTTGGCAGGGTAATTGGGGTTAAGTGACTTTCCCAATGTCACACAGCTAGTATATGTGTCAAGTGTCTGAGGCCGGATTTGAACTCAGGTCCTCCTGACTCCAGGTCTGGTACTGTACTCACTGAGCCACCTAGCTGCCCCCTACTCCAAATGATTTTCAAAATGATCTTGAGAGGTTTGAACAATGAGACAAATTAATGAGAGAGAATTTCATAAGGGGCTAAACACAAAATTTCAAATTCGAGTTTAAAAGATCAATTTCATAAGTTGAAGGTGAGGAAAATGTGTCAAGATAAAAGTTTCTTTGAAAAACACCTGGCATTTTTAGTGGACTGAAAAATCCACTGTGATATGGCTGCAAAGCTAAACCTGCCCTAGGCTTCATCTATACCCCTCTATTCCGCCATGGCCGCATCAAACCTGTAGCACTCTTTTCATTTCTCAATGACATATCTTAGTGTAGCAGGCATCTCTCCCATGGCTTACTCTCTTGGAGTCAGGCTGCTATATCTCTCTCTTAGCATTTTGGGACAGATGAGAAATTGCTATTACTAGCTTTTTTTGCATTGCCTATATGTCCTTTATCCCTTCTCCCATCCTTTTCCAGAAAGCCATCCTCTAGAACAAAGAAAATTTTGTAAAAGAAGAAAATTCTGCTAAAATCATCAACATTTTGACAAAAGCTGATGTCTTATTCAATGTTCCAAACCCACATACCCCAACCTCTGCAAAGGAGTAGAGAAGATATCTTCTCATATCCCTTCATTATGGCTTGTGCAAATATATGGAAATAGAAGGTAGAATGAAGAGTTTGGAGAATAGTCAATAGTCATGAATGAATAATGGGAGTAATTTGTTTAAAAGTCTAGAAATACGAGTTTGAGCCAGATTATGGAGGACATTAACACCAGATTTAGGAGGTTGTATTTTATCCTAGATATAGTAGAGGAGCTGTGAAAAGTTTTGAGGAGGAGCAAAGCAATGTTCAAATCTATTCCTTATGAAGATTATTATGGCAGCTGTGTGAAAGATGGATTGTAATGGAGAAGAAACTGAAATCAGGAAACCCAATTCTAAGACTATAGTCAAGGTGAGAAGTAATGAGAACTTATACTAGAGTTCTGAGCATATGAATAGAGCTGCTATTGATGAAGATAAAACAGGATGTGGCAAATGGTGAGATTCAAGGGATGAGAGAGAGGGAGAGTCTAGGATGATTCTGAAGTCATAAACATGAGAATCTCTGATCACTCCTCTAAACTCTAGTCTTACATTATCATCTAATTCTGCAGAAGTTATATTAATGCACCAATAGCAGCTCAAATTCAAGGATTTCCAAAGAGAACTCATTACTTTCTCTTAGTGATATGCTGGCAGATGTTTAACAATCCACTCCCTGGAGGTGGGGTACACCTGTATACAGAATATAATTTTTAAGTTTAATTTGCATTTTTATTATTTTCTCCATCACTTTCTTAAGTCTAAACAATCAACAAAACATTAATTGAAGCCCTTATTTATAGCATTTGTCTATTTCTGAGGCATACATACTCAAACTGAAAATTTAACAATCAGCTCTTGTGATCCAGTTTGATCTGGCTCCAGCACACTCCTAAACTTGTGCCTTCTCCCAATTTCCTTATTTACACTGGGACTGACATCCTCTCAGTAACCCCAGAATTTCACATATTGGCTTCCTTCTCTTCACTCAAATATATAGTTCTATGGTTAGATATAGATATTTAATATCGACATCTATATCTAGACCTCAGTAGTTCACTTATGTTCTGTGAGCCCTTTTCATCAACAACAGCAAAATGTTCTGTGAACCTCCAGGTAATTTAACATATTCCTCATTTTATTATTTTATTTATTAATTTTATTTATTTTCATTTATTCATTAAATATTTGAAATAACTATAATAAAAAAGCTCGTCCCTAAAAGCTCCAAATTAAAGCTTACATTGTATAATAATAATTATAAAATATAAAATGTTATTCCACTTATAATTATGAAAACTTTAAACATAAAATTAAACATCTCCAATCATAAAATAATTTTGATTATTTCACATAGAATATTGTATATAGATTAAAAGAAGTAATCCACCAAGATCTCATATGCTTTCTATTGTCTGCAAGATTTCATATTAAATGTCTTTATTTTATAATATTTGGTACATGTAAATAATATTTTAATGAAATAAGTTATAATGAGGAAGATGTTTAATTTTTGCTAATAATCACATATGAGCCTAATTTCAATGTTGGAGTTTTTTATTTGAATAAAGGTTTACAATATTTATATCAACACCAGAGAAACAGTTTTAAGTCTGGTTCTAGGTTATGTTTATTTTCCTGTTTTGATTTAAAACAAGAAGCAATGAAAATGCTTGCTCATGCAAATATGTGGAAGGAAGAGGTTGGGGAATTTTATAAACTCTCTTGATGAGGGATTTAAATTCTTTAAAAAAAATTTTAACCAACCTAAAAATTAATGAAAATAATTATTTATGATAAAATATTTACTTTCTACTAGTTAATGAAAAGTGTTATATTAAATGTACTTAAAGATCAGTTGCATATATTACTTCATTTTAAACAATGTTTTGATATAAACTATCCTTTGTAAGAAAAGGATCTCTTCAGATGTGACTTTCTTCTCTTATACCACCTGCACAATAGCTACACTCTCACAAAAACTCTGCTGAATGATTTACTGAAATTACCAATCAGTTCATCTGAAAATCTACCAATTTGAAGAATAGTACCATAAGCAGAGGATATCTTTAAATAGGAAAATACCTTTAAATAGAAAAATGTTTGTTTCTATAGAACACTTTTGATAGTCCATAATTGTTACAAGAAGGCTTATAAAACACATATTGAAAAATCATGGTTTTTAAGCAGCCTGACATTTGCATTGCAAGAATGAAAACATTTATAACATCTTGGTTGTAACTACAGAGCTGACAAAGTATGACTATGAGTATTATAGAGGAATAAGGATACTGCTTTGGTGCAGTATACAGAATACAAATGAGGGTATGCAAAGTATCCAATAATCTACTGGGAATAATTTCGTGCTGGAATGTTGAAGCCTGTTGGTGGTTTGGAAACAATTTGATGACAACTTGAAAAACTACAAGAGTAAGTTATGCTTAGTCAAAGTGGGTAGTTTGATCTAATCACTGCACAAACCCCAAAATCATATACTCATGATCATAAATTTCAAAGCATACAGAAACCAACATATAATACTGCAAACATATGTGTTCTTGTTATTACAGAGGAAAACATGTACATATACATGCACATACATACAAATGGACAATTATTTACCACTTAAAAGAACCAATATAATTTCTTTTTGTGCAAACATCTTGGACCATTGTCCCAATACCCTTAGGAGTTCACAAACCACTAGACTGATACCAGTGATTTAAAACTATAAATATAAACTTCATGTCAATATACCTATATCACCTATATACAAAAGTGTGTTGGAGCCAGCTCTTTTTTCAGCGAGAGCATTTACACCTGAGCAATGGGCAAATGCTAATAATCTGGTCTTCATTTATTGCCTTGTTGAGTTAGCCTATTTTTTAAGGTATTGTTTTCTTCAGTATTTTTGGGGGTCTCCCTTAGCTAGTAATTGACTTGATTTTCATGGTCTTCTCACATCACTCTCATTTCTCTTCCCAATTTTTCCTCTACTTCTCTAAATTTCTTTTCCAAATCCTTTTTGAGCTCTTCCATGGCCTGAGACCGGTTCAGGTTTTTCTTGGAGGCTTTTGATGTAGGCTCTTTGACTTTGTTGACTTCTTCTGGTTGTATGTTTTGGTCATCTTTGTCACCAAAGAAAGATTCCAAAGTCTCGGTCTGAATCTGAGACTGTTTTCACTGCCTGTTCATGTTCCCAGCCCACTTACTTGACCCTTGAGTTTTTCATGGGGGTATGACTGCTTGTAGAGTATAGAGTACTTTGTCCCAAGCTTGAGGGGCTGTGCTGTTGTTTTCAGAGCTACACACCAAGCTCTGCCACACCAGTACTCCTCCTCCCCCAAGAACCACCAACCCGGACCCGACTCAGATCTTAGCTGGCTCTGCACTCCCACTCAGAACAGCCACTTAATTCCTCCCACCAGGTGGGCCTAGGCCTAAAAGCAACTGCAGCTGTAGTTCTGTAGCTACGCCACCTCCACTGTCTCCTGGGTGGTGGCCGAACCAGGAACTCTTTTCACTCTGTCCCCTGCAGTTTTTCTCACTAACCTTCTCTGTTGTCTTTGGTGTTTGTAGGTTGAGAAGTCTGGTAACTGCCACAGTTCACTGATTCAGGGTGCTAGGGCCTGTTCCCCCTGGCTCTGGTTCTGGTTGCTCTGAGCAGCCCATGCTGGGCTCTGCTCTGCCCCGCTCCCAGGTCCATACAATAGACCTTATCCCGCAACCCTCCAGGCTGTCCTGGGCTGGAGCCCTGCTTCCCTCTGCTATTTTGTGGGTTCTGCAGTTCTAGAATTTGTTCATAGCCATTTTTTATAGGTGTTTGGAGGGACCTGGGTGGGAGCTCACCTAAGTCCCTGCTTTCCAGCAGCCAACTTGGCTCCACCTCCCACTCCAATCAAATATCTTTAAAAAAAATTTTAAGGACATGAGAGAAGTGAGCATGTTTAGAAAACCAGTAGGTGGGCAGAAAATGAAAAAGATAAGAAAGAAAAAAAGAATCATCAATAAGGAAAACTTCTAGAAAGACAAGAGGTGATAGAATCAGATGTAAAAGCATTACATTTAAGTTGAGATTTTTATGCTCATATTTACATGTAATGTTTTTTGATGGTTTTACCACCTAACAATATGTGACCTTAGACAAGTTGGGTCTCAGTTGCTTCATCTATAAAATGGATAAAATGAAATTGTGGGATAGACTCAGATCATCTCTTGAGCTCCCTTCCTCCCCAAGACTGATTATTTTGAGTCTTCTAATGCTTCATCCTTTAGTACCTTTTTTTCCATTTTTTTT